>CM021104.1:77899535-78345324 GCA_007115665.2 Sequoiadendron giganteum
GGATTGAGGGATTAGGGTTTAAGGGTTGAAGGTTGAGGGTTGAGGTATTAAGAGGGTATAGGGATTGAGGGATTAGGGTTTAAGGGTTGAGGATTGAGGGTTGAGGGATTAAGAGGGTATAGGGGATTATTGTTTAGGGGTTGAGGGATTAGGGTTTAAGGGTTGAGGGTTTAGGGTTGATGGATTAAGAGGGTATAGGGGTTGAGGGATTAGGGTTTAAGGGTTGAGGGATTAAGAAGGTATAGAGTTGAGGGATTAGGGTTTGAAGGATTAGGGTTTGAGGGTTGAGGGTTGAGGGATTAAGAGGGTATAGGGATTGAGGGATTAGGGTTTAAGGGTTGAGGGTTGAGGGATTAAGAGGGTATAGGGATTGAGGGATTAGGGTTTAAGGGTTGAGGATTGAGGGTTGATAGATTAAGAGGGTATAGGGGATTAGGGTTTAGGGGTTGAGGGATTAGGGTTTAAGGGTTGAGGGTTGAGGGTTGACAGATTAAGATGGTTTAGCGGTTGAGGGATTAGGGTCTAAGGGTTGAGTGTTGACAGATTATGAGGGTATAGGGGTTGAGGGATTAGGGTTTAAGGGTTGAGGGTTGAGAGTTGAGGGATTAAGAGGGCATAGGGGTTGAGGGATTCAGATTTAAGGGTTTAGGGTTTCTCCCCCACTCTCTCCCACTCTATCTTTCTCCCACTCTCACCATCTCTCCCTCCCTCTCTAACTCCCACTCTCCACGTCTCCCCTTCTCCCACTCTCACCATCTCTCCCTCCCTCTCTCCCTCCCACTCTATCTCCCACTCTCTACCTCTCTCCCTCCCACTCTCTCTTTCTCCCACTCTCCCACTCTCCCCTTCTCCCTCCCTCTCTATCTCCCACTTTCCCCCTCTCTCCCTCCCACTCTCCCTCCCTCTCTATCTCCCACTTTCCCTCTCTCTCCCTCCCACTCTATCTCCCACTCTCTACCTCTCTCCCTCCAACTCTCTTTCTCCCACTCTTCCCTTCTCCCTCCCTCTCTATCTCCCACTCTCCACCTCTCTCCCTCCTACTCTCTCAGAAACTCCTATACTCTAAAAAATACACTAAGAAAACCAAATTTCACATAATGCGCTCATGTTATAACGTGTGCGCGTTATAACGTGAGTGCGTTTTTTACTCCACTAAAACAGTAAAAAACTCTATATACCCATGATTTGAAGGCCCAGAGTTTGCATATTGCCCTGGTTCTCCACGTGCTTTGACAAAAAATAGCTTTTTGATGATGTTGTGAAGTGTGCAAGCATCTTTTTCACATTCCATCACCTTTTCCATGATCTTTTTACCACCTTTGCATGAAATAGTAGAGTTTCCATGTTGAAAGACATATTATATCAATTGAAGTTTGAATTCCATTGAAAACTGATATACAATTGAAGTGTGGAAGGGAACAAGCTTTTGAACAAGTTAAATTGTTGTGGAGTTTTAAGAAAGAAGAAGCTAAGGCTACATAATTGGGTTGAACTCCTCCATTTGAAAGTTTGGTTTTTAAGGTATGTGAGGTCTTTACACATTTTCTTTCATTCTATTATGGCTTGCTTTCATTTTTGTTTGTCATTATAACCTTAGGTTGTCAATGCACATTTTAAATTACCAAATTATATACACAATTATATACACTTGCCAATTACCATTTTAGACTTGCCAGTTATAGAAATTCAGAACCATTCACCAAAATTCATCCTTTAAGACAACTCCAAGCCTCTTCCATTCCTTTGAAGGGTCCAAACACCTTCCAATACCTCTACACAAAAAAATTTACTCGCTCAACTAGGCTTCCAATACAAAAACCCCCATTTTTCAATGCAAGGAGGGAGGGTTTATAGAAACTCCTATACCCGGGCCTTCCCAGACCATTGCAAAGCATCAAACATCTTCAAAATACCCTAGAAAAAGTCAAAAGTTCATTACATAGACCACTCCTTCAACACTTTTTTTAGGAACTAATATTCATCTCATTACCATGGTATAGATAAAATTATCCTCCATGCAAAAGAAAAAGACAAAGAGGAAACTAACAGATGAAGAGAAGAAAACCTTGAAAGAAAAGGAGAGAGTTCGGGTGGCAGCATATCGTGAAAATAATAAATTGGAAACGATTGATGAAAACAACCCGATTATAGAGGAACCTCAACCGTCAAAAAGAGAACAGGAATTGGCAACACAACAAGCATGAATGTGAAAGCATCATCGTAAGACAGATTCAGATACCGTAGTTGGAGACACACCCTCTACGACAAGTGAATATGAAGGGACACCATTAAGCACAAGCAAATATGGAGGGACACCATCTAGCACAAGTGAATATGGATGGCCACCATCTACTGCAAGTGAATATGGAGGGACACCATTTATCGCAAGTGAATATTGTTGGACACCATCCAACACATCTCAAGTTGAGAGTACATCATCACTCGAAATTGACGAAGAAGGTATGCCATCATTCCCATGTGAACCTCAAGGTATGTTTTCTTTTCCACCCTCAATCGAAGGTATGCAATCTAGCCCACCTCAATTAAATATTGATGAAATTCCTAATGTTGAGATGTATGTACCTAGGAGAACACCACCAAGAATTTTGCGTAGAAAGCCAAAGTATTTAATTAATATTGATGATGAGATTTTGCAGCACACGGAAGGTAAGATTTCAACATGCACTTGTAGAAGATATGCTGATAAGATTTGGGAACGATTCTTTGAAAGGATAAATGAGACTACAAGATGTCAACTATTTGTTGAAATGATGTAGGGTGTAAAGTATAGGAACATCATGAAGACTCTTGGGTTGAGAACATTGAATGCATCGAGTGAAGACACTATTGTGAAGAATATAATAGATGCTTATGAGAGTGTGGGTAAGACCTCACACTCAAAGGATAGTAATGTCACCTGACGTGTCATTACATTGACTTTGGTAAGTTGTCAAACACAGAGAGCTTTCCTAATTAAAAAGACTAGTGAAAAAATGGGAATTAGTAGAAAAACTTTATCAAGATCCATTCAAAGGCGGCAAAGAATTGAGGGCAATGATACAAATGAATTATGGGAATTCTCAGGGAGACTGTCATGAAAAGATAAAGAAGTTGTCAAAGCCTTGAGAACACTAATTGAAGAGTACTGGAAGAATAAAACAAGGCCATCTCCGAATCAAAGGGATGTGGTAAGAAGGAGAATCGGTAGTCGAAATTGTGAGCCACATCCAAAGCATTTTTTGGATATGACTCAAACCCAATTTTCTCATAAATTTGAATATGATTATCCTCAAATTAGCATTTGTCAAATATTTTTTGAACTGCTTAAACCTTTTTATGTCAAGATAAATCAAACACGCACTACTTGTTGTTGTAGACTACATATTGAATTTTCTAACCATTACGATGTTTATCGTTCTATATGTTTAGATTTGCATACTAACAATGTTTTGCAGGATTGTGGCATAGAAGCCCCACCAAAATCTTCAAGAGAGTTCTTATCAAAACTTTTATGTGAAATAGAGGATGGCTAGATATTCTATAGGACAACATGCTTGGATGGTTCATGTGAGCGTTACGGTGGCTTCTAGTGTATGCCAGTATGTCAACATATGGAAAGCACAAATGAGGTGGGACAAAAACTAGTAGATTTTAGGAAGTATAAAATAGTGGCATATGCTACAAAATATGGGTCTCAAGAAAAAAGGTGTGATTTGGTTATTGAGAAGATTCTAGTGCACAAATTTATGACCACATTTCATGATAGTATACTGTCTAAGTATGCAATGCATACCCATAGAGCCCGATGGTTGGACACGCAGTTCAAGCTATGCAAGGACACCTTTCTAGTTGGAAGCATAGTATCTGTGGTTGACTTTCCTGAGAACTACACTCTACAACCACAACATGAGGTGCAGTCACAATATTACAACCCCACACAAGTTTTGATATTTGTGCACATAGAATTCATTCATGCATTTGATAGTACAGATGAGAAAAGGAAGGTATTGAGGGAGTACCACTTTTACATTAGTGATGATCGCACACATTCTCTAGAGTCCATGCAAGGTTGCTTCCAGATGTTCTACAGTGGTTTGGCTCAGAGGGGCATAGAATACGATCAACATATAATATGGTCTGATAACTGTGTAGCACAGTTCAAGAACTCGCACATGTTCTACTGGTTGTGCAGGATGCATGTCATTATAGGTGTTCAACATATGTAGAAATTTTGTGAGGTTGGACATGGAAAGGGGGAGCATGATGGTGTAGGAGCATGCGTGAAAAGAGCATTACAACGAGAAGAGTTAAAGTATAAAGACAGTGCAAAGTTGACAGATGCAAAATGAATCGTCGAGTGGTGTAATTCTTTGATGGGTCCAGGTAATGAAGGTATGTCTTGAGTTCGTAGATTTTTTTGGTTGATGGATGATACTAACATTGCACCATATGAAGACTGTTGTACACTAATAGGATCGAGTGAGGTATACTCTTTCCTTAGCTCAAATATAGGTTCACGGAGTATCGATACACGAAATATGGCATGCTTTTGTTCTTCATGTACAATGCAAGACTGGAATGATTGTGAGTCAGGGGAGTGGGTTGACAAATGGTTCACAAGTTATCTTAGCCCACTTCACATGTATCGCACTCCGACGACATTGGAACTGACACAGATAGAATCATCGATCGACTTTGACCACATATCAGATCTAGTTCAACAAGGTGATATATCTACTTTCTTAGTTGTTGAAATTCCATATCGTTAGATCTTACTTTGTACTGTATTCATAATGTTGAAAAATTTCAAGAGATTTTTTGCACATATCAATGTAGGGCATGTTTATGCAGTTATTGCAGATGAAGACAATGAAGAGGGAACAGACTATTACTTGTGTCATTGTGTTGAGACCAAAAAGAAATTGGAGGCCCCAGTTATAGATGGAGAAAACATCGAATACCTTTTTGTGGCATCCAATGTTTTTTTGACCAAATATGGGGGTAGACCTTTGAACAAGACATTATGGAAGGTCCGTGAGTCTGACCATGAGGCAATACTTGACACAATAAAGAGTAGAGCAAACCCGGATGGTTCGTTGGATTAATTTGTAAGTATATGCACATTGGTTCTCATTAATTTATACTTGTATGCACATTAATTTGTTTGATTCCAATGCTATCACCTTCTTTTACAATGATTGGTGTCCCCTTGCAAAAGATGCAGATATATGAGTCATCCAAGAGAATGTCAACCAGAAAAGCAATGCAACATCCTTATTTTGATGCCTGCATGCAACATCTGTAAGTGCCTTCCATCTATTTTTATTTCATTTCCATTTTGGATGCTCTTTCTTTTTCTCTTTTACTTTGCATATTTGTAAGTAAACTACTAAGGGTTGATTGATCTTTCATTGCAGAAAATGCTGATTTAAGAGTCATCAAAGAGAATCTCAGCCAAAAAAGCAATGCAACATACTTATTTTGATGATTTTGAGAAATCTCAATTTTTATTTCAAGCCATTATAAGAGAGAATGTGAAGCTTAGTGAGGGAATCTCAAGTTACTCATTTGAAGTTAACCTCATAATGAGCACCTATGATTTAGACATTTAAAAAGAATTTTGAATGTATGAGTGACATTGTAAAAGATCTGATAGAACGAAGTGCCAGAGGCATTGTAATAAGATTTAATTACATAATGAGATATACTCAAATATTGTAAGGTTGGAGTTCATGTTTGGTGTAGTAGCATCTTGTTCTGTAAATGCCTTGAGTAGGAAAATTTGCAAACTTTGAATTTTGAAATGTAAACAATGTGAAAAAGGTCATATAAAGGTCATGTAAACAATTTGTACACATTTTTCTGCAACTTGTGTGACCAAGCGGACTGTTCCAATACGTTTGAATAGGTATTTTTATGCTAGGCATGGTCCTCTTTCGCACTGAAACAAGTAGAATCGCTTCGAGCTATGTTCCACCGGATCGATCCCTTAAGGGTCCAAAGTGCAAAATGGCTGCAAACTTCAACATGCTAGTAATCAGATACCATGACACCTAGAAACTTCTTGTCTAATCCTATAGAAATTTTTTGGGCCCCTCTAGAAAAACCTCTCTCGGTTTTGGCTATCTTGGAGTGATTTTCTCGTGGCGGTGGATTTTTACTTGATGGAAAAAGTGTCAAATTCAAGTAGTGCAAAGTTGCAAAGTGGTGCAACTTTTTCTCTGCAACTCGTGTGACCAAACTAACTGCTCCAATGCATCCGAATAGGTAATTTTACGCTATGCATGGTCTTTTTTTGCACTTAAACATGTGGAATCTCTCTGAGCTATGTTCAACCGGATCGATCCCTTAAGGGTCCAAAGTGCAAAATGGCTGCAAACTTCAACATGTTATTACTTAGATGTCATGATGCTTAGAAATTTATCGTCTAATCCTATAGGATTGCATTTAGTCTGTCTAAAAAAACCTCTCTTAGTTTTGGCTATCTCGGAGTGGTTTTCCAGTGGTGGCGGATTTTCATTTGATGGAAAAAGCATCAAATGCGAGCAGTGCAAAGTAGCAAAGTGGTGCAACTTTTGTTTTGAGACTTGTGTGACCAAGAAGACTATTCCAAAACGTCCAAATAGGTATGTTTATGCTAGGCATGGTCCTTTTTCGCACTGAAACACGTGGAATCGCTCCGAGCTACGTTCCACCGGATCGATCCCTTAAGAGTCCAAAGTGCAAAATGGCTGCAAAATTCAGCATGTTATTACTTTGATATCGTGATACTTAGAAACTTCTCATCTAATCCTATAGAAAGGTATTGGTTCCCTCTAGAAAAACCTTTCTCGGTTTTGGCTATCTTGGAGTCATTTTCTCGTGGCGGCGGATTTTCACTTGATGGAAAAAGCATCAAATGCAAGCAGTGCAAAGTTGCAAAGTGGTGCAACTTCCATTCTGCAACTTGTGTGACCAAGTGGACTATTCCAAAATGTTAGAATATTTATTTTTATGCTAGGCATGGTCCTCTTTTGCATCGAAACACATGGAATCGCTTCGAGCTATGTTCCACTGGATCGATCCCTTAAGGGACCAAAGTGCAAAACGGCTGCAAACTTCAGCATGCTATTAATTGGATACCGTGATACTTACAAACTTCTCATTTGATCATATAGAAAGGCATTGGAACCCTCTAGAAAAACCTCTCTCGGTTTTGGCTATCTTGGAGTGGTTTTCTCGTGGCGACAGATTTTCACTTGATGGAAAAAGTGTCAAATTCAAGCAGTGCAAAGTTGCAAAGCGGTGCAACTTTTGTTCTGCAACTTGTGTGACCAAGCAGACTGTTCCAATACGTCCGAATATGTATTTTTACACTAGGCATGGTCCTCTTTTGCACCAAAACACGTGGAATCGCTCCGAGCTATGTTCCATCGGATCGATCCCTTAAAGGTCCAAAGTGCAAAATGGCTACAAACTTCAGCATGCTATTACTTGGATACCATGAAACTTAGTAACTTTTCATCTAATCCTACAAAAAGGCATTCGAACCCTCTAGAAAAACCTCTCTCGGTTTTGGCTATCTTGGAGTGGTTTTCTCGTGGTGGCGGATTTTCACTTGATGGAAAAAGTGTCAAATTCAATTTGTGCAAAGTTGCAAAGTGGTGCAACTTTCGCTCTGCAACTCGTGTGACCAAGTGGACTATTCCAACATGTTTGAATAGGTATTTTTATGCTAGGCATGGTCCTCTTTTGCACCGAAACACATGGAATTGCTCCAAGCTATGTTCCACCAGATCGATCCCTTAAGGGTCCAAAGTGCAAAATGGCTGTAAGATTCAACATGCTAGTACTCAAATACCGTGACACTTAGAAACTTCTTGTCTAATCCTACAAAAAGGCATTAGGACCCTCTACAAAAACCTTTCTCGGTTCTGGCTATCTTGGAGTGGTTTTCCCATGGCAGCGGATTTTCACTTGATGGAAAAAGCGTCAAATTCAAGCAATGCAAAGTTACAAAGTGGTGCAACTTTCGCTTTGCAACTCATGTGACCAAGTGGACTGTTCCAACACGCCCGAATAGGTATGTTTATGCTAGGCATGGTATTTTTTTCACACCGAAACACGTAGAATCGCTCTGAGCTATGTTCCATCGGATCGATCCCTTAAGGGTCCAAAGTGCAAAATGGCCGCAAACTTCAACATGCTAGTACTCGGATATTGTGACACTTAGAAACTTCTCGTCTAATCTTACAAAAAGGTGTTGGGCCCCTCTAGAAAAACCTCTATCAGTTTTGGCTATCTTGGAGTGGTTTTCTCGTCGTGGCAGATTTTCACTTGATGGAAAAAGTGTCAAATTCAAGCAGTGCAAAGTTGCAAAGTGGTGCAACTTTCACTCTACAACTCGTGTGACCAGACTAACTGCTCCAACGTGTCCGAATAGGTATGTTTATGCTAGGCATGGTATTTTTTCACACTGAAACACATGGAATCGCTCTGAGCTACGTTCACTTGGATCGATCCCTTAAGGGTCCAAAGTGCAAAATGGATGCAAACTTCAGCATGCTATTACTTAGATACCACGACACTTAGAAACTTCTCATCTGATCCTATAGGATCATGTTGAACCTGTCTACAAAAACCTCTCTTGGTTTTGGCTATCTCGGAGTGGTTTTTCAGTGGTGGCGGATTTTCACTTGATGGAAAAAGCATCAAATGCAAGCAGTGCAAAGTGGTGCAACTTTCATTCTACAACTTGTGTGACCAAGCAGACTATTCCAACACGTTCGAATAGGTATTTTTACGCTACTCATGTTCCTCTTTTGCACCGAAACATGTGGAATCGCTCTGAGCTATGTTCCACAGGATCAATCCCTTAGGTTGGAGGAGTCTTAAGTTGCAAATTTGTAAGTTGCTTCAAGCAACAAATTTGAAATGATATTGAATGGCCCACTTAGCACTCATTGCATCTAAGTGATGCTCACAGAGGTGAGGCACTAGGCCTTCTCGGGAAGTCACCCATTCCAGTAAACTCCAGCTCAAGTGCTTAACCATGAAGTTTTTTCCCCAAGGTTAAGCCCACTTAGCTTGCAACCCCATTTGCAAAACCTTCAGCAAGTGTTGTGCCTTATGAAACATTCATTATAGAGCCCCTTTAGCTCATCAATTGATAAGTAGGAGGTATTTTCTACAATGTGTCAAATTGTGATATTGCTATCAGGATTCCATTGAGCAGTCATTTGTAGTATTAGATATAGCTCTAGCTTCTACAGTATCGCACATGATTGCAGATAGTTTCAAAGATCTAGATAACATCAATAGTTCACATTAATCAAGGATGAACATCTTAAAGACATTTGCAGAAATCAGGACAAGTAACCTTCTTGTGGACTTAGGGTTGCAATATTTGATCTACAACATGTTCCACCATTTCTTCAGTAGGATCAAGAACACACCTAATGAAGGTGTGTTTGTAGCCATGAAAGATTATGGTTCGAACTATCCAAGAGAGTGATGTTTTGTGTTGACCAACCATATCTATTCCATGGTTTGTTTGGAAACAAGGATGAGTTCTCTCTTCATCAGCATATACATTATTCCTCAATGTGTTCACACTAGTGTTACAAGACTAAGACTCGCCTTAGACTTGAAAAGCCATTTTTTGACTTGGACTCGGACTTCGAGCCCACACTCGACAAATATAAAAACCTAAGAAATTCAAAGATTTGTAAGGATTTAAAACTTGTTTCATGCACCCTTTAATAAATAAACCTTAAAGACACAATAGCATCATCAAATAGAAATTACTATGATCCCATACACAAACATACATCAATCACATAAGTATAAGCACAAATTTTAGCTGAAGGAAATAACACATTTAGATATATAAATATTATGATATTTCTATCAGGATTGAATCGTGTAGTTTTACAAGCCAAAATCATTGATCCATGATTCATCAGTAGTGGTTCACAAGAACCCATCTCTCATGATAATGAATGGTTCATAAGGAGGAAGATAAATCTTCATACATTTCTTCTATCACAAATGAGATAAGTGTTTGGTTTCATGAAGGTCATGATACAAACCATTAATGGGGAGTGGATACATGAAGAATTGATGGAGAATGATAATGGCTTCAGACCTGCTATAAAGGAAAAAAAAATCGTTTCAATGATGCAAGAATTTTTTGGTTTCACTACCAAAATGAGCCTACAAAGAATGCATGTGAAACTCCTTTTGACCTTGAGGGTGTACTTAATCCATCTCAAGGATCATGCATTAAGGATGACATAGATCAATGCTAGGGCTAACCAATTAATAATTATACATGTGAATAAGGGAAGTACAAGTACTCAAAAACATGTAAGCCTCAAAAAGTATACACACGAATACATAGTATACACAAATTAAAACAAAGTATATGCACAAATACAAGGTATATGCATGAAAACATGTAAGCCACAAAGTATACACTCGAATGCATGTAAGTCACAAAGTATACACGTAAGTTGTAAAGTATACACTTGAATACATGTAACTCATATCTATTGAACCATCAATTTAGAATGCAAATATGGACAGGCATCGATAAAAGATATTTGTATTAACCAAATAGCCATGTACGAATACATCAATATATGTCGATATAAGTATAAAATATATGTACAAAATAGCCATATAGGCTTATGAGAATGCCATGTAGGCATACAATGTCAAATATGTCCAATAAAAAATATGTACAAAATTGCCATGCAGGCATACAACAAAGGACTTTGGAATCAAAAGTCATTGCTCTCCATGCCCTGGAAATAAAATCTTTACCTTTCCTTTTCACTCGGATGGTGATAGGTCTGTCACTCATTTTTGTTGTGCTCGTAGAGTGCTCTTGCTACTCCTCCTAGGGTTTAGTTCATGGTGAATTTTTAACTGTTACAATAAGAAGTAAAGACATGAATATATAGAAATTACATTATAAAAAATGATATATTTGATAAAATAATCACTTACATCCATCTCACGATCTCTCTCCACAAGGGAAATATCCTCACTCCCATGCTCAAGCGTGCTCAAGCCTTGTATAAAGCATACAAATAGACAAAAACTACATGAATCAATAATGGTTTGTTTTTTCACTAACTAACATCTATAACAATAAATGTAAATTAAAATTTACAAATTTGCCTCATACCTCTTCTGTCAGAGCCATCAAGGATTGTATAGTAGATGTCACACCAATATACATTGCCCTCGTCACATTCAGAGGTGTATCGTCTCGCAAAAACTGAAAATAGAACAACAAATTATTCAACGTAATCAATGATGTGCATGTATAAACTACACAAATCTATTAAGTACTCGATTCATTAGCTAAAATATTTATTCTATTACTTGCGTGAAGGTTTGATTAAATCCACTGCCACTGGGAAGTGTTCCATCAAAACCTCCAATATTAGTCTATTCAACATCCAAAATTGCATAATAAATTACCATTCATAAAAAAATGCCTTTAATATGCAATAAACTTGTAATTGTTTACTAGTTACATACCCTAGCGATAGGTGTACTGCAAAAATAGTTTGGTGGGGGGGGCGGTGTATCTAGTCTCAACACTGTGACCCTACAATTTTATTAAAAT
Organism: Sequoiadendron giganteum; assembly: GCA_007115665.2. NCBI lineage: Eukaryota > Viridiplantae > Streptophyta > Pinopsida > Cupressales > Cupressaceae > Sequoiadendron > Sequoiadendron giganteum. The sequence continues at coordinate 77,911,156 of CM021104.1, forward strand.
CATAAAACATTTTTAGTTAATCTTGCATTTCAAAATAGAAATTTAATAAATTAAATTCAATGAACACATGCACTAACTTTTACTTGACTATCAATGCCATATGCCTCATGCAAAATGTCAGCTACCCTCTCCATCTTGATAGCTGTAGATGGATCTTGCATACTAGTCTCCTGAGGGTCGGTGGGGTCATGTGAACAAGTAGCCCTGCAAGATTGACACACATGTGTTCGAAGGCCACCACTAGAAGACTCCCTTGGATGGCACTGTAGAATAGGGCTAGTATGATGGATGACACTCTGGGTCAAAGTGTTGATTACCTGCAATGTCTCTACGTCAGCACTTTCCTTCATGATGGAAGGAATAACAATGTGCTCATGAGGTGGCCTAGCGAGAGCTCATCTACCTTGCCGCGTAGGATCCGGCTGTGCACTAAGTCTATCCTGAGCTAACCCCCCACCTCTCCCTTGGAAATCTCTCATATCAAAATAATTTGGGATTTTGTTCAATATGAACTCACTGTATAGTTTCCTAAGGAAATATTGTGGGACCTCGCAATTGTTGCACAGTGGGTAATCGAAGACCATGTACCACCTATCATAAAACCAGTCCTTCATTTGTTGGTGGTGGCACCAATGGATAGGAAACCTCTTCGCATTAAGGGTAAGATTTTGAGTTGTGCGTGGGTTGGTGAATAATGAGCACAAATCATCTTTTGTAATTTTTAAATCTTTCACATCCTTGTATGATAGTTTATTTGCATAATAGTCCCTAGCCGCTTGCCTCCTATCTTTCCATCCAGTTATTTGTTTGCTAATTGAATCTACATTTGTTAATATATCTCTCAATGAATTTGCTAGGGTCATTCTTTCTATGGTTGAACCATTTGGATCACTCAACCTATTGATAAAATCCTCAATTTTTTTTTTGTTGTTCTCAATTTCACTCATTAAATTTTCTTGAGTGCCAGGAGGGGGTTGAGTGATTGGTGGAGGAGGTTGATGTTGTGGTTGATTTTGATCTTGAGGATTTGGGTGGTCGTCCTGTTGAGGATTTTTAGGGTTTGCAGGTTGATTTGCATCTCCTAAAACTTCAAACAAATAGATACCAAATTCAACTTAAAACTAACATATTCAACCTAAAACTAACAAATTCAAAACAAAAACCATAGAATCCTTACCTCTTACAGCTCCTCGTCATTGTGGCACGATCGTTGTGAAAAAAGAGGGATTCTTGGTGAAAAAATTCTCCTCCTAGAACGCAAGCGCGATATTCTGGGGTTTTGGCCGTGGGTGCAACAAAAAAACCAGTTGAAATGCAAATGAGAGATTTGCATTTGTTTTTTTGCTTTTAACAATTGATAATGCAAGCGTGTTATAATGCGCTCGTGTTATCTATTTGTAGTTGTAGCTGCCGACACCTTGCCTAGTTTAACGGAAGACATAACGCGAGTGCGTTATAACGCGTTCGCGTTATCGTTTCCAACTTTTTTTAAGTTGCAAAAACTGAGAGAGGTTATTGTAGATGGTTCGAACATGATCCCATAGCCTCAGAAAAATATTTTTTAAGTGCCATGGTTTTTGAGTAACAATCCATCAAAGATTGTTGTCTTTTAGCACTTTGGACTCTTAAGGGAGATTGTTACTATCCATGCACTCGCCCTATAATATTATATTATTATTAATTTTATGTTTTAAGATATTATTATACTATATTTTATTATTCATATGATTATACTATTAATTATTGATAATATAATATAATATTAAATTATTATTATTATATATGAAAATATCCTATTTCACTTTGTACTAATATAAAGAAAATAGTATAATATTCACAAAAGGAGGAGGGTGGTAGGAGAGCACACCCAAAAGTCTAACAAAAGGGTCAAGCCCTAAAATTTGAAAATATTGCATTAAGTAGCCATGGCTATGCCAAACAAATGATGATATTTATCCTCAAAGTTATCTCAAACATTAGTAGGATTAGAATCATAAATTGGCTCTTAACCAATGAGAGTTTTGTTTTTAGCATTCTCTTTTGAGGGAATTTGAGTGCAAATTGAAGAGATAGCAAGCAAAACACTAGAAAAAATATTGATGTCATGCTAGTCAGTGTCTCATCAATGAGATGGAAGATGCAAATTTTGAGGTTATCCTCCACATGAAGCATTATCCCTAGGATTTTATAGAGGACCACAAGAGAAAGACTCATAGTAATCTCGATTTTCCCTTCTAGAAGAGTGGCTACATCCATATCGACACCCTCAAGGAGGAGTGGAGTTAAGAGGCACCTACGCCACTATGCAAGGATAATTTACCCAATGGTCTAGAAATTACTTGAGATGAGAAAATTTAAGAGAAACCTTATTGACTTACAACAAACAAAATCATTGATCTAGTGTACAGAGAAAAATATTTATCATCCATGTTGTGATTAAAAAATGCAACAATTTTATCCTTCCAAATACTAAATAAAATTTCCATCCTAAAAGTGTGTCATATTTGGGTATACTTGTGAGGGTGATTAGGCCAACCCCTAATAAGAATCATGTTCCATGAAAATGGAGTGGTTCAAAATGGTTTAAAGAATTCATGGATCCAATTCCAAGCTTCTTGATCTCAAGAACAAATCTAGAAGAGGTGCTTGAGGGTCTCAATCAGACCAAAAGCAGTCCACACTAGACCTAATGTGTTTATCATTTTTCTACATTATTTTGGGGGCTCACCTTGTGAATATCAGAATTCACTAGCCTGTGTGCCTTCCTATTTGTGATTCACCTAGAAAATATCATACTTTTCTATTGTGCGAGTTATGAATACCTATGCTTTCAATCCTAGCATAACACAACTTTCTATCCCATGCCCTCCTTTTTTCACTTAATTGTGACATTGTATGTTTGTGTACATTGTCTTGTTGCATTTCATATATGTGTGTTCCTTTCTGCTTATGTTGGTTTACCATGGGATTTGTTGGGTAAATATTTTGTAATTAACTAACTAATTACAAAATGGTGATTTTAACCATAGTTACTGTAGACATCCAAATTTGGACACTTACATTTGTCCAAATTTATCCTTTTTCGTCTAAACATCCTCTTATTCGAGTTAATTAGGTAATATTGCTATTATCTAATTAATACCCTTAATCCCTCTATCCCTAGGGTATTTGGTTAATAATTAAATACCTTAACCCCCCCTCCCCCCCTTTACTCTCATTTTCATCAAATGAATTAAATAAATATGACATTTATTTAATTCCTCACATGTCACATCCCTTTCCTTATTCCTAATCCATCTCCTAATCCCATCATTAGGGATGTGCACTTGGATAATCCTTGATTAGGATGTGTCACATCCTCCAACTTTTGCAAGTTGGCTCTTAATTTTTGTTAGTCACTAACTATCTTCTAATCAGTGATTACTCAGTCTAATCAATCCCCCTTTGGTCAACTCTCTCATTCCCCAAGGAATTTTAATTATTTTTTGTCTTCCCCATGTCAATTTAAAATTCACTTTTATTCCTCCAAGGAATCTCCTCTTCCCCATGTGATCATTGAGAGGTCACATCATGTCACATGAAGCTAATAACCTTCTATTCCCAATCAGGTGAATTTAAAATTCACTTTTATTCTTTCAAGGAATCTCCTCTTCCCCATGTGATCATTGAGAGGTCACATCAATCACATGGGTTAGGAACCTTCTATTATATGCACCTTGTCTTATCCAGGGTACTTGTCAGCTTATCATTTTGGGAACCTTGTCTTATCCTTAGGATACTCCCAATCATTGTGAATTTAAAATTCACTTTTATTCTCCCAAAGATTTCTCCTTCCCCATGTGATCATTGAGATGTCACATTAGTCACATGCCAAGGTACTTGCAAGTACCTCCATCACATGTCATCTTTCAACTCATGTGTCCTTGTGACACTTCATCTACCATATGGCAAGATGTTAGGGCTTGTGAGTCCTCAACTCACCATAGCCCTCCATCTTGGCCATGGTGGCTCAATCTTAACCGTTGAATTCTTTAGAGAATTCAAATTCCTCTAGAAATACTACCCTCTTACATGTTTTAAGGGACATCATGCATATTGTAAGAAACTTACGATCTTAAGCCATTTGAGCCTCCATACTTGCATTCCATAAGCATTTATCACATCCGTTTTTATTCACTCCTCATCCATCTTAGCCATTTGTATTTTTCATTGCATTTCAACCACTTTGCATCAGATTTGGCATCCAATGAACACCTATTTTCATCTACATCAAGGGCCAACCAAAGGATCAATTCAAGACAAGGTATAATCAATTTTTCTTTTCATCCTTCTTTGTTTTGAATCCAGTTAGGCTAATCATTGAGGTGTTAGTGTTATTTTTCTCTTGTTTTTCATCTTGTTTTGTATGATTTAGGGGAGTTAAAAGTCACTGGTCACATTTCTGGCACGCCCTGTGGGACCCATAAACGAGTCAGTTTATTTTGAATTTTGTTGTTGTTTACATCTTTACATGTTCAGGTGACTCAAAGGGGTGACCATTCCCTATCAAAGGTAGCCATGCCCTAGCAAAGGTGACCATGCCCTAGCACACGTGCCCCTCTATAGTAAAATTAACATTTTTGGCTTTTTGTTTGCATTTTTGTAGGTTCGGGTGACTCAGAAGGGTGACCACGCCCTAGCACACACACCCCTCTACAACAACTTCATCGTTTTAGCCCTCTGTCTAACCCGAGGGGTGACCAGGTCCTACAAGGATGCTTGTCTACATAAAACTAGCATCATAAGTTCTTTGTTTTCACTAGAGGGGTGACCACGCCCTAGCAGGGGAAACCTTGCCCTAGCAAGGGCAGCCACGTGTGGGAACACATGTCTCTCTACAGTAGAATCAATGTTTCAACTCTTTGTTTTTACTAAAGAGGCTGTCAGGTCCAAACATAAGGTTAAAACAATGTTTTAGTGCATTTTTTAAACTTTGTTTTTTGTCATTTTGTTAATACTGACCCCCTAACATGTGTTGTTGGTGATTGTGAGTAGTTTTATACTAACGTTTGTGCAGGAAGTTTACAATTGATGAAGAACAGTGGAAAAACTACTAACTTGTTTCCTGTAGGACAAGAGGACCAAGACCCTTAATTAGCTATTTGATTTCGTTTTCTTTTACATGACTAATTAGGCATTGAACCACCAAAAAATATACAAACAAGAGAAAGAGGATTCCCTTTACTAAGCTCTTAGGGTTTTTCACCCTAAGAGCATTTGATTTGGGAATGATAGGGGTGAAACAACTTTTTTTTGCTTCATTCGGGACCCCGTTTGGGTCTATTTTGGTCTCTTCGATCATTTTTCTTCCCATTCTTCACCTGCGCCCTCATTTTGAACACTTTATGAATATTCATTTGTCCACTGGTGGTCCTATCCTCCCTCCAAGTCTTCATTTAGATCTGCTTAGTCAAATACCTTCATCTATTTTATCATCCTGTTCCCCATCCGGGTCCATTTTGGTGTCTATTCGGCCTCATTCTTCATCCTCTTTGATTTGGGTGACCTTTCCCTTGTCTTAGGCATCCTTTCCCTCAAATGGGTGGCCTTTCCCTTAAAGGGGTGGTTTTGACCCTAAAAATGGTCAAAATAGCCATTTTCAGCCTTCGTTCGCTAGTCGTTACCCCGCTTTGGGAACCTGTTTTCCCGTTTCGAGTGTTGTTCCCTTGTTCAAGGTATCTATTTACCCATTCCGACCATCTGTCTGTCCATTCTAGATATCCATTTTCCCATTTTGAGCATTGTTTCCTCTTTCCAACCTGTTGTTCACCCGTTTTGGGAAGTCGTTAACTTGTTTCGGCAACCCGTTTTCTTGTTTTGAATGTTGTTCCCTCGTCCGGGGTATTCGTTTACCCATTTTGACCATCCATCAGTCCATTTTGGATATTCATTTTCCCATTCCAAACATCATTCCCCCTTTCCAACCATTTGTTCACTCGTTTTGGGAACTCACTTTTTCATTCAGGGAACTTGTTTTTCCCTTTAGGGCATCCATTTATCATTCAGGGAATCCCTTTTGTCATTTAGGGACCCTGTTTCATCATTTAGCAAGTTTGTTTCACCATTCGTTAGGCTTGTTTGGTCTCGTTCTTGATTTGGACAAGTTTAAAAACCAAAGGGGTGACCTTGCCTTAATAGGGGTGACCACACCCCTCTACACCAGAATCAACCATTTTTCACTAGAGGGGCAACCTTGCCCTAGCAGGGGCGTCCAAGCCTGAGCACCCATGCCACTCTACACCAAAATCAACCATTTTTCACTAGAGGGGTGACCTTGCCCTAGTAGGAGTGACCACATTCGAGCATCCATGCCCCTCTACACTAGAATCAACCATTCTTCACTAGAGGGGCGACCTTGCCCTAGCAGGGACGACTACGCCCAAAAATAGGTCATTTCTCAACACCCCCATCCCAACCATCTGTTCCCTCATTCCAAGCATCTATTATCTTGTTTCAAGCATTCATTCCCTTATTCTGAACATCCATTCCCTGCTCTGAGCATTTGTCCCCTCAATCCAAGTCTTCATTCTACCGTTTCGAGCCTCCATTCCCGCATTTTGTGCATCTGTTTGCATATTCCAAGTGGTCATTTCCTCGTTTTGGGCATCCACCAATATTTTTTGTAAGTAATCATTTCATCAAAAAACCACATAGGTGCTTCTTAGAACATAATTAGAGTCCATATCTATCATCAAATCATCCATCCCAATCATCTAGACTTCATTTTGAGGGTTTTGATTTTTATGCAAAAACTTCAAGAGGCTATAAATTTTGACTCAAGTGTCCGATTAGGCTGAAATTTTATGGGTTGTTGCGTTATGAGGTGGAATGTGGATTCCCAACTTATATTTGAGTTAATTAGACCCCATTTTGGCACATTTTTGGGGCCTCAAACTTTCATCTTGACCCTCAAAATCGCAATTTAGTGTTTTTCCCAATTTTTGAAAAATCATTTTTGTTAATAACTCAAAATGCATGTCTCAGATTTGGGATGTTAGTTGGAAATTCATCCTACCTTAGTTTTAAGTATTTTTTGGAAAAAAAAAGGACTCTCAAAGGTATGCCTATGAAGTTTCCTAAAATGGCAAAATTTGATAAATTTTTAAAACTACCAAATCTAATTGTCAACAACCCCTAAACTTGGCTTAGAATCAATCCTATCATATCATTCGATCCTATCTCCTGAATATGAGCTTTCATCCAATCCCCATTTGAGCTTCCAATCCATCCTATTTCTCTATCCATCATCTATTCTTTCCTACTAATTTGTATCCATCATGAATCCTTATCCCCCTCTCGCATGGAAAATAATAGTAGTCAAGGGGAATCCTAACTACGTTGATGATGATAATGAAAGTCTTGTTGATCATGAAGAGTGTAATATAGATCTCCTTAAATTTATCATTTCTAGCAAGCTCTCTCCAATAACCTCCCAAAATCCAACTACTCCTCTGAACTATTCCACCATGCCTTCATCTGCATCTACTAGCAATCCTTATGCTACCCTTGACAAGGGATATCCAACATCCTCACCATCTACATATTCATCATGTCCTCCCTCTCCACCTCTATCATATCCAACATTCACATCCTACTATAGTAATCCACCATCCCCATACTCCTATCCTTACCACCGTTAACAATCCCAATATCTCTAGCTTAATCACCCATCCAACTCTTCCCAACCTAATCTGGCACCCATGCCTTCCTATCATAATCCACCATCCCAATATTCCTCTTATCCTAATCCACCATCTCAATCTTCCTATCCTCATCCATTAACCATATCCTCCTATGCCAATCCACCATCCATGTCCTCCTATGGTACTCCCCCACCTCAAACTTCCCATTCTAATCCAACATTCACACCTTCCTATCACAATCCGCCATCCCGATATCCCTACCTTAATCCAACCTCCAAATATTGCTATCCTAATCCCCCATCCATGTCCTCCTACGTGAATCTACCACCCGCATCTCCCCTTCCTAATCCATCATCCCAATCTTCCCATCCTAATCCATCATCCCAATCTTCCCATCCTAATCCATCATCCACATCTCCCCAACCTAATCCAACATCTGCATCATCTTATCTTAATTCATCATTTGCATCCTCTTACATCGCTCCCCCCTTTACCGCATTATATCTTAATCCTCCATCTAATCCCAATCCACCAATCCCGAATCCTAGTCCTCCACCTACTAGTCCTCCATCTGATCCCGTCCACTCATCTAATCATAATCCACCAATCCCTACTCCTAGTCCTCCATCCAATCTCATCCACTCATCTAATCCTAATCCTCCAATCCCAAATCCTAGTCCTCTACCTACTAGTCCCCCATCCAACCCCATCCACTCACCTAACCCTAATCCACCAATCCCTAATCCTAGTCCTCCAACCACCCCTAATCCTCCATCCATTCCCATCACCTCACCTAATCCTACATTCCCTCTAAATTTTGTCCAAGGACTCATGACCGAAGAGACATACCCAAATCTGCATCTTGATGTTGTGAAACAATTCCCTCCCAGTCTATCATGTACAGTCACTAGTGATGAGGCCCTCCTCCATCCTACACCCATCACTACCATTACCATTCCTAACACCATCCAAACAATTGAGTCTATCACACCCATCCAGTCCATTGAATTCCCATCTTCTATTACTAGATCCACCCAATCCATTGGAGACATCCAATCCACTCCTCCTAGTTCTAATATTACTGAAATTCAATCCCATGACCTTCATGAATCCTCCATCCTCCTATCTCCCCCACTTGAGGAGTCCCTCCAACGCTCCTCCATCATCATGCATTCCACACAAGATGAGTCATGCCAAGATCTTAATCCAAAGCACACAAACATAGATCCCTCCATCTCATCTACTCCATCCCAAGAACATAGTCTTCCATCCATTCCATCTCATGATCCCTTTCTTCCACCAAATCTTGATCTCATCATCCTATCTACCCCATCTCAAGATCACACTAGCTCGTCCGCTCCATCCCATGATCCCCTTTGCACTCAAGATCCAATCACACCATCTCATGAGCCCTTATCACCTGCTTCCCCAGTTCCAAATCTTTCCATACCACCTAATCCCTCTTTTGATCCCTTCCCACTCATTCCTCATGATCAAGATGCTGCTATCCCCTCATATCCATCACATGATCCTTCATCGCCACCTAGCCCTGTCACCCCAACACCACTTTTATATTACCTCGATTACACTCATCCATGGTGGTCTCCTTGCAGAAGAAAAAAAGTATATGCACCACCCATCCTCCTTCACCTAATAATCACTCACATCATGCTTCCAAAAGAATAAGAATCCTACCATAGATCACATGCTAAAGAACATTAACTATCAAGGAAAAGGTTTAGGCCTTCATGAGAAAGGTACTTTAGAGCCCATCCAAATCAAAGAACATCCAGGCACACATGGTCTTGGATATATCTTCCAAGACTCACACTCCAAAGATGTTGGTACAACCTCTGTACATCCTAAATGATCCTCTTCTAAGGACACAAGAGGTACTTCTCACCGATCCACCAAATTACTTGTCACCATCCCCCTCCTTCATCATATTCCTGCAAAACAACCGTCTATCTTCCTCTTTCCTCCTCTAAATCCATTTTGGGTCCTTATGTCCCTCCACCAACCTTCATAAATCCTCCATATAAATAGTCTATTTTGGGTCCTTATATCCCAAAATCACCTCCTCCATCTCATCCTATTCATCATTTCCTCCATCTATAACCTATCCCTAATACACAGCATAAAAATTCTAACTTCATAACTCCTAATCATAATCAACAAAGGCACCCCTCCATGCATGTTATCTCACATCCTCCATCCACACATCCTCATCAAAAGCATACTTCTATCACTCCATCCACGTCCTCTCCACATCATCCATCTCCCCATACCCATCCCATTGCTATTAAAATCACTTTGGATGCCAAAGAAAAAATGTATAAATCCAAACATCCACATACATATAAAGCTCCTCATGTCCCCTTCAAAAGACATGTGGAAGAAAAGAAAAATCAAGTCCAAAATCCAAATCAATCCAAATGGCCACAAAGGCCCACTAGAGCAAAAAATAAAACCATATGGACTCCCAAGAAAAAATATTTCATGCCTTCAAATAAAAAATCCCTAACAACATCCAAAGTTGCTCATCCCAAAACAAATCGCTCACATCCTCCATCTCCTAAATTTGTTTTGGGTCCTTATGTCTCAAAATTCACTATCCCAACTCCTCCATTATCTCCACACTCTCCATCTATTCATCCACCTATCTTCTCGCATCCACCATCACATGTGCCAATGTTGGTCCTGAACATAGTCCCCCATCACACATCCACTCCATCATTCCATCCATATACTTTCCAACACCCCATCCACTATCCCCCATATCTCGCCCATCCAATCCCTTTGATCCATTCCCTTGCATAATCCATCGATTCTAATAAGGTTGTACCAACATCCAATGGTCACTTTACACATGGGCTCTTATGACCTCATATGGAACTTGATGCTTGAGTCCTTCATCCAACCACTTTATCATATGTCTTCTGAATCTATATCCTCCTCCATCTCCATCTGTATTTCTGTCCAAAAAGTCCCAAAAGTTAGAAAAAATCCAAAAAATCAAAATCAAAATAAATAAATAAGAAAATAGTAAAGAGAAAATAATTCGTCCAACGGTGAAAACTTTACAAACAAGCGCCTTGGATACGTACCATGATGAAAACTTGGCAAACAAGCATCATACGTAAATACCTCATCCAATCCACTTCCACGATTGGGGGCAACATCCACTTACACATTCCTTTCCTCCATCCCCTACATCTGCCTATCTTCCCCATCCTACCCATCATATGCCATTTGTATCTATTCCCTCCATATTCCTTGTGATCTTGACCTAGATAGGGGCAAATATATATACTTTGCTTTGGACACCTCTTCGCATATATTCCCCTCATCCATACACTATTATACTCCTTATTCTCCTCATCTACTTTTCTGATCCATGCATATTATCTACATCCATCTACCTTCATCATTCATCCATCATGCTAGCACCCATAGCCCTTCCTTACCCATATCTCCTATATATGTCCATCTCACTCTCGTATCCACTCATCCTGCTATCCCTCTTGCCTCATCACGCATGACACATCTAGAGTGGGGGCATCTCCTTATTTATGATAGAGTCCTTGGATACATCTTCCATCCATCCCTCCAAGTAATCCTTTCCATCTCCCCATCCTTCCCATCCTTATCTCCCCATCCCTTTATCCATCCAGTAATCCCTTCCATCTAACAAATTCTTATCTTCCTATACTCTCATCCACTAGTCCTTTTTCGTCTTTTCATACTTATCTACCCATCCCTCTATCTAAATATCCCGCCCATATCCCTATCCTTATCTTCCTATCAATATTCCCAAATCCTTGTCCCTCTATCCACCTATCCTAGCATCTTTCTATCTCCCCATATTTATCAATCCATCCATTTATCTCTATTTTCCATCCATCTCATTATCCCTTGTCATTGGTATCTAGCTATAGGATACTCACCCACAATCCAATGTCATACATTACACTATAATCACTCCTATCTATTTCCTACATCTTCCTAATATCTTCTCATTTTCATCCATCATCTCATCCCCCCACTTCATCTTTTGATAATTTGGATAACTATCCCCTCCCTAAGCTTCACATAACCCACATCCAACAAATCAACCATCCTATCCGCACGACCTATCTTGGCTCATCATATCAGCTCCATCATCGTATCTCCTTATCATGGTCATCTCATCATCCCCTATTAGTTGTTGGTCATTGGTATTGTTTTGAACTATGCTACCCTTGCACTTACACATAGGCAAGGTTGATCATTCGATCCACCCTGAGGCTTTTCTTTGTTTTTATTTTGTGGTCAGTCTATCTAATAATCATCTTCCATCATTTGTCCTCATCATCCTCTTTCCTCTCTTATCATGGTCTTTTCTTGAACTACGAGGGCTTTGCACTTTCACGTAGGTAAGGCTGATCTTTGATCAACCCTCAAGCCCCTAGGTCTTTAGGGTGAGTCAATCTTGTGTCTTGTTGTCAAGGGTATGTCCTTATCTCACTGGCACCTCACAAATAGAATGCATTTGTGTCATGAGGTTTAATCGGTTTTCAAATATCCTACGTCATTATCAATCTTTTAGTTTAGCATCCATCTTTGGTCTCAACAGGATGTATCCCTCCTAACAGACCTCATCAACCCCATCCATCCTCTCAATCCTATGGCAGAGGATATTTTGAAATTGATTGCAATCTTTTGATTTTTTTGGTTTTTTTTTATCATTTGAGCTCCCTATCATCACTCGTCAAGGTTGTCATGATCTATCATATTATGGTGTGTTTTGACTGGTTAACATAGGGGCATATCTTGATCTTTGTTTTTTGTTGTCTTCTTGGTTGTCACACATAGTACCCACCAAGATCCTTGTTGTCTTGTGTTACACTGGGGAATCCTTTGTGCTTGTGGTTATCCTAATTCCTGGCCCGACCAATGTCTTGGGATAACCTTCTTGTTTGTTGTGTTTGTGTATGCATTAGACACTAATCCACCTTGTTTCTATGTACCATGGTACTTGGTGTCTTATGCTATAGAAAAATTCAGTGCTCCTAAAATGGAAAATTACATTCCATTGGATCTTTACCTCCATCATCTTCATTCATTTTAACCATCTCCAATCTCCATCCAATCCTCCTCCATTCAATCTAGCAAAAATCATATAATCCCATCTTTGGTCTTGTTCCCAACCTTGCTACAAGCCTTGACCCAATCATCATCATCATCATCATCAGTGGGATGTATCCTTCCATATCCTTGTGTTTTTGAGATGTATCCTTCCCTCATCAACAACACTCTCATCGGGTTGTATCATTCCCTATCCTTTGGTGTTGTTTTGGGATGTATCCTTCCCTCGTTAACAACACTCATCCTCATCCTCATCAGGATGTATCCTTCTATATCATTGTGTTGTTTTGGGATATATCGTTCCCTCATCAACAAAACTCCATCGACCATTAGTCCATCCTGGCTTGTAGTTTGACTGGGGAAAAATCCTTTCGTCTTTAAATCCATTTTTCTCCCCAATCGCCTCACTTCTCATCCTCTCTTACCCATCACTTTGCATCATCTTCCTCATCTCCTCTTTCATTGTCTCATCCATTTTGAATCCAACTAGGCTAATCGTTGAGGTGTCAGTGTTCTTTTTCTCTTATTTTGCATCTTGTTTTGTACGATTTAGGTAAAAGTCACTAGTCACAATTACAATAAGATTAAATATCTCCTCTCAGCAAGGGGAGGCTCCCTTATTAGTGCTTACTCAAAACAACTAACAACTAACTACGATTATATACACTATAATTAACCATGGGTGTTTTCATCATCCTATTCTCTTATTTCAGAATAGATGCTTTCCTCTTTCTCAAACTAAAATTATATCTCGTGATTATTATAACATGTAATTCACTTCAAAGTACTATTTTAATCAATAATAACCAATTTCAATCTCGATTAAATAAAAGAGTAATCAAAGTGATACCAATGAATGTCGATAGCTTGAAAACCTACAAAAGTACAAATACTTTTATTGCCCTCAATGATGATTCAAAAAGATAAAGAAAGGTGTATCTTGCAACTCAAAGTCTACAATATATGCCACCAAATTATCAATAAAACTTTGATAATAACCCATAGCCCAAAGTCTTTGAATAATTATCAAAGTGTACACAAAATAACATAAACTTCAAATATAATAATGCGGACTAAAGTCTACAAAATCATATTTAAATTCCCTTCTAAACAATATGATATCACACCACTTATTAAATCCTTTATAAGAAAATATAATGAGAAGGATATAAGAACAATCTCAACACATAACAAAGAAGATCCAAGACAAAGATCGGATGCAATTTTGCTTCTTTTATTGATTGATATTTTATTTGCACATTAAACACAAAATCTCAATATGTTTTTCAAATGGGCAGCGCTTTGCTTCAAAAGATAAAAGGTCCCTATGGAAAAAGAGATTTTTCATATATATAGAGGAGATCCAAGAGCTAAAATAGGAAAACTAAAACTAACTTGATTTATTCAATAACATAATCCAATTTGATTTAGAACTTCTTTGTTTTTACATGTAAATGCATATTTACAAAAGACATATAATATGTCATAAACTAATTACATATTTCATAAAGGGAAAAAATAAAAATAAACAAAGTATGGAACAAGCATGTTCCTTCATTCTTCACCATCTTTCTCTAAGAATTCTTCATATTTTTTAAATAATGTCGCTTGGAATTTTGAGTTATCCAGTCTTGTAGTATGATTTGAGATTACGAGTAATCATGTGATCAAAATTTCTTGATGGTGATGCAGGTTTTCCTATGCCTTTCTATTACTACCTTCATGTTATCCAAAGTAAGTTGAATGTCCACCAATTTGTTGATAGAAGCTAATGAAAAAGTTGCATCTTCAAAATTATTTTGCCTTGATGAGGTGAACTCTTGGATAACCATGTTAGAGGGAAGAAATTTCTAGTTGTCAACAAGCACTTGAAAAGGTATCTCTTTTATCTCAATGACGAGATCTGAACCTTTATCTTCACCAACCTCTCAAGCTTCCTATAAATCTATGATTAGATCACTGATGAAATTCAACTTATGCTTCATGGTCTCATGTATGCCAACAAATATTTATATGTTGGGAATTATCCCAATTTCCTCTAACACAACAAGCTTGATATCCTTCATCTTTGTCCAAGCTTCAAGACCTTTTCTATCTCTTATTGCTTCTGGAACGTGTGTTAATTTTTTGATTCAAATTTACCTTTGGGGTAAGTACATGGATCTGTGACACAATTTTGATGCCAAATTGGAAAAAAATGCCAAAAGAGAGCATTTAGTGTGTGTCAAAATGCAAAAAATTAATTTAAACCCAAAATTATATTCTAAACTTCATTTTTGGTTCAACCCGTGCCTTGGCTTGGAGTTTTTAGCTCTACAACTTGCGCTCACCAAATCTCTTCCATTTTTTGCACTCTTAGCTTGCAATTATTCGTGAGGATGCTTCAAACACATCAACAAGGTTGAAGATTATGAAGATATATACATTTTTATTGTTTTTATTTGTAATTTGGTTTAGAATGTAGATTGAAATAGGTTTTTGAATAAAACTTTGTTCTAATTCTCAGGGAATTAATCTCCACCTCCAAACATTGAGAATTCACAATCACCCCCTCATGAAGAGCCTCTTATACAAGAACAACCTGAAACCCCTTGATCCGTTCATAGGCATCCTCAAAGAACACAAGAAAATATCCTAAATCAAATTGAAAACAATAAAAGAGATATTGGAAAATTAATTGAAATATTAACCAAGCATGCCGAAACCCACCCTTATAGGAGAGGGATTGTCAAATCGTTGAATTCAATTATATCTCATGTAGTAGAAATGAGCAAGAAAATAAAGTTTTGATCAAATAAGAGGCATGATTTGAGACAATTTTATGCTAGTGTTTTTTCATATGTAGATGTGAAAAAACAAAAAATTAGCAAAGCCGACTTGTGTGCCCTATTTATACACCCAAGAACCAACACACTTTTGTCTTATGCATGCAGGAGGTTCCCCATCCATTGGTTCCACCATGAATTAATTCAAAATAAATTTTGGGAGTAGTGGTGGATGGTATTTGACCAATCTCCATGCAATAACCATGAGGTACCATAATACTTTTTGAGGAAACTCTATTGTGATTTTATCCTCAATAAGATGCCAGATTATTTTGACATCTTAGACTTTCAGGGTAGAGGTGGGGACTCCACACATGATAGACCTAGTGCACGACATAATCCATAGTTGGCACCGAGACCCTTGGCCAAACCCATGGTGGAGCATTTCACTGTTCCTTTCATTGTTAAGGGCATGTAGAGGTGGACATGTTGAAGTCAATTATCTTGCTCACCCAGACCATTATACAATGTGTGAGGCCTCTAGTAGAGCCTGATGTGGAGGAGAGGTGTAGGCTTCGAGCTCCACCCCACCATTGTGGCGCTTGTGGTGTTGTTTGCATGTACGATTATCAAAGTGCTCGGGATGTAGCTACATAACCTACATCAGTTATAGAGGTGATGGGTATGACAGATGAATTATTGAATAGTACATATGACATTGATACTCAAGTAGAATTCAACAAGTTCATTTAAATTTGTTTATTAAATTATATTTTTAAATTTAACAATAACTAAATTAGTAGAATCAATATGATGAAATTTTAGGGTCAGAGTGTTCATGAGACATGCTCCATTCCTATAGACCCTTATTCATTCTCAACATTGAGTCCAAAGGTATGCAACTAGTAGTAAAGATATTATTATTGCATTTGAACAGTTGAATGTTATATTTGAATGTTTGTCTCATAACATGATTTAGATGTCAAACAGTTTCCTAGTGGACCTTTGAGCTTCACACCTCACAATTCATGTCCTTAAAGAACTTTCACTCAAGTAAATTTTATTCATTAATCATTTTGTAAAACAATGTAGCTAGTTTTCATAATTTTGCATATACAAATCTAAAAAATTGATGAGAAACAAAAACATTGGTTGGTCTTGTGAGATCCTAATTATATTTACCATTCAATGTCCATCTCATTCTTTCATTCCTATCATCATGCATATTTTAACCATTTTATATCACATATCCCAATCTTTAACACCTTATATATTATACCACCTTCCTCCATATTTCATCTTATACACATATTGTTACAAGAAACCTTTCGTTTTTCTCATTATTGACCAAATCTCTTATACATTATTACTACACACCTCAAGTTCCCACTTCATGTCCTATATTCAAACCTTAGACACTGCCTAATTCACTTTATGGTCTACTATTCCCTCCTAATTACTTCCCATTAACCTCTAGTATGGTTAACTTTAAAAATATTTTATTATCACATCCTAGCTCATCCAATTAATCTCTAGTAGTCCATTCTATGTTCCATCATCCCTTCTTGATCATTTCACAATATCTTCTCTTAATTCACTTTTTGTTCGTTTATTCCTTCCTAATCCCATCCCATTAACATTTAATAGTTCACCCTATTTTCCATGATCCCATCCTAGTCCATCCCACTAATATCTAATAGTTTATCCTATGTTTCATTATGCCCTTCTACTCCCATCTTATTGTACCCTTTATTATTTCACCCTATGTTCCATAATCCCCTATGTTCCTTTACCCATTCTATGGTATACCATCTTTATCCACGTTTCATCCTATAACTCTTCTCTATTATTACTACATTCAATTCAAGTTCCCACTTCATGTACTATAGTCAACCCCTAGACACCTCCTAATTCACCCTATGTTCCATTATTCCCTACTAATCCCATCCCATTAACCTCTAATTTTTCACCCTATATTTTGTTATCCCATCCTAGCCCATCCCATCAATCTATACTAATCCATCCTATGTTCCATTAACCCCTTCTATTCCCATCCCATTACCCTCTCTTATTTCACCATATGTTCCATTATACCCTCTTGGTCTTGTCCCATTATCTTCCCCTAATTCACCCTATGTTCCTTTATTCCCTCCTATTCCCATCCCATTAACCTCTAATAGTTCACACTATATTTTTTTATCCCATCCTATCCCATCCCATTAATCTATTCTAGTCCATCCTATGTTCCATTAACCCCTTCTATTCCCATCCCATTACCCTCTCTTATTTCATTGTATGTTCCATTATCCCCTCTTGGTCTTTTCCCATTATCTTCCCCTAATTCACTCTATGTTCCTTTATTCCCTACTAATCCCATCCCATTAACCTCTAATAGTTCACCCTACATTCTACAATCCACTCTTGGACCATCCCACTAATCTCTACTAGTCCATTCTTTGTTCCATTATTGCATTCGACTCTCATCCCATTGTATTCTCTATTATTTCAGCATATGTTCCATTATCCCCTATTGGTCTTGTCTCTTTATCCCTTCTATGCTATGGCACCTCCATCCAAATTTTATCCTATACACATGTACAGTTACAAGAAATATTTCCTTCTACTCATTATTGACCAAATTTATCTTCTCCATTACTGCTACACACCTCAACAACCAACTTCATGTGCTATAGTAAGACCCTAGACATGTCCTAATTCATCATATGTTCCATTATCCCTTTGAAATTTTCTAGTGGCATTGTAATTCTCACTTCATTTGTGTGAACTTCATTGTTGCAATATCACTGTGTTGGCAACATGCCCTCATTAACATTACTTCATCAACATATGCAATTTGAATCTCAATGAGAACTTAACTTGGGAATTTGCAAGAGTTTAGACTATCCTGGTGGACTTAATACTTTAACCATTTTGTGATCTATGAGCACTATATTTTAGTCTCAACTGAGGCCAACCATTTACTTTTTCATGCAAGGTCACTACCACCAATAGGGATTGTATTGTTACATAGACTGGCATCAATTCCAAAAAAAATCTTAACATTGTGTTTCAAGTTCTTTCAACTGTCATTGACCTTTACCTTGTATTGAATTTTGTTATCAGTATCACCATTCTTGACTAGCTTCCTTCAAAAAAATTCGTACTCATGATGCATGAATTTTCTGCATTTTTATCCATGAATTTGCTGCACTTTTACATTTTTAATTGCTCATTTATGACGGTCATATTGTTTCTCTTTTCATTTTCATTTACTGCTCAGTTATGGAAATTATAAAGGGACTACCTAAACTTCTTTATATGATTGTTATATATATTGTTTCATTTTTCAATTGTTGACATCAAATAGCCCTGGTGATGTTGGTGGCATGATGGACCATGGAGTTGCTACAACAATAGCCATTTTTGATCCTTTGAGAGAGGTATGCAACATATTAGTTGATTTGATATTATATTTTCTCTTTTATGGTTTATTATTGAAAATTTTCTTGATACTTGTATGTATTTTAATTTCTATCTTGATGGTTGCTACAGGTGGTTGTCACTCCACAACATGGACGTGGTAATTTTGTAAATGTGCAAGATGACTATTTGTATGTGGCAAGTGACTATATTTTTTTATATGACATTCCATAATTCAATTTCTATGTACATTAACATCTATACTTTTTATTGTATCAGTTGCAGCTCCAGAGGAGTCTAGAGAGGAGGTCTAGTGAGTGTGTTCGAAAGACAAGGGAACCAACAGGCACTCCATCCAGCCGAAATTTGAAGGCAGTACGGGATATTTTTCCTTCCCCTAGAGGGAAATGACTATGTATTAGGGTCATTTGTTGTATACCTATGTGGCATTTTGGAACATATGTTTTGTACTATCAATATATATGTGAAATTTTATGTCCATATGGCTCTTTTGTAGTAAGCCTATACGGCTTTTTTGGATATATTGTATATAATTTTATCAATATATATCATTGTATAGCCTTATGACTTTTTGATTAAAGAAAATATTATTTTGCTACTATCATTCTTGAATGATGTTATCATGCGTATTGTTTAAATTGTATGCTTGAATGTTGTAGGAATGGGGTTTTTTTACATCTAATGCTTGAATAATTAGTGTTGATTTCTCAATAAGCTCCATCTAATGTGCATTGTGTAAATAAGCTCTATTCCCAGTGGTTTGTATCCTTTGCAATAATTCAATTACTTGTGCTTCACTTATTCACATGTATGTTTCAGTTATTCTCATGTATACTTCACATATATTGTGTGTATTCATGTGTATGCTTCATGCTTCCAATGTATAATTCATGTTTTCACATGTATTCTTCATGATTCATGTGTATACTTCATGTATTTGCATGTATGCTTCATGTTTCTTGAGTTCTATTGTTGTTTAGTGGCAAGGATTTTAACACCAAAAGGTTTCAAATGAACTGTAACATCTCGTTCCCATAAAAAAATCATAGCAAAATGTATTACTTTTAATTCATGGTTGAGGTTGGCATCCAACAACTAATGGTTATGATTCTAAAGCTTAGAAATCATTGCATTTACATCTATAGAACAAGTGGATGCATGTTTCAAACCTTATGGGCATATATATACCTCTATGAACTTGTATGAGTGTGCATCAAAACACATGATAGTTGTTGATCCAACCAAAAAAAAAAATTTGCATCTACTAATATCACACCACTTGATATCTCATTAAATGAAATCAATGCATAGGTCAATTTTAATAATATTCTAAAGATATTAGATGTGTATGAAAAATAATATAAGCTTGATTTATGAATGCATCACCCATGTGTAGTTATCGCATTTCTCCCATATTCATCATTTAAATAAGTTAAAAAACCTCTTTCCATTTTCTATGCATGAAATAACATGACAAATCCATGGGAAACATGGTCCTATAGCTATCACCACATCATGTTTTATAACTCTAGAGCATGAAAAAACCATATGTCATGGATATTGAATATTCAAATCCAATGTTTCCCTAGTAGGCTAAGTTTTGCATCTCAGCAAGGGTGCACTATTCGGTGACAACAACTACAGTTCAAACTCTTAAGGGATTCAGTTAGTTGAATGTAGCTTAGAACGATTCGGCATGTTTGGTTGTGAAAGATTACCATTCCTAGCGTAAAATTACCCATCCAAATCTGTTTGAATATTTCATTTGGTCACACGAGTTACAAAATGAAAGTTGCACCGTTTTGTAACTTTACATTGCTTACATTTGACAACTTTTTCCCCAAGTGAAAAGTTTCCACCACGAGAAAAAAAATTCAAGATAGTGAAAACTGGGATAAGTTATTGTAGAGTGGACCAACATGACCCCATAGGTGTAGACAATAATTTTCTAAGCGTCACGGTATATGAGTAACAACTCGTTGAAGATTGCAATCATTTTGCACTTTGGACTCTTAAGGGATTATGCCAGTTAAACGTAGCTCCGAGTGATTCGACATGTTTGGGTGTGAAAGAGGACCATGCCTAGTGTAAATGTACCTACCTATACATGTTGGAATAGTTTGTTTGGTCATGCGAGTTGTAGAATGAAAGTTGAACCATTTTGCAACTTTACACTGCTTGTATTTGACAACTTTTTCCCAAAGTGACAAGTCACCAAAATGGGAAAACACCTCCAAGTTAGTAAAAAATGAGAGATTTTATTATAGAGGGGACCAATTAAATCCCATAGGCTCAAACGAGAAGTTTCTAATCATCATGGTGTCTGAGTAACAACCCGTCGAAGATTGCATCCATTTTGCACTTTGGATTCTTAAGGGATTTTGCAGGTTGAACATAGCTCGGAGTGATTTGGCATGGTTGGGTATGAAAGAGAACTATTCCTGGTGAAAAATTACCCACCTAGATGCATTGGAATAGTTCGTTTGGTCACACGAGTTGCAAGACACAAGTTGCACCACTTTGCAACTTTACACTACTTACATTTGACAACTTCTTCCACAAGTGAAAAGTCACCACCATAGGAAAATGCCTCTGAGATAGTGAAAAGTGAGAGAGGTTATTGTAGAGGGGCCCAACATGATCCCATAGGCTTAGATGATAAGTTTCTAAGCATCATGGTGTCTGAGTAACAACCTATTGAAGATTGCAGTCATTTTGCACTTTGGACTCTTGAGGGATTTTGTTCGTTGAAAATAGCTCACAACGATTCAACATGTTTGGATGTGAAAGAGGACCATGCCTAATTTAAACATAGCCACTCAGGTGTGTTGGAATAGTTCATTTAGTCATGTGAGTTGCAGAATGAAAGTTGCACCACTTTGTAACTTTACACTACTTGCATTTGACAAATTTTTATCCACGTGAAAAGTTGCCACCACAAGAAAATGCCTCTGAGACAGCGAAAAAATGAGAGAGGTTATTTTAGAGGGGCCCAATGTGATCCCATAGATTTGGATGAGAATTTTCTAAGCATTAGGTGTCTGAGCAACATCTCGTTAAAGATTACAGTCATTTTGCACTTTGGACTTTTAAGGGATTATGCCAGTTGAACGTAGTTCAGAGTGATTCAACGTGTTTGGGTTTGAAAGAGAAGCATGCCTAGTGTAAAATTACACACTTGAACGTGTTGGAACATTTTTTTTGGTCATAGAATTTGTAGAATGAAAGTTGCACCACTTTGCAACTTTACACTACTTGCATTTGACAACTTTTTCCCAAGTGAAAAGTCACTACCACGGAAAAATGCCTTTGAGTTAGCGAAAACCAATAGAGGTTATTGTAGAGGGGCCCAACATGATCTCATAGGCTTAGACAAGAAGTTTCTAAGCATCACGGTGTTCGAGTAACAGTTCATTGAAGATGGAAGTCATTTTGCACTTTGGACTCTTAAGGGATTATATTGGTTGTGTAGACACCGAAAATTGGTCTAAGCCTTCGAGCACCACTTTTGACATAATTTTTTAATGTCCATGGTCATGATTAAATAATTCTAATTATTTAATTACTTTCTAAACACATCTTTCCTTTATTAATTAAATAACCTTTTGAATTAATTCATTATGACCTTTATTCAACTTTGATTAATTAAATAAATCATATTTATTTAATTATGTCACTAACTAATTAATTCTCTTTCTTAATTAAATAATTTATTATTTAATTAACCCCCTTATCATATTTCAACTATAATTAAATATTTATTATTTAATTATTCAATTAACTTTTTTCAGTCAATTAAATAAATCATTATTTAATTAATTAAATCTTTCAATTTTGAATGTTGAATTAAATTAACATTTAATTCATAATTGATTGTTTTTATCACATTCTTCTATTGTCTAGTTGTCTAGTTATTCACTCACCATCTGACTCAATATCTATTTAAATCCGCCTGTTATCTCCGGATTCGATATTTGATCGTCTCTGTGAAAGGACTCTCTATCACAACCAATTAGTTAACTAGTTCTAACTCTTATGCATGAATATATTTATTAATTAAATATCTTTATTTAATTAATTAATTCATGTGTGCATTCAAATAGATTATTCTTCTAGTTCTAACCTTATCTTTTTCATTCAAAGTCTAATTCTTCTATTTTCGAAGACTTTCAACTGAATATTAAATCATTTATTTAATCTTGAACTCTTGTTCTTTCTACTTTCGAACAGTCTTAACACCAGATTAAATTATTATTCTAATTTAATCTTTATCCTGTAGAATTTCCCAACTCGCATTCTAACTGACACATAACTCACATCGCATGGCATTCATCAATCTCGATCGTTGATCTCTCTTTGGAATCTAAGCCGATAGCTAAACCCAATTTCTATAAATTGACCTGTCATTGTCATTATTCCTCCTCCTGAAATCAATACTTTTTAGAAGAACTTATAATATTCGATATTTTTCTTAGACATACATCCAGGATATGCTTGCATACATACAAAAAATCTAAGGGCAAGAATACCGATACGATAAAATGGTGAAGGGCAATCAAGATAATTCGAAGAGGTGGACTGATATTCGGTGAGATTATTTCATATTATTGTTTATTTACTATTTTAGTTCATTTGATTCATACTTTGTTGTTTGATTTAGATTTATGCATGTTAGATTAGATTTAACCAATCTTATTGTGCAACATCCATTTTATCTACATTACATTTGGTGAACCCGATGTGCGGGATGAGACATACCGCATAAGACGTTGAGTCTGATTTCGACTTGGTGACTATCTGTGTAAGGCATGACAAATCCTTGTTTCAAAAAGACACGTGTCGTATAAGACATTGGAGCCTGATGACGTTGGTGTGACAAGCTACATGAGGCTGTGACAAATATCAAACAATCCCACAAGATCAAGTTTTGGCAAATACTTTTATTTGGCTTTTTTACTTTACATAGTATTTTGCCTTATCTTTCTATCGATTTGTGCATGAGTCTGGTTACTAGCTTTCTCAAATATGTCCCTCGATGGATTTAGAGAAGCAAGGATGTCTTTTTCTTTGACTGTTGTCTATCAACCGTCTTTTAAAACTTTGGATTTTGAGTCATGTTACTAGTTTCCTCACGGATGTCCCATGAAGGATTTAGAGGAGCAATGACGTCTCATGACCCGTCTTTTATTTGTTTGTTGTCTATGGTTTGTCTAGACAAAAAAGGACTAGGGCAATCTTGCCCTTATTTTGATTTAAGACACTCCTTGTCTGTGACTATCTATTTTTCGCAGATGGATGAATTTGTACACTATGGTCTATCTCATATCATGGTGTGTATTATCCATTTGTGTCAATCCTGCCCAATGATGACCTTAGTAAATATATGGAAAAATATCAAAGATCATATGTCCTTTCAATCAACCTTTGTTGTTTCTTACTAACATTTTGAAATCCTTTGTGCTAACATTTCTCCTATCCGACATAATGATAGAGTCTTGTGACACAACAAAAAATTTATAAAATCTGCATATGCATACATTCTATAAGCATTATGTAAACAGTGTCATATGTCTATATATAGTACATCATATAGTTATGTTGCATTTCAAACAAGTAGAAACATTTTGACATCTCCATTACATATCTAGGAAAATCATGGCTTAATAGACATTCAATCATTATAAGGTACATAATAAAAACATTGCATGTACATATAACCATCACATGTAGATAGCATTGTATATATAACATTGCATCCCATTATTATATAAGTACATTACATCCATCATCAATAGAGTCATCAAAACATCATAGACTGCATAAACACATCATAATGTAGAAACAATCATCTATAACACATGTAAATACATCATCTAGGAAACGTAATCATATAGAAAAAAATGCATCATCATAAAATAGAACTGCATATCATATAGACGCCACCAAAAATCATATATATATATATATATATCGCTCAAAATAACATGTGTCATAGTACAATGTCAGAATGTATCCATAAATAAAAAGGAGCTCACAGGCTCTCTGATCAAAATATAATGTCCACAAATATGAAAGTGTCAATGTGTCCCACTGTCGCTACTCCCATGTGGTGAACAAGGAGGAAATTGCCTCGGAGGTACTTTGTGTGAGGTGGAAGGCTTGTCATATGGACATATCCTTGGTGGTCCTACCACACCCTCTATGCTCTATTTCCTAGTCTAACTCTTGCTCTGTGATCTCTGGATGCGTACCTCTGAAAAACTAGGAGCTCATCTCTCAGCTGGAACCACTAACTCATATAGATCCCAGTAATATGAAGCCCTATCTACTGCTCTGACTAGCTCACAAGTGAAGCCATCAGATGAGGTACCACTGTAGAGGTGTCTAATCTTTGTATACCGCTGCTCTATATCCTGCCTTTGAGCTACTACCTGATCTCTCTCCATAAGAGCACTATCTCTCTCCATCTGAAAAACATCCCGCTTTGTAGTAACTGCTCTCATCCTCTCCTCCAATGCCTCTCTATCACTGTCTCTAGGAGCCTCCTCATCCCATCTCCCCTCTACTATCCTATCTCAGATCTCTCTCTCCTACTCCTCCATGGGTATCTCCTCCTCAACATTGTCCTCTCCATAACCTACTAGAATGCCAAGAGGATCAATTTCCATGTACTCTCTCTCAGCCTCCTCCTCTGCAAGGTCCTCTTTATCAATCTTTGCCTCTGCATGCTCCTCTGCTACTGCCTCCTCAGCAACATGCTCACCTCCAATCTCAACCTCTACTCCACCCCCGAGGTCCAAAATCGATACGTCCTCAACCTCAATCTCTTGAATTGGTGATAATCCACCTACTTGACCACCTCTCCGTCCTTGTCAACCTCATCTACCACCACCACCCCTGCCACCACCTCTACCTCTGTGCTTCCCTCTCGACCCTATCCCTTGTCTCTCCAATAGTGTCAGTTGGTCTGAATTTGTGTAAGGCATAGGACGATGCTCTTTCCACTAGGTATCACATGCAGCTGTAGTCCCAGGATCCATTGCTCTGCCTCTCCATCCCCACTATAAAGGTTGTAAAGCCTAAATCTCTACGTCTGTAGTGGCCACTAGTATCATAGGCCCCCATAAAGGAACCTCTCTAGATGATCGAGAAAACTCTGCTTGTCCTCTAGGCTCATCTTGCACCTCACCAAACTATCTCAAAACATGGTCTGGTAGATGTCTCTCTATGATATGCACACTAGAAACAGTCCTCCCAATCAGGTACTATGTCTTCCGACAGTAGGGTAAATGCATGTCCTCATCCGACCATCTCTCACAATCCATGTAAGGCCTCCACGTAAACTAAACCAATGTGTCCAGTGCATGTCTCCAAAAACCTGTATCTCCTACATGACTCTGTGTGATGTTTCCCACATACCAAAAAACATAAGGATATCTATCTGCCTGCTTCGCAGTAACAAGAGGACAAAACACAACAATACACTCCCATGCCCAAACCATGAGAAGAGTAGTCTCACAACTCCCCGACTATGCATCTCTATATACTATATCATGTAGATGGAAATATAACATGCCCAATAGACAGGCACCCCAAGCATACACAACCTCCCTCTCCAGTATCCCAACTAACATCTCCGCCCACTCGACAAGAAATCCATGACCCTGATGGTCAGGAAGAACTATCCCACCAATAAATTTAAATAGTATACAATCAATACGCTCATATCTATCCGCTAGCACCTGCCATATAATCTCATAATGCTCTATGACCAATCTCCTAATATCATCATAAACATAAAATCTAGTAATCTAATTATATCCATGTTGTGTATCGTACATCACCCTCTCTCCTCTGATGGGAAATCTAAGAATCCTATACACATCCTCTAACGTGACAGTTGCCTCTCCAGTAGGCAAATGAAATGATGAGTTCTTTGAATGCCATCTCTCATAGAGGGCAGTAAGCATACCTCTGTTTGCCTGAATTGTGGGCATTGTCAACACATGATGAAGTCCCAGTCTCCATAGTAAGCGTATCTTTGCACTCACTAAACGATATTTAAGCTCAAACGTATCTCATTGTGACTCTCGAGTATAAATAGGATCTAGGATAACCTACCCAGTGCATTCAAAAAAGGTTTCAAACGTAAAATCAGTCAAGTTTATATCGAAATTTTTTTTCAAAAAAATTGACATTCAAATGCGTTGTTTTAAAAGCATATGCGGTGCACATATCATATGCGACATTCTTAATTGAAAATGTGGTGCATGTATTCACATATGTTGAATAACTAAGCATATGTGTTACGTATTTCAAATGTGTAACAAATCAGGAAATTCAAGAAAAAACCAAACGCGTGTAAGCATTATCATATGTGGTGCACATTTGCTACCTATTGAATAAACACATGTGGTTCACATTATCAAATGCAATTCAAATTCCTACATGCGCCTAAGCTAAACTCATATGTGATGCATAGAATCACATGCGGTGCATAAAAGGACAAATGCGTTTATTCCCTAAATTTCCTAACAATGCCTAAATGTCTTTTTACATATGCGTCGTTCCGCAAGAAGAAGCATTGAGTATGAACGCATATGCATTGAACTAAAAAGACCACATTTCATAAATAAAATTTCAACGCCTAAAACTACGTGCAAAATAAAAATTCAAGAGGTTGTTTTAGGGTACATACCGAGGGTCCTGCGTCAACTGGCCATCGGAAGGTCTAGATCTGATATCTGCGATGCTGGGTGTAGGGAACTGGAGAAATCTCGCCGAATGCTCAGAGCTCAAATTCTCAATTCTTGAAATCTAAAGGGTGCAAATGACTTGGTTTTCACCCTAATTTCTATTTATACCTAGGGTTTGGGTGGCATTTCTACGACCTTGTCTATTGGTCAAGTAATATTCCAACTTCAATTGATCCATACACATCCCTAACACTTCCAAATTCAATTTTGTCAACTCCATAGCATTTCTCACCATCAAATTGACTTATCGGGAATATTTCTTGATTTTTTTGAAATTTTTCAAAAAATTGTCAATTTTCCTGAGGGAGCATACCCTGACCTATTTCATACCAGGGCGCGACTAGGGCATGCTTTTGATGATTTTCTTTGACACAACGCTGAAATGACATTGTATCAAAGAGGGGCAAACTGTAGACACTAAAAATTGGTCTAAGCCTACGAGCACCACTTTCGACATAATTTTCTAATGTCCATGGTCATGATTAAATAATGTTAATTGTTTAATTACTTTCTAAACACATCTTTCCTCTATTAATTAGATTACCTTTTTAATTAATTCATTATGACCTTTATTCAACTCTGATTAATTAAATAAATCATATTTATTTAATTATGTCACTAACTAATTAATTCTCTTTCTTATTTAAATATTTTATTATTTAATTAACCCCCTTATCATATTTCAGCTATATTTAAATACTCATTATTTAATTATTCAATTAACCTTTTTAGTCAGTTAAATAAATAATTATTTATTTAATTAAATCTTTCAATTTCAAATGTTGAATTAAATTTAACATTTAATTCATAATTAATTGTTTTTGTCACATTCTTCTATAGTCCAGTTATCTAATTATTCACTCACCATCTGACTTGAGATCTATTTAAATTTGCCAGTTATCTTTGAATTCGATATCTGGTCGTCTCTATGAAAGGAATCTCTATCACAACCAGTCATTTAACTAGTTCTAACTCATATGCATGAACATATTTATTAATTAAATATATTTATTTAATTAATTAATTCATGTGTGCATTCGAAAAGATTATTCTTTGAGTTCTAACTTTATCTTTTTCATTCAAAGTCTAATTCTTCTATTTTCGAAGACTTTCAACTGAAGATTAAATCATTTATTTAATCTTGAACTCTTGTTCTTTCTACTTTTGAATAGTCTTAACACCAGATTAAATTATTATTCTAATTTAATCTTTATCCTGCAGAATTTCCCAACTCGCGTTCTAACTGACACAAAACTCATATTTCATGGCATTCATCAATCTCTATTGTTGATCTCTCTTTCGAATCTGAGTTGATCGTTCGAAAACCCAATTTCTATAAATTGACTTGTCATTGTCATTATTCCTCCTCCTGAAATTAATATTTTTTATAAGAACTTATAATCTTTGATATTTTTCTTAGACATACATCCAGGCTATGCTTGCATACATACAGAGAATCTAAGAACAAGAATACCGATACGACAAAATGGCGAAGCACAATCAAGATAATTCGAAGAGGTGGACTAATATTTGGTGAGATTGTTTCATATTATTGTTTATTTACTATTTTAGTTCATTTGATTCATACTTTGTTGTTTGATTTAGATTTATGCATGTTAGATTAGATTTAACCAATCTTATTGTGTAGCATCCATTTTATCTACATTACAGGTTGAACGTAGCTCAAAGCAAAAACAAGTGCCTCACCTAAATAAGCTAAAATTTACTGAAAAACTATTAATTACCACATGTGTAAATCCTTGGAAAATTTGGAAATCTCCTTGCTTCAAATGAAGTTTCTTGGAAACATTCACTTGGGAGTCCTTTTCATTGACCTTTTGACTCTAATTGCAAAAACATGCACTTTTAATGACTACCACTTTTCCATCACTTAGATTTTTGTTTCAACTTCACTTTAACTAACACATTTCCATGGAGATCAATAAAAGGTTGTGTTAGTTGTAAAATAGTGGTAATAAGAAAGAGGGGACACTCTACAAAGAATGGATAGTCATGCCATTAGCAAATTTGTAGGGACAAAAGGGTGTAAATGTCACTATGCATGGAGGTCAAATCCATAATGTGAGGTAAATGATAATAAATAGACAACCACCATAAAGTATGTAAAGGATCATCAAATTATACATAGAAGAAAAGGAAATACTTAGAGAATAACCATAAAGTATTTAAGTCAAAGGTCTTTTATTTTATGACAAAAGCATTGAAAAGGTGTTTTAATTATTTCGTGGGGCTTATTTTCATGATATTCATGTGCACAAGTGAAAAGGGATTAAGTTTCATCTTTGATTTTTGAGTTTGGATCAATAATAGTGCATCATTTATGCATTGTGTCAATAAACCATAATGTTGGTTTGTGCTTTGGAACGTTGTATCATGGAAGTCTGAGTACAAAAAGGGTTGAGAATCATCATGATATTTTTTAATAACCCAAGACAACCCAAGGTATGTGCTCATGTTGTTCCATCCTTTGTTTGTGCTATTGGCCATGTGACTATGTTGCCAAAGTTGACAAGAGCACCAAATTCCAAGTGTTTGTTTGGAGAGATTGGTTGGTTGAAGAATATTTGGGAGTTGTCAAAGGTGTTGGAGGGTATTGAAACATTACTACCCCAACTGTTCATGTTGTTCTACCCTTTTTGGTGTGTTTTTCCTTCCTTGGATGCCCACTATGCTAGGTTGTCAATGGTAGCAAGGTGTATTAAGATGTCTTGTTCATTGATTTTCAATGAAGTCGTTGAAGAGTGGCTAAGATTATGTAAAGAGACAGATCATGATGATAGTGTCTCTAAAATCATCCAAGATTAGAGAATATTTTGGAAAGCCAAACATAGAAAACTTGACAGTAGATAATAATTACAATGATGGATTCCCTTTTATTGGTTTAGACTTATATATAGTGGGGACATATTAATTGGAAAGGTGAGTTCACAACCTTCTGATGCAAAATTTAGCCTCAAGTTGAAGCATACTAAACGAGGAAGGGTTGATCAATTTTTAGTGTCAAATAATGATGATGGAAGGAGTTCTAGGGTTTATAGAAGAGCAAGAAAATATGCCTTTGTACAATAGAAGGCATTATTTCATATTGTGTCATAAATCCACATGATTTTCCTTCAAGAAAACTTTAAATGTAAACCATAAACCATTACAACTAACTTTAAATGTAATATAAACATTTAATTGAGTCATATATTAAGGAATATACATATTTGCATGTATTAATTTATCATAATTTTTAAATTACAAAAAATACACCAAGTTAATAACAAATATTACAATAGTGATGGAAGAACATCTTGAAAATACTCTCATTTCTCAATACTTATAGTAATACATGCAGGGAAAGAATCCTCCCATTTGCATCCCGAATCATGAAATATATTGTACAAGAAGAAACAAAAGGATCTATTGTCAAATTTGTTTTCTCCAATCCACCTCAGGTGGCCCAGTTGTTTGCATTCCAAAATGCTTCAAAACATGTACATCACTTCCTCCCTTGGAAACACATGGGTAGAAGCCTCTCCATGGTTGTGTAATTTCAATAGAATTCGGTTCACAAAAAACTTGCAAAATCCTAACAATTTTAGACATGAACTCACATAAAAAACATTAAAAGACCAATAACTGAATAATGTCAGACATACACCTTCTGACCTGATCTATTATAAGCTTCATGCATGTTATAAGTAGATTGATTAAAGGTTCTACAATGGTGATGTGGCCCATCTTTTTCTACTTTCTCATCTCTCAATGATCCTACTTATAAATTTCAAATATGTATAAACATAATTAACATAAAACGTGTAGGATATAAGAATCCAATCAATCTATGAAATGGAAAAGAAAGAGAAGATTGAAAACTAGAAAATGCACCAGCAACTGATGTTTCTTGTACCACTGAACACTTGCACCAACAATCAATGTTCTTTTCTTAAGTTGATAATATTTATTGAATCCTTTCCCTTTTTTCTCCTTCACTATTCTTGCATATCTCTTCACTAAAGTAAACATATAATTAATAAGTGGGTTAAAAGATAGACACAAATGCATCAATGACATCTCTAAATACATATGACATCAAACACCAATAGAGAATAAAAACTTAAATGTAGTCAATAAATAGCAACATATAATTTTATCATTTTGCAAATTAACAATAATTCAAATTTACAAACCCTTCTACAATCAAACTTAAATGCTTGAAAGAAAGCAGTGATCAACAATATGACTTTACAAATTCAATGTGCATACAATCCAAGGAACCATCCAGGTCTTATCTATTATTTATTAAGTATTGCCTTGTGGTCAGACTCATGCACTTTCCACAAGTTTTTGTTTGTAGGTCTACCCTTATATTTGATCAAATAAACATTAGCTACACGATAAGGTTCAAGTAGCGAAGAATTTTTCGATGCGTGTTGAAGTTCTCAAACAACCAAACTATAGAATTATTAACTAGGTACCTTCTAAAGCCAAGTTCTAGTAACAACCACCGAAACTGTAGGATATTCTATGTTTTCTCCATCTATAGTTGGGGCCTCCAATTTATTTTTGGCCTTAATACAATGACACAGGTAATAATTTGTACCCTCTCCATTTTCTTCATCTGTAATCACCACATAAGCATGCCCTTTATTGATATGTTCATCTTGTTAGATGTATTTAATGAGCATCAAAATTAAACAACAAAGTAAGATATATTACTTGGTTCTAGTAGGTCCAATACATGATCAAAGTCAATTGATGATTTCATCTCCATGATTTGTAGAGTTGTCAAGATTTGATAAGTGTCAAGTGGGGTTAGAATTCTTACAAACCATTCATCAACCCAATCCATTGACTCATAATCATTCCATGATTAAAGTTTACATGCAAAACAAAATCATGGCATCTTTTGCGTATGGATAGTCCATGTACCTGCATTGGATCTTCTAAAAGAGTGTAGCTCACTTGATCCTATTGGTGTACAACAATCATCATATTTTGCAATGTTAGTATCATCTACTAAATGAAAAAATATATGAACTAAAGAATTACCTTCACTACTTGGACCCATTGCATGATTGCACCACTCAACAATTGATCTTGCATCTATCAACTTTACACTATATTTTTTGTTTAACTCTTCTCATGCTAATGCTCTTTTGATACATGCACCTAGTCCATCATGCTCCCCCTTTCCATGCCTGACCTCTAAGAATTTACACATATGGGGAACACCACTAATCTTATGCATCATTCTCAACTAGAAAAACATTATGGAGTTCTTGAATTGTGATGTATAGTTCTCTGACCATATGATATGTTGACTAAATGATATGCCCTTACTAGCCAGATCAACATAGAAAATCTAAAAGCAACCTTGCACAAACTCTATAGAATGTGTGTGATCATCACTAATGTAAAAGTGATGCTCCCTCAATACTTTCCTATTATCCTTTGTACTAGCATTTACATGAATGAATGTTATATGCACA
The DNA here is from genome assembly GCA_007115665.2 of Sequoiadendron giganteum. Lineage (NCBI taxonomy): Eukaryota > Viridiplantae > Streptophyta > Pinopsida > Cupressales > Cupressaceae > Sequoiadendron > Sequoiadendron giganteum. Next base: position 77,944,425 of record CM021104.1, read on the forward strand.
AATATAGCAACCTACGTGGAGTTGTATTATTGTGATTACACCTCATTCAATGGTTGTAGTGTGTAGTTCTCCATGAATTCGACAACTAAAATGATGCTATGAAGTGGAAACATGTCCTTGCATAACTTGAACTATGATTCCAACCATCTATCTCTATGTGTATGCCTTGCATTCTCATAGATCACCTGATCATAGGAAATATCCATAAAATTATCACTGACCAATTCAAACTTCTTTGTTTCTTTCCCATCTTTTAGACTATAGGCCATTTTCTTGTATTTTCCAAATTCCACAATTTTGTTTCCAATTGTGTGTGTACTATCCATGTGTTGGAAAATTGGAAAATGTTGCATGCCACCACAATGATCACATGTGACATCCAAACATGACTTCTTGTAAGAAAATTGACCATCCACTCTTTCACATAAAATGGAAAATAAGAATTCCCTTGAGGATTTAGGTGGAGTGCTTAGGTTACATTCCTGAAAAAAAATTGTTAGTATGCATATCTACACATATGCAATGATAAACATCATAATGGTTAGAAAAATCAATATGTACTCTACAACAACAAATAGTGTGTGTGTGATTTATTTTGACATAAAAAGGATTTAGCATTTCAAAATACCTTTGGCATATTTTAATTTGAGGAAACTTTTATACAAAATTAACAAAAAATTTGGTTTGAGTGGTATCCAAATAATTCTTTGGATATGGCTCACAGATTTGACTACCAATTCTCCTTCTTACAACATATCTTTGATTGGGAGAGTTCCTTATGTTATCCTTCCAATAATCTTGCATTATATATCTCAAGGCTTGAGCAATTATTTTATCTTTCTGTGGCACTCTACCCAAGAATGTCCATAACTCATTGCTATTTGGTTCCTCCACTATTTCACGTCTTCCTTTGGATCTCATTAGAGATTATATACTTATTTTTAAATACTTAATTTTCTTTGTAGGGTTCACCTTGTTCCTTGTTTGACTGCTTAATAGTGTTGTTGTCATCACACATCGTGTGGTACAACTATCCTTTATGTGTGAGGTAGAACCAATGTTATCGTGTGCACTCATCAAATTCTTTACAATAGAATTTTAACTTGAGTCATTTGAAAATCTTAGCCCAAGATCCTTCATGGTGGGCCTAAATTTGAGTTGCCTCATCATTTCAATGAATAGTTGACATCTTCCACCCTCACTTAGCTTCTCAGAAAATAAACTCCATATTTGTTTTGCATATCTTTGACCTGTACATTTTGGAATCTTATTAGGCATCCATTTCAAAACATTAGAATCGATATCGATAAAAAATCTAGGTTTTCTATGAAAAACTATAAAAGGATTTCTCAAATGTAAAGTTGTACCAACATTAGGAATTTCAACAACATAGGGGATAGATCGCATACCTTCAATTGGAGGTGCAATTGATGACATGCCTTGAGATTGGCATGTAAATGATGTTGTACCTCCACCTTGAGATGTTGTATGTGGAGTGACTTCAAATAGAGATGTGTTTGTTGATGTACTTTCAAAACCCAATGTTGTTGATGGTGTTTCTTCAACTGGAGATGTGTTTTTTGATGTACTTGGAAAACCACATGTTGTTGTTGGTGTGTCTTCAAGTGGAGATGTGATTGTTGTTGTACTTTGATCATGATATATTGTAGATGGTTTGCATTGAACTTCACCTATGCTTGATGATGTGCCCCCAAATTTTGGATCCATTTGTGTCCTTCCATGAATTTTGTTCATTTGTTCCCTTTGTGCTACCAATTGGACATCTCTCTTAGATTGCACGAGAATTTCTTAGTGTATGGGCTTAAATTCTTTTGCTTCATGAGCTTGCATTTTTATTCTCTTTTCCTTGCATTTTTAACTTCACGTTCTTCTGGTGTTAGAGGCTTTGGTCATTTCCTTGGCATGATGTTGAATGCTACATTTTCAAAAACACACATAGAACAAAAGTAATGCATTTTATGAAACATATTGATATTGTTGATTACATTGCATTTTATGAAAGAAGGCAGTGAGCTGTTTGGAAATATGCCTCAAAGAAATGTGGTATCGTATGGTGATGTTCATCACCATACGATACCACATTTCTTTGAGGCATTCTTTCAAAAAACTCACTACATTTTTCTATGCAGCCACATTTTCCGTACATGTCTACCAAAGCATCTTATAAAACATGTCTATGCTACAACATTTTTCATACATGCCTACCTTAGCCTTTTTCATATACATTTCTACCAAAGCATTTTATGAAAGAAGGTGGTGAGCTATTTGGAAAAATGCCTCCAAGAAATGTGGTCTCATGGTGATGGACATCAACATGAGACCACATTTCTTTTAGGCATTCTTTCAAACAAATCACTGCCATATTCTATGCACCACATTTTCCAAACATTTCTACCAATGCATCTTATCAAACATATTTATTCTACAGAAAAATTCATACATGTCTACCTCCATATTGCGAGAAAATTAATGCAATTTTTCAAACATATCCATACCATTGATTACATTGCATTTTATGAAACACACCAAGAATTTTATGAAACATATTCATATCAATAATTACATTGCATTGCATATCTTTAAAACTCAAAGAATTACTTTACATTGCATAACTAATGTAATTTATCAAACATTGTTGTCCCCCACCTAAGGTTTATAGCGAGCTTCAAAATACCCATAACTTTTCATGCGTCTAGTGAAAATATATGAAACTTGGTACTAATTTTTTGTCAGCCATGTGTTGGAAAAAGGAGGGTTGCTAAATCATCATTTTGTGTAAGTTATTGAGGAAATTTTATTTATTTTTGCAACTATACTATGTAAAACCTATTACTTTGAGGGATTTGTACAAAAATTTCTTCATGTAAGTGTTGATCAATGTTAAGAATTGGGTTTGAGGGGAGTATTTGGAGTGTGGACAAGTGCTTAGGAGCAGAGAAGTGTCAAACCCAGGGTATAAGTTGATGCCACCTTTGGAAGCTAGCGAATCTTGTGCTTATTGTTGTCAAAACTACATTGTGATTGTCAACCAAGTCATGAATAACATGAATTCAAAGAAGTTTTTATGATGCTATATCTTGGAATTATTCACTATTTCTTTGGCAATAAGGTAACTTAGAAAGACAAAAAGCATTTTCAATTGCACAAAATTTTCCCCTTTTTTATTTCTTAGAAAGATAAATGGTATGAATGAATGGAAACTTTCATTAATAGCTATGCCAAGTCACTTGAATTTATCTAAGCACGTGATGAAGGTGAGTTTTTTATAGAACAAAAAAATTAATGGAAACTTTCATTAACATTGATGAAAGCTCTTAACTTTTCCAAATTAGTTGAAAATAAAAAATTTCCCACAACCATCTCTAATAATGAATTTGAATCTATTATGTCATGTTTTCCATTTTTTATCTTCAAGTTCCTAAAAATTAAACTTTTACATGCAAGATCCATCTAATTTAATGTTGAATTCTATGTGTAGCAAAGAAGATTAATAAAATCATCAAATGAATGGTCTATAAATTATCAAAACAAAAGAAAACAACTCAATATAAACATCTACCTAAAATGAAATAGAGTGAATTCCACTAGCCATGTTGGACATGGGCTATTATAAGCAATGCAAATAGAATTCATAAGAAAATTTATGTCAAGTTGATGTCGTTTATATAAGTTTAAACATGAATTCATCTAAATTATGTCATGTTTTTTATTTTTTTCTTCAAACTCAAAAAAATTAAACTTTTTTATGCAACTCCCATCTAATTCAATGTTGAATTCTACGTCGAATTTTTATGATTAATAAAATCATGAAAGGAATTTAGTTTATATTGTCAAAAACAAACAAATATATTAAATAAAAAAAATTCAATATTACCAAAATGAATATATTACCTGAGATAATGTAAAATGATGTAGAAACTTCAAATTGTCTTCTTCTACATTGTCTAGCATGCAAATTGGTGGTAAAAAGGTGATGGATCAAACATAGATTGGTACAACAGGGAGTCAATTGCATAAAAGAGGTTTTTCCGAGTTAGATAAAGCATTGAACCAAACAAATGTAGAACCATGTGGGCCTGAATCATGGGGTCAAACCCTATTTTACCGTTTCAAGGTGAAAACACATTTGGCGCTCACCAAATTTGGCCAATGCCAAATGTGTTGCTTTGAAATGTTTTCCAAATATAGAGGAAGGGAGTGAGACTTCTGATGGAGAGAGGGGATAGGAGTGAGAGATACTAGTCTAGGTAGTGTTGTAGGGAGTGAGACTTGAGAGAGAGAGAGAGAGACTTGAGGGGGATAGAGAGCTATCCATTTAGGGTGGGGTGAAAGAATTGAACAATGGGAGAGAGTTTGGGAGGGATGAGACCTCAGAGATAAAAAAAATACCAAAGGGGGAGAGAGAGAGAGAGAGAGAGAGAGAGAGAGAGAGAGAGAGAGGGAGAGAGAGAGGGAGGGAGAGGGAGAGCGGGTTGGAGCAAAATATATTTTTCTAGGTAGGGTGGGAGGTATGTGAGACCTAACAGAGAGGGAGTGTGAGAGAGTGGATTGGAGTGAGACAGATTAGTCTAGGTAGCATAGGAGGGAGTGAGACCTAAGAGAGACAGAGACAGAGACAGAGAGACTTGAGAGGGAGAGAGTTATTAAGTTAGTGTGGGGAATACTTGAGAGAGGGAGTGGGAGATAGAGTTATGGGAGACCTAAACCCTCAACCCTAAACCCTTAAAACCAAACACTTAAACCCTCTACACTCTACCCTCAACCCAATACCCTCTACCCAATAACCTCTACCCTCAACCCTATACCCTCAACCTTCAACCCTTCAACCCTTAACCCTAAACCATCAACCCTCTACCCTTAAACCCTCTACCCTCTACCCTCATCCCAATACTCTCTACCATCTACCCTCAACCCTTAAACTCTTGTAAACCCAAATAAACTCTTTACCATAATCCCTCAACCCTCAACCCTTAAACCCTAAAATCTCTACTCTCTACCCTCTACCCTCAATCCTTAAACTCTAAATACTAAACCCTCTACCCTTAAACCCTAAACCCTTAAATTGTCTACCCTTAACCCTTAACCCTCTGCCCTCAACCCTCAACCCCCTCTCTCTCTCAACCCTACCCTCACCCTACCATTAACCCCCTCTCTCTCTCTCAAGTCTCTCCCTCCTACCCCCTCTCCATCTCTAAGGTCTCTCTCTCTCTACCATCTACACTCAACCCTCCACCCTTAAACCCTAAAACCCTCTACCCTCTACCTTAACCCTTAAACCCTCTACTCTCTACCCTTAAACCCTAAACCGTAAACCCTCTACCCTTAACCATTAAACCCTAAACCCTTAAATTTGTTGGTAACACAAGGGAAGACTATTGGAAAGAGATACTATGAGCTTCATTTGGTGTTGTCATTGATGGAAACCATAATTGTCTATCAAGTTCGCACTCCATCGTTTGTTCCTACCGACAAGAAGATTCAAGATTATCAAGCAAGAACAGAGTATTTGGTAATACAATGTTCTTCAATCTGTACGATCATTTCAGGTTATTATTTTGTATTGTGCATCTCAGGCAATATTTGTTGGCATATTATTTTTATTTTCTCTGAAGCGTAGTGGCTCGTACTGCATCGTTTGAATGTTATAAGATTTGGTTGGCATGTTCTTAGTTTTTCTTGTGTTGAGGCCAACCTCGTAAATGTATTAAGTCGTGGATGTATAGGAATGAATTAATTAAGTATATCTATGTTTGTATATCATTGTTTGGGTCCTAGCCAAGTTGTGGCTGACCTTTGAGGGTACACATTGTATATTTCTTATAATATGATTCGACAGTTGTAATTATCCTATATTTTTTTGAAATCGATAAAGTGTAAATAAATCCTATGTTGCAGATATATATACACTACAACAAAATAGGAAACTAACACCTAAAATAGCACCGAATTTTAGTACATTTGATTTCATGAATTGGGCACTTTTGCTGGCATAAAACTCGGCGTAAATTGGTATGGTCACTTTGGCACCAGATTTAGCGCTGGATTTAGCGCCAAGTTTAGCGCCGACTTTTGTTGCTTCTAGTTTGGCTTCCAATTTTGTTTCTTGTTTTGCTTCTTGTGGTGCTTCCACGTTTTCTTCCAGATTTGCTTCTGATTTTTTTTCCAGGTTTTCTTTCAATATTTCTTTCAGTTTTTCTTTGGGTTTTGCTTCCAGGTTTGCTTTCGGTTTTGCTTCTAATTTTGCTTCCAGTTTTGCTTCCAATTTTTCTTCCAATTTTACTTCCAATTTTGCTTCCAATTTTTCTTCCGATATAACGTCACTTCTTGCATCTAGTTTTGCTTCCACTTTTGTGTCTTTTGTTGCTTCTAATATGGCTTCTATTATTGCATCTTTTATTGCTTCTAAAATTGCTTCCATTATTACTTATGTTTTTGCTACCTGAATTGCTTCTATTTTTGCTTCCTAGATAACACCAAGTTTTTCTTCCAAGATTGCTTCTAGTTTGCTTCTAGTTTGGCTTCCATTGTTGCTTCCTTTTTTTCTTGTAAAAATGCTTCTTGTTTTTCTTCCATTTATTAATTTAATATGTTTTATTTGAATTTAATTAGTTAAATATATCATGCCTCTTAAATAACTCATATGATTAAATAAAAAGATAATTATTATAACATGATCATCATTTATAATTAAAAAAAGTGATTCAAATATCTATATAAGTAGATCAAAACAAGTGATTAAAACAAGTGAGTCAAATATGCCACTAGATTAATAAGATGTCAAAATGATACATGTCTAATAGTCGACATAAGTCAAAATGATACATATACAAATGATATAAGTAAAAATGATAAATTATATAGCTCAAAATGATACATGTCCAAATTATATAATTCAAAATGATACAACTCAATAATATGGTACTGCAAGCCATGAAAATGATACATATTATAGTAACCATGAAAAGAGGCATCATAACGATATATCAAAAATGATCCATGATGCAGTCTATATGATCATGAATGTCACTAGCTACTACTAGCAACTGTCTCATCATCATCATTGGCCTCAGTGTCTTTTGTATCTATGTCATCATCATCCTCTGCCATGTGATCTATACCAAAACCAACATATTCTGGATCCATATCATGAGGATCATGTTGATCTTTTGGAAGACCTGTTTTCTACAAAAAAAAAATCATTTAAAATGAAAATTTATTATTTATTTCATGCAATAATTTATTTTTCTGTTATATATCTAATATTACAACATGTGAAACAAAACCATAATCATATTACATCATATCAAAGTGCACATACCATAATAAAAATTCATAAATGTTACAGCTAATATGTCATTCCAGTGATGTAAAACATGCAACAATTCTAATAAACGTTAGTAGAGTATGCCATCATTTGGTGGAAGAGGAAGAAAAACGACTGGAACTTTGGAGGCCCACCATAATGGATTTTGATATTCAACCATGAGAGCAGAAGAGAGATTTGATATCATGTATCAAAACATTAAGCATGCATTCTTCTAGCCAGTGGAGAAGGAGATGATTAATTTGCTTCATTTTCATTTGCAGAACCATATCATGGTGTTAACCAAGAAGATCAAGGATGTCCAGTTTTATGTGGAGGTAATGGATGTGGTCCAAAATTTAGGAGGGGAAAGAAGTTCAATGTATGATCCTGATGAAATTGAGGAAGAACAATAAGAGAGGGACAAGAAAAATAAAATCAATGCAGAGTTTCAAGGATTTGTCAAGTGAGTAACAGAGCTATGGGAGCAGCCTCATCTAAAATATTTTGACCTAGAGTTTGATATACCATTTAGAGATCTTGGTTTTCATGGAGTTCCTTTCAAAGCGTCTTCTTTTATTGTTCCTACAATAAATTTTTTGGTAGAGTTGGTGGAATTACCTTTCTTAGTAATCACTATTAGTGAGATTGAGATTGTTAACCTGAGAGAGTAGGCCTTGGGAAAAATGAATTTGATATGGCTATTGTTTTCATCCTATACAAACATTGCAAGAAAAGTTAAGCTAGCATCAAATAACCGACAATTTTGAAAATAACATGAAAATTTTTAGTTGTTGCTATGTTAGGAATAAAATAAAAGGAAACAATGTTCCTTCTAGTGGCTTGATGATTGAAAATGAGGATTTATTGAATTTCACTAGAGTAAAATGAAAATTACAAGTAGTTGAATCATATAATATATGTACATTAAATAGTTTATGGTGCAAAATTATTTCTGATGCCTTCTATAACTAAATGCTACACTCATTTCAGGCATTAAGAAAATGCATCCCACCTATAGTTTGTGTGAATTTTTTTTTCCCCTAGAATCCTTTTCAAAATCATCACCCTCAGCCTGATTTAGGATAAAACATCAATAATGAGAAAATTAACAAAAAATCAAAAGTGAATAATACATAATCAATGTTGTAAAGTTAAAAATTCTTATAAAAATACATATAAAACTCTAAAACATTTTCCATTTGTTCTCTAAAGTTTAGTCTAATCGACCAAAGAAATAAACATGTATCTTATTACTATTTAAATCAAAAGAAGATATCTGATATACAATTCAAAACATTAGCATATGAGCTCATTTGTTAAAGTACATGTTCTCCTTCAAGTATTGATTCCTTGATAAACTCAATTTGGTCCTCAAATACATACTTGTCACAAGTTTCAAAGGAATCTATCATAAGAATTTGACCATGACTATATGTAACAATCTAAAACATTCATAATCAGAGACAAGTGCTTTACAAATTCTACTACACATTAATGCATTCTTCATGCTGAAATGAGTGTTTAGAGCTATGATAACCACACTCATGTCTTGAGGGAATCTCACTGTCTAAGGAATAAGTGAAAGTGCCTTGGAGCAACAATAGCATTCAGCATCGACCATATGGTGTCTGCATTTAAATAGTTTATAATGGTCAAGTTCACTAAAATGCACCTTGTGATTGGAACGAAATAGACCATAACTCCCTATAAAATAGGAAATTGGAAAAGAAAGAGAAAACAATCCCTTGCAAACTAATTACAAATTAGTAGCCTAAGGATCTTCTTAGAGGCTTACACAAGTGATCTTGCAAAAATCTGTGTTTGTGTCTTTGAAGACCTTTGAATCCCACCATGCTCTGCATCAATCATCTCCATTTTTGTCTTGTTCAGAGAAAAATGAACATATAGAAAAATAGTGCAACTGTCTTGTGAAGCGGGTTCTAAAAAATGAAAATGTAAATACTTGCAAGAAAGGAGAAGGATATGCAAAATATTACAAACCCATGGTTTAGGGTTTCTAGGTCGAGCCCCAAATGTGGAAGGATTTATTTTTCTTTTTGAGAAGTGAAAGATCGTGCCAAAAGGCTTGCACTCATTTTTCTGAGAGCTTGTATCTGCAATAGGTGTCAAGGATTTTTGAAAAATCCCAGATCAAAGACAAACCTAGAATGCCATTGAATAGAGCCCACAACCATAATCATGGAGCCGTGAAGGAGGCTCAAAAATATAATAAAGAAAAGTTTACACTCTGTTCTTTTTGGAAATAGAAAAAATTCTCTAGAGAGGCCGCGACCAAGCTATCACCAGGAAAGAGAAACAATACAGAAATAAAAAAATCTTTCATCGTTTGATCAAACCAAATATGGAGAGTATGATTTGTTTCATTTCTTTTGCTAGTGAACTAAGTCCAAAGAAGTCAGGCCAAGATAGAAGGGTTACAAAATAAGGATGCATGGTATAAATAAAACACCCATTCATTCATATCTATTGAGTCCAAATTGAGCTTGTTTTTACAGAAAACGGAGGTAAGATACAAAGAAATGGCACATAGAAACTTACTCAACTTCTTGTTTTTTAAAGAAACACGAGCTCCAGAAGTGCTTTGATGTGAGCCTCAAGACAAGAATGGCATTGACAAAGTAAAGCAAGAGAAAAATACATGAGAATTCGAGAAGGAATGTCTTTGAAAACACATTTATATAAGTGGAAACAAATGATGAACCATGAAAGCTTTACCTGATTCAGCCTCAACATAAATTATTGTGAAGAAAACTCTCAAAATCAGAGAGAAAATTGACATATACTCCTTCAAAAAGCTCAAGGTTTCAAACTCTAATGATGGTGGCATGTGCAGGGCAAGGGAGCTCAAAAAAATCAAGTGAAAATGAGAGTTACAAATTAGGGCTTGGATATTTTGTTCTAACTCATCATGCCGGCAAAAAAATTGATGTGAAAAAACTCAAATATGTTTAATCATTAAATCTTTTAATATTCAAACAAATTTAGAAAACAAAATACATATATTTTATAATAAAAAATTACTATTATCTATTAAATTCATAAGTGTTAAGTTCATGCTTTTACCTCTATACCTTTGGATGATTGTGAGAGAGGTGTGGTAGCATGGTATACCGCCATACCGTGGGAGATTTCTTACTGCCTGACGCTAGTGCAGTGTATACCGTCATATCGCGAGAGGATTCTGACTGTATGGAGGTAGCGTGGTATACCACCACCTCGCATAAGCCTTCTAGTAGCGAGCTTGTGGTGTATACCACTCTACTGCATATGTTTCTCACCTTCCCGGTGGTATAGTAGTGTATGCTTTTGATCATTACTTGAAGAGTGTTGATGAGACAATCTTATTTGTCTTACCGATATCTCAATGTCTCATCGGGATTAGATCTTATGTTCCTCTGATGTTGGTTTCTGTTGTTGATGAGACAATTTAATATCTCTTACCGATATGCCACTGTCTAAATCTGACGCTAAATTTGATTGCCTAATACTACCATACCGCGGAATATTTCTTACTGCAGGGTGGTAGTGTGGTGTATACCACCATACTACGAGAGGATTTTGATTGTCTAGTGGTAGTGCAGTATACCGCCACCCCGTGAAAGCCTTCTAGTAGTGGGGTTGTGGTGTATACTGCTCTACCACATATGTTGCTCACCTTCTCGGTGGTGTAGCGATGTATGCTTTTGATCATTACTTGAAGAGTGTTGATGAGATAATCTTATTTGTCTTACCGATATCTTAATGTATCATCGACATTAGATCTTATGTTCCTTTGATTTTGGTTGTCGGTGTCGATGAGACAAGTTAATATCTCTTACTGATATGCCACTGTCGAAATCCGATGCTAAATCTAGCACTAAATTCGATGCTAAATCTGGCGCTGCTAAATCCAATGCTAAATCTGATGCTAAATCTGGTGCTAAATCTGGTGCTAAATCTGATGCTAAATTCGACGCTAAATCCAACGCTAAATCCGACACTAAATCCGATGCTAAACTCAATGCTAAATTTGGTGCTAAATCTGGTGTTAATTAGCACCTACTTGTCCTGATCGGCGCAAAAACACCAAAATGGTGTTAGCCCGATAAATAGCGCCGAATTTTTCAAAAAATTGGAGAAAAATACATTAAAACAGTGGTTGGGAGCAAAAAAGGGAGCTAATCATAGGGATTTTTTGTATTGATACTTGGTCTTTCGTATCATTTTGAAGTATGTATTTGTTGTATCGATGTCTGAATAGCGAGTTAGAGCAGAGCATAGGTGCGATAATGCATAGTTTCACTTGCGCATAGAATATCTATGTTGTGTGCATGAGCAGAGCAGAATAGAATTCCAGATTCAATCTATAGAAGAGAAGATCATTTATTAAACTTAACTTGGAACTGTAATTAGGCATTTTAGATGCTATTATCTTAGTTCAAATATTCAGATGGTTTTAATCTAAACTCTTGGGCAGCAAGCCCCTTTTTCTTGAGCAATGAGCTTTAGGCAGTGCGCCTATATGCAAGTGCATTCCCTTGTAATCTTCACTTTTGAGTATACTCAAAATCATACTTGTGGATTGGCCATCCACCGCGGTTTTTCCCCTAACAGGGTTTCCACGTAAAAATATTGGTATTATGGTGTTGTGTTTACTTTCTTGTTTATGCATTGTGAATGAATTTTATTGATGCTTTGAAGTTAAAGATTAATAAAGTTAATTTTTACACAACACTAATTCACCCCCCTCTTAGTGTGGCTTGTTTCCAACAATTGGTATTAGAGCTAGTTCCTCTAAAGAAGAAGAAGTCTAACAGCTTGGGGAGATCTTGGAAAGTATGTCAATGGATTCAACCAGTCTTGAACAACAACTTATGGTGGCCCTAGATGATCTTGATCAGTCAAAGGCTAAAGTTCAAAAACTACAAGTGAATCTCAATGACGCAAAAAAAATCATTGAGTCTCTAAAAGACAAGATAAAAAAATCAAGAGAAAAGAGAAAGGAATTAAGTGATCAAATTCAGCAGAAAGAGAACAAGAGTACTAAAGATGAACAAACCAACAAAGACCTGAAAGAGAAGATAGAAGAATGTGAAAATCTTACCCAAGAGAATACAATTCTAAATCTTGAAATGAAATTCATCATGATGAAGATGACAAAAGAGATTGAAGACAAAAAGAAGAATGAAGAAAGTTTGGCTCAATCCCTAAAAGAAAAATTTGAGGTATGTTGTCGATTGGATGATGAATTGGAAGCATCTAGAAATGGTGAAGAAGCACTTGAAAGACAACTGGATGATCTCATAAATGAACTTTCCACTAAAAATGAATACAAGGAAAATTTCAAAGCTAGTGTTGTTATGCTTGATGAGCTAATTGATAATCAGAGAGCTCATGATGACAAAAGAGGTCTTGGATATGAAGAAGGAGAAAGCTCAAAATCTAGACAAAGGAATTCAAGACCAAGTCAATTCAAGCAATGAAATCAAATGAACAAACCTAGAGGGTATCCGATAAGACAACCTAATGCTTATAAATTTAATGGATACTATTTCAAATGCAATAAGTTTGGACATATGGCTACTTAGTGTAGAAGTAGGATGAATCAAAGTGGTCCACACTTTTCTGTTCAATGTTCTAGTTGTCATAAGATTGGTCATAAGTCAAATGAATGTAGAAGTATGATGAATCAATTTAATAGAAGTGTTAGATGTCACACACGCAATAGACTTGGCCATACAGCTAACTAATGCAGATCAAGAGGAAACCAATGGAAAAAAATGTCAAGAAGAAGAAATGTTGCATGCTACAACTGCAACAAATTTGGTCATATTGCAACACATTGCTGAAACAGAAAAGGTCTGGTGAACCAGAAGAAAAATGTGCAAAAAGACATCAAGGGAAAAGGAAAGATTATTGTAGACATAGTGAGGCAATAAATGCAGAAGAAATGGGTAAAGAAAGAACCCTCTACTAAAGAGAGTGTACCAACACCAAAACCTGCTTCTGGTAATTCATCCAACAATTAGTCTAAGGCCTTTGGCCTAGGGGGAGGTGTCAAATAAAATCAAATGAACCCCTAACCAGAAAGTGACACAGGATGCGAATGTGTTCAATAGATGCATAATCGGTCAAAAAATGCTATTGAACTCATTAGAAGAACTAGTATACCAAATTGGAGGTTAGCAGATGCTCTGTGTGCAGATACAGTGTAACCAGTATTAGGGTTACAACATTTATTGTGATAAAAGTGTAAGGTACGGAAAAGGATGAAAATTCATTTCACACTTCATTTCTCACCTTGCATTTCAAGGAGAAGAATTTTGGAGAGCTCATAAGCGATCTTTGGTGATTTGAGGCAAGATCCAAGCATCGGAAGTGATTTAGCATTCAATCTACGATCTGGAAAAAAGGTATTTTATGAAAACTCTACAAGTTTGTGATTTGGGGAAAATGAATACTCCTTTGGTAGTTGAATTCAAGGATCGTCCTTGATTGAAATTCAAATTACATCCCTATAAATCTCTTGTGATTGATCCTTTAGGAGATTTTTCATCGGTCTCGCATGGTGTTTTGCATACATAAGATATTAGGGTTTATATTGATGTGAATATTGAAGAACTAGATAGCTCCCAATTTTTTTATTTGTATAATCACCACATTGTTGATAAATAATTTCATGTAAAGTCAAAGCATAAAATCTTGGAAACAAAGAAATTTGTACAGATGGTCAAATTCCTCGTGTTTCCAGAATCGAAATGGGTTCAATATGTTTTAATTCGAGTGTATAATGAATTCATGTGGCTTACCATTCCATTCAAAATCACTAAGGAAGCCATTAGTGTCGTAACTAGTTTGAACTCTTCCGGTGAGTTGCCCATACTCAAATCAGTGAAAAATCAAATTGTCACAGATGCTACAGGATCAATTTATGACAGGAGGGCAATGACCATAGAAAATATCATTGAGATAGATGTAAATTTTGCATCCATGGTAATAGGCTACAAAATTCACCATTCCGGCCAAGAAAACTCTGTATCCGGTACAATAATATATGCAGCCTATCAAATGGTCAAAGAAAATGCAAACTATGATCTATGTGATTTGTTGAGGATTTAGCTAATGGAGAATCTGGCCAAAGTAAAGAAGGATCAGAAAAACTCATTCAAATATGGTACCCTTCTCTTATCCTTTTTATGTTACTTCATGGAGGAGATTTCGGGAGTTGGAAAAGTTCAATGGAGAAAGGACACTCTGGTAGCCAAGCAAATAAGAGATCTACTCTATGGTACCAGAAACATGAAATCAAGGAATTATGCTATGTGGAGGTATATTAAGGATTTCCAGGCTAAGATGCAAGAGAGAGAGGATTCCCACCTCTATCGTGGAAAAATACAAAGATTCTATTTGTTTTATGGTGAGAATTGATTAGTGCATGATGGAGATCGTTGATCCTAGAACAATCTGGATTATGCCTATGGGTTATGAAGTTGATGGAGCAATCCTAGACATCTATGCTCAACATATTTTAAGCAAGCCAATTGATCTAAAAGAAGAGAGGTTCATAACATATGCTAAAAAAGATAAACAGGTGCATAGTGAGTTGAGAAACCCTGTTGGTACCAGGTGAGTGAGAAAAGAAGTTGAGATTCTCACAAAGAGCTTAGGAATATCTCTAGATCTACTAAGAGAAGCTAGACAAAAAAGAGTTGAAGATGAAGCGGTAAGGAAAGCTACTAAGGAGGCATCAAAACCAAAGTCAGTTGGTCTGACAGAGCTAGGAATACAAGAATCTTTGTACCTCAATCAGCCCCTACAGCTAAATCCACATCCATAACAACTGAGCCCAAAAGATCTAGAAAAGAAGGGAAAAAGAAGAGCAAGAGAGTGTATATGGCTATTCCAAATGATGAGGAGACAAAATCTGATGAATAAGTTAAAGAAATATGGGATCAAGGTACTAAATCAGCTACAGTCACACCAAGAAATCCTTCTAGTGAAGGTGATCAAGCCAAGAAGAAAGCAAAGATAAATAAATCAGGCATGTCTGTGCAAGCAGATGAGAAAGCTATGGTTCAGGATGGTAACTTAAAACCACTTTTGAAATGGTATGAATCTTTCAATGTTCTAACAAAAGAATTCTGGAAGAGGCAACTATAAAACACATGAAATTTTTCAATAATTTTTTTATTGAAATAATGGATAGTTTTCCAAAAAAATTATATGATATTCTAGAAGAAAGGAGGCTAAGTGATAGAGATGAAGAAGAGAAAATGAGAGAAAGGATTCTAGTTGAATTATGCCCAGCTGTATCCTTAGATGAAATGAAGGCACTCCTGAACAAAGCACAGAAGAAGTTCAAGAGTAAAACAAGGGTCAAAAAACTTATGATTGGTGAAACAAATAAGTCACAATGGAAACCGATAAAATCCTAAAAGAAATACTATTAAATGAAAGAGTCGATATTATGACTGAGGAAACCCATGTTGATAGTGTTTTACCCAATCCGGTGAATGAAGTGGAAGGAGGCAATGTTGATAAAAATATTAAGGATAATGCAGATGATAATGTTGGTACTGATGCTAACACTAAAATTCCCATGGAAGTGGAGGCACTTGAAAATATTGAAAAGGTAGAAATATCTGAAGTCAATCCCACACATTCAGCTGAGGAAACACTTGTTGAGGAAAAGAAAGTAGTTTTGATTGCTACAAGAGATACTTCTGAAGTTGTAAAGAAATTTTTAGTTACACAAAAAGAAGAAGTGGATCTAGAATTGATTGAAGGTCTTATCCACCTGTCCACCTTAAGTCTAGTTCAGAAGTTGAGGATAGCTACAATCACTCAAGCTCACGCAAGGGAGGAGTTACTAAAATCTCACATTGAGGACAACAAACTGTTAAATCTGGCATCCAGTGTATTAGAGAAATTAATGCCATCTTATGTGAAAGACCTGACTAGCTCATCATCCCACGAGCTAAAAAGGCTAATTAGTTATGTTGACACTCATTTTGAGTCATTTGAAAAATCAACCATGACCAAAGTACAGAAAGAATTCAATGCTAAAATCTTTAGTGGAGTAAAAATGATGATTGTTGAAGATAAAACACTCTTGACTATATGAATTAAGAATGTGAAGGATGCTCTATTAGAAGGCTGAAATATCTTCAAAGCATGCCTATCTTTCTCAAAGTTCACAGAGGAAAATGAAAAGAAGGTCAAGGAGCTAGAAAAAAAACTAAATGCTATCTCAGAAGCATTTGATTTGGTAACTAGTAGTTTTGGGAAAGCAGAAGGAGAAACGATGTCTCTTCTCAGTAATATACAAGGGTTGAAACATGAAAATGACAAAATTGTTGCCAATAGTTGTGAACTCCAGAATGTCATCTATCCAAAACTTAACATTTTTGGCAAGTGCTCTCAAAGAAGGAGAGGAATCTTTAAGTGTTGTTGATCCGACCAACTTGGAGTCCGTAGAGGCTCAATCTTATCTGATATGTGGTCACATCACAATTATGGAATGTATTAAAAGGGTTTGGGATGCAAATCTGATGCAACTAAAGAAAGACTTTGCTAATATTTTTCAGCTTATGTAAGTTACAGTTTTCTTTGCTCAAGCAGTTTTGGTAACTTAACTCATTTTTGGTATGCAGCATCTACCTTTTCCATTGATGTCAAAGGGGGAGAAGGAATAGAGTGAAAAATGTTTAATCATCTCAGGGGGAGAATTACATTTTTGAACTTTTGGCGATACAATCTATCTTGGTACTGATCCGACACTTAGTCATTTTTCACTAAGTGTTGCCATCAATGCCAAAGGGGAGATTGTTGGCAAGAGACACTATGAGCTTCATTTGGTGTTGTCATTGATGGTAACCATAATCATCTATCAAGTCCGCACTCCATCATCTATTCCTATCGACAAGAAGATTCAAGATTATCAAGCAAGAACAGAGTATTTGGTAATACAGTGTTCTTCAATCTATACGATCATTTCTGGTTATTATTTTGTATTGTGCATATCAGGCAATATTTGTTGGTGTATTATCTTCATTTTCTCTAAAGCGCAATGGCTCGTACTACATCATGTGAAAGTTTGAAGATTTGGTTGGCGTGTTCTCAATTTTTCTTGTGTTGAGGCCGACCTCATGAATGTATTAAGTTGCAGATGTATAGGAACGAATTAATTAAGTATATCTATGTTTTTATATCATTGTTTGGGTCCTAGCCAAGTTGTGGCCAACCTTTGAGGGTACGCATTATATATTTCTTATAATATGAGCCAACAGTTGTAATTATCCTATGTTCTGTTGAAACTAACAAAGTGTAAATAAATCCTATGTTGCAGATATATATACTTGGTCTTCTGTATCATTTTGAAGTATCTATGAGTTGTATTGGTGTATGAATAGTGAGTTAGAGTAGAGAAGAGGTGTGATAATGTGAAGTTTCACTTGTGCATGCAAGATATGTGTTGTGTGCATGAGCAGAGCAGAGCAGAGAAGAATTGCAGATTCAATCTGTAGAAGAGCAGATCCTTTATTAAACTTAACCTGGAACTGTAATTAGGAATTTTAGATGCTATTATCTCAGTTCAAATATTTAGATGGTTTTAATCTAAAATCTTGGGTAGCAAGCCCTTTTTCTTGAGCAGTGAGCTCTAGGCAGTGTGCCTGAATGCAAGTGCATTCCCTTCTAAACTTCACTTTTGAGTATACTCAGAATCATACTTGTGGATTGGCCATCCACCATGGTTTTTCCCCTCACATGGTTTCCACGTAAAAGTATTGGTGTTATGGTGTTTTTTTTACTTTCTTTTTTATGCATTGTGAATAAATGTTATTGATGGTTTAAAGTTAAAGATTAATAAAGTTAATTTTTGCACAACACTAATTCACCCTCTCCTCTTAGTGTGGCTTGTTTCCAACACAGACAACTGAGAGGGGGGCTGAATCAGTTGTCACATAAATTATACTTATTAAACTTATTCTCAGATCTGATAAATAAACATGAAAGCATAAACCATCATCATATCAGAAACACACATAACACCAATATTTTTGTGTGGAAACCCTGTTAGGGGAAAAACCATGGTGGAGGTTAATCCATAAGATTATAATTTGTTAAAAGTATTACAAATGGGGAATGCACATGCATTTAGGCACACTGCCTAGAGCTCACTACTCAAATACAAAAAGGCTTATTTCCCAAAGGAAGACACATTGTCTTACAATCACATTCGGATTACATCCATCTGAGAGATTTTTAACTGAGAAAATAGCATCTGCATATGCCTTATTACAATTTCGAATAAGCACATGAACACACTTTCTTCTACTCACTCTTCTTCACACTTTACTTCTACCTTCGAAAGATCCAAACTTTATTCACATTATTCGCACACAACACTCACACTTCACACACCTTGCATTCACATCATGCATCAAATGATATAAATAATCGATCATACATCCCCAATTAGGGATAATGTCAACTACATGTCGGCCCAACAAAATATGAAATGTGTACAAATTGTCGGCCTAAATTAATAAACAATTTATTAACGTGAATCAAATAGCGTTGTCTAGAAAAAAGTAGGGACCCAAAACAATATGTCATGAACACGAAACACCTTAAACAATTAGCCTCAAAGATCCACAACACGCTACAATCACCTTGTTAGCCATGAACATGAAACACATGAACTCACAGCATAAAATCACCAATCGTGAGCACAAAAATCAATGCAAACCAACAACACGAATAGAGAACAATCTAGAAACATCCACAAGGATCATGAATCACCACAGAAGCATCTATAATATCTCAAATTAGTAGAATCACATCATCTTCTTTCAGGAACACCAACTGCAGCAACAAAATAATTGTCGAGACATCAATACTCATAACTTGATCAAATCTTCATGCGAACCTCTAAAAATTTTGGTGGATAAACTATATATACTTGACAACAAACCCTTTAATCCGCAACTCCTTATCCTTAATATACTGAGTTATCCATCATACTGAACTTCATTGCATCATCGACAACTTGTAACTTATTTTATTACAATTTTCTCAATATCCTTGACATATACAACTTTAAAGACATTAATGCCAATAGTGTTGACATCAATGACAACAACATATCAGCAATATCCAACAATCTCCAATAAAATTGCCTACCCTTTGCCCTTAACCCTCTACCTTCAACCCTAAAACCTCAACTCTCTCTCTCTCTCTCTCTCTCTCTCTCTCTCTCTCTCTCCCCTACCCCCTCCCTCTCTCTTAGGTTTTTCTCTCTCCCTCACTAACTCCCTCTATCCTTAACCCTATACCCTTAACCCTCTATTGTCTCTCTCTCTCTACCCTCAACCATCTACCCTCAACCCTCAACCCTTAAACCCTAAAAATCTCAACCCTCAACCCTCTACCCTTAACCCTTAAGCCCTAAACCCTTAAACCCTCTACCCTTAAACCCTAAACCCTAAACCCTCTACCCTTAAACCCTAAACCCTTAAACCATCTACCCCCTACCCTCAACCCTAAACCTTTAAACCATCTACCCTCTACCCTCTACCCTCTACCCTAAACCCGCAACCCTCTCTCTCTCTCTACCCTCTACCCTCTACCCTCTACCATCTACCCTCAACCCTCAACCCTTAAACCCTTAAACCCTCAACCCTCAACCCTCTACCCTTAACCCTTAAACCCTCTATGCTATACCATTAAACTGTAAACCCTAAACCCTAAACCCTCTACCCTTAACCCTTAAATTTTCAACAAGAAGGCTTTGAACGTCACTCAAGTAATTCAAAACATTGAAATAGCTATATTAGAAGTAACCATGACAATTTATCACAAAAATGCAAATTCAAAAAAAATATTTTCTTCCTTGGATTCTTCCATTCTAAAAAATTGGCCCCTCCTTAAACTTCCTAGCATTGGTTCAATGTAGAATATTGGTTCTTATGTAGATAAAATTGGTAAATTGGTCTTTGGACCTCCTTGGGATTTCATGAAATTGAACTTTGATGGAGCTTCTAGGGACAATCCTAGAAAATCAGGTGCAATTGTTGTCTTGAGAGATTGGCAAGGTGATTTCTTATGTGTGGCTTGTGAATTATTAGAAGAAGGTACAAATAATTTTACAAAATTGAATGCATTAAAGTTAGGTCTTGATTTTTCCATGAAATTGCCCATCCATAGAATTTTTATTGAAGGGGATTCAATGGTGGTAATCTCAGCTTTAACAAATAGAATCTTGACATTTGAAATATCTTTTATCACATATCCAACTATAACTAAAAAAAATCCATCTTTTAAATTATGCACTATTATAAAGAAGCTAATATATTCGTTGACTAATTGGCTAATATATTATGCAAGTTTCTTGCTAACGGTTTCGGAAAAAATTCTTTTCTTATTACAAAGGTCATATTCTAAATAGCAAGATTACCGTTGCTCACTTTTTTAGGTGCAGATTAAAATGGAAATGCTACATCTAATGATGTGCAATTTTTAAGGGATCTTTATATTTAAAAGTGGAGAAATTCAAATTGGGTTTTATTTTGTCCCTCATCAGATTTAATCGCATCATGCATCTATTATAAATTTTGAGTTGGTATAACAGTATCATTACACAAGGAGGAATCATTTCCTTCCCTTACACATTTTTGTGACATCACATTATATTTCCCATGAGGAATCACTTATTTTATACAATATTTAACAAGTATATCTTACATTATTATTCTCACATGATTAATTCACATCCAAATAGGCTTTTTATCACATTGAAGGGCATTAGGGTATCATATAATCCCTCTTTATCATTTTGAAGGTATTATGCCTTCCCATTTTGAATAATAACACTTCATATTTTTATAATGCACCTTCAAGGAGATATATTTATTATACAAGATAATTATAGACCATAAGTGATATTGCATCAGAAAAATAATGTTTGTTTCTAGTTTTAATTATTTTTTCCAAGCATGTGTACTAAGAATGTTACTATAGATTGCTACAAATTAGGTACAAGCCACTTTAGACTGGATATAGATAACTTACAATTATTCTTCTTGGTCACATGCTTACCTACAACTATGGTATAAATCGTCTACATTTTGTTATACATGTTATGTCTTGCATCTAAATGGTAAAATGGATCTTGAGTGTTATTTCCATAACCCCATGCAAGTATTTGGAGTCAAGGTTTTTTTTGGAATGATTATTATTTCTTTTATCAATTAAGAATTATTAGGGGAAAACATATTTCTTTCCCTAAGTGATTTCACGTTCAAGTAGTGTGGTTGAGTTTTCCCCTCTATTACGATGTTGTGGTAGTTGTTTGTGACCACATCATGCTTATTGGTGAATTTTATTTCTTCTTGGACCAAGACTTTTGGGTTTTTTGTTTATTATTTTTATTTATCTAGACAATGAGTGTATGTTATCTTCATATCTTACTCAATATAAATATAAATATTTATTGTAGTATATAATAGGAATTGAATGTATTTCATATTAGCAACTAGAGATTTCAATATATCACTAAAATCATTTCCCCCAACCTAGCAATAAACTTTTGCAACTAGTCTTTCCTTATAGTTTTCAATACTGTCATTTAAACCAAATTTATTCATGAAGACCTATTTGTAACTAGTAGGATTCATACCCTATAATAATTTAACCAATTCCATGGTGGCACTCTTTTCTAAACTATCCATCTTATCATCCATTTATAATAGGGAGAAGTTGATGATATAATATAGTTTATAGTTTTAAGTATTCCCTATTATTAGATAAGAAAAATAAATAAAAATGTACTACTATTTTGTGATAAAAATTAGCAATATTCTTAGTCTAATATAAATTTATTTCTACCTAGTCAAACAAATTTAGTTTGCTAGGAAAATTTGTTGAGCTATGAAATGAAAAATTGGTAAAACTAGATATGATGTTCAGGAATACTGTGAAAAAAATACATAATAGAAAATACAGACTAATTAAAAACTTGGTGAATATACCTAGGTGAATTTTAGTAAAGATGCTTCTATACCTACACGATCATCTTGAAACCATGGTATAGTCCTAGATGCATGATATTGTTCAAAACTAATAAAAAATCAAAGTCTCTATATGGAACTTGTAATGTCTACACATAAGGAGAGTGAAAACAAAAGAGAAAAATGGTAGAAAGGCATAGAAAAATATAAAATGATAGTAATATGATCTAAGAGAAATTTAAATTAAATGAAAATGAAAAATGACTAATGAGATGAAAAAAATAAAAATATTTTTTTAGGTGAATCTTTAAAATGCTTGTTTTTAGAAAAAAGATTCACCTAGAAATTTTTTAAAGAATAATAAAATGAAATGATTTGTGTTATAATCTTAGGTCTACAAAGATTTGTTAACACCCTAATTTTTGTATGAAAGGAAAATGGGATATGGAGTCATAATGTTCCAATAAGAAATTAAATACTCAAACCAATAACAAACTATGCTCCCTTAAGGAAGAACATCGAATCCAAAATGAGAAAGAGCTAAAGAAATGAAGACGAGATAAATAATACCTTAATTTCAAATACACCCAAAATGAAGAAAATCAAGAAAATTCCCCCAAATTAATGAAGCTAATCCTACACAATCCTTTTTACATTCCATTCCAACCCAATCCAATATTTTACAATTCAAATTTGAGAAAAATCCATCAAGAATTCACATTTTGAGAGGGGATATTTTAAGATTTTTTACCTTCCAAAAAATGAATTATGAAAAATACTTTTTATTAAAAAAAAATCTCTATTTTCTATTTTATTTTCTTTATTTTCATTTCTCCCTTTTTTCTCATTCTTTTTCCAAGTTTCATTTAAGAAAAATGAAACATGCCACAATAATTCACGTACAATATATAACCATATGATCAAATTGAGTACACATTCCCAACCCAAAGGGATTTTTCAAAAATAAATAAATTAACTTTATTTTTCTCCTTTTCTAGAACACAAAACTATTTCATTAGATAATGTTTTCAATTATTTTATTCCTATAAATTCATTAATGATAAAAAAAGGAATTTAAACCATTAATTAAATCATGCATTTACTAGTACAACCCACAACATGAACAGACTTTGAAATCACCTCTAGTTTGGATCTGAGTTAACATAGGTTCACACATGACACATCCCGTAATTGATTCAAGTATAATTGGGGAATACAATAAGAAGGCCCAATGTGACTTATTCAAATTAACTACCATTGGGGAATGACTTAGACTTGCATAACTAGGTGGAGAAATAACCTTGTACTTGTATGGGTCACTCAATACACATGTCAAGTGTACCAATTCGATATATAATATTTGAAGCATAAAATTATCATTGAATAGGATACACCATCATATAAATATAAATTAGTGCATCCACATGTCATTTAAACATGATAGCATTTAATCACAACACATGAATAATAATATTCAAATCTATGAACTAAAACATTATGATAAATCAAGCATACAAGAATCACATATGCATCTCAAGAAATATCATAATAATGGAAATCATCACGTCCTCACAAGGAATTTGGCACATTTCCACACATGCATCTAAAATCATATCAAACATTGACAACTAGCATGTTGAGGAACCTCATCTAAAAACATGAAGGTGGTCCAAACACACAATATAGAGAAGAAACAAAGACACAACAAAAATCACAATAAAAATGGTGAAGCTTAAATGCCAATACACACCCAAAGAAACAAGCACAAGCATGACCTATGTGCCCCCTGATACATACTCAAAAAATGACATTGAGATCAATACATCTCTTGGCCATAAACTGGAATGGCATTACATCCTCTCCTACTAGGATTATTCTTACTCCTAGAAGCCTACATAAAACAAGGATTGGTACTTGATTGTTCAAACACAACATATCTCAAAATATCCTCCCTCTATAATCTCACAAAATATTGGCCTCAAACACACAACACACACATCTCAAAATGTGCATAAGGTAAGTGATGACTGGCTAAAAGGTGTCTAGCCACCTCAAAGATCACAACACTCACCTCACCATCTTCCACTACAATTGAGGGAAAGAACCAACTACATGTTCCAACTAACAAAATAAAACAAATCTCTACTCTAGGACTACCACAACTTCTAGGAAACTTCATCTAGCTTCTAACTTATCCAAGGAAAGACACACAAGCCTACAAACCTTAAAATCCACAATAGTAACAAGAACAAGGCTACATTTTCTATGTTATCTCCTAAGACCAAGGACATAACCTTTAAATCTACCACCCAAAAGCTAGGAAAAAACTAACCCATCAAGCTAGAGAAAACACTACCTTACCATATGCACACAAAGAGAAAGCCTCACTTCTAACCATGGCTCACTCCATGAGGTTCTCCCTCAAATACCACTTTAACAATTTGAGGATTTCATTAACACACCAATTTCTCAACTCAAAATTGGGCACAACTTAGGGGTTCTTAGATGCAATACTCCAAGCAACAACCTCTCAAAATCATAATCACTCCCAATAGAAAAGGCTTAGCAAGCCCAAAACTCACAAGGAAATGACTAAGTAGGAAACTAAACATGAAGCATAGGAGAAAAATACTAATGTACACCATTACAATTCTAAACTATGACCAACCTATAGGCTAAACACCCCAAATAGATCATGAAATCATGATCAACATGGCAAAAAAGAACCACTACAAAGCTCAAAAAAAAAAACCAATACAAGGCTCAAACACCAAGTATTCTCAAAATAAAATACATAGGATGACCAATTCTTCATACAAGAACTGCATCCCTTCAATCACTCAGCTAGGAACACCCAAAAACTACCAAGGAGAAGTCCTAAATCTACCAAGGTAACCTCAACTAAAAACTTAACAAGGGATAAATATAAATATAATATAATAGATAAAGATAATGTGTCAAAGCTGAAAATAAATGTGCATCCACCCAAGATAATTTCCACATAACTCAAATAGAGAAATTCATGCAAACTAGTATTCAAAATCCATATGCAAAATAATAGACAACATACAATCAAATATGACTTAAGATATACCATGAGAAAACCCTCAAATGGGAAAACCAAGTCTCCAAAAGCATCCATACTCACGTATTATTCAGCAATAAATATTGTAGTACATCTTCAAATTTCTCCATGAACACCTTTGAAACATCAAGCCCTCTACAAGAACTCCATGTGAACAAGCATAAACCCAAACATCCCATGCCATTCTTCAAACATCACAAATGCTAACAAAATATGCTCTCAACCCCTTAGCCAAAAAGACCAATTAGCTAACCTTATACAACTTCCCATGTGCTTGATTTTATATATATAGCCTCACACAAACCACCAAGTGGTATTACATAAACCATGTGACTAATACATGAACTTACAAAACCATTAACCCCCACATTGATTTTTTGGTACTAATTTTTTTCAATGTTAAATATTTTCCCAATGTGAAACCCCACATTAAATTTTTATCATAGTGTTACATACAACACATAAAGTGGCCCCAATAATGCTAACCCCATGTGATGCATAGATCCCTAGATCCCCTAGGTGCACCACAAAAAATAACATATATTATAACATTATGCAAGGTGGACAACACACCTTTTCTTAACATTCTCCCACTTGTTGTATGCATTGCATAAGGCATAAATAAGTAAACTCAAACATTAACAAGGGAGAAATCCCTATAGCCACATATACCATCAAGAAATAAAAGTGTTCCATGTTCTCCATCAAGATACTTGCAACAAGAATCAAGGTGGTCACCATATCAAGCATGAATTCTCCCATCCTCCATCATGTCAATGCACAAAGATAAGAATCCATCCAAATAAATGTCACACTATTTTTCACCAAGAAGTATAAGTCCTACCTCCAATTGATATCCCAAAACATAAACACTCAATCCAAAGGTAATAAGTATGTATCAGTAGTTGTCCAGATATAATCACCATAAATGAAATATCACCCATAGAAAATTCTAACACATCCAACTATCCATACCTCAAAGGTATACAAATAATAAAAATTGAACCTCATGCCATCAACATATACAACCCATAACATATAAGCACAAGATCCAAGTGCCAAACTTGTCATATGAAGAACATATGCATCTAGGAACTCTCACTACATAAGTAATGTCAAATCTAAAAATGATAAATGCATCCAAATATCCACCAATATCATCACATAAAGAGTGTAACCAATATCATGTAGTAACAAGAAACATCCACAAAGAGATGCAAATCCTACAAGCCAGTATGTTGCAATACAACTCTCACAAGTCTCCATAGCTATCCCAAGTTCTTCACACTCAACAAAGAAAAGAGATAAAGTAACATCCATGACATCACAAAAGAATAATGAACAACACATGACCACATAGTGATCATCATAGCTCCACACAAGACCTCAAATTCAATGTCATATGAATACAAACATCCAAGAAGAAGAGCAAGACGAAAAAGAGAACCTGCAAATCAAAGCATGTAGCATGTCCTTCTACACACACCTCTAAATGCTAAGTTGTGATAAGTATGATATCCTCCATAAAACCCCAAAGAGAATAGAATTATCCACATCTAATAATAACCAAGATGTATGCATCACAAACCAAAGGAAGATAAAATATCCATTCCTAAACCAAGGGAATAAGCCCAATAACACCTCCTAAACTCAACATCAATGAATAATCGCACAATGCATAAGGAAATAAACATTCCAAAACCCCTCAAATGAACCCTCAAGAAGTAGAAAACTATAGCTTAAGATCCATATGTATGAGAAGAAAAATCATAAAATATAATGCATCTGAAAACAATAATGAACAATACCTCTTAGATGATTATCCATTGAGTAGACCAGGAATGGGGAAATAGAATGATCCTCCAAGATATCCAAGTCATAATGACTCATATAAGAAGAATATACTCATAGGTCTATGTTGAACTCATGTCCATTCAAGGTTTAGGATCCTCATACTTTCATATTGAAACCTCATCAAAGAGTAATCATCTCAACAAATGTCTCTAATGCAAAGAGATCTCCTAGCCTCGCCTATGTCTCCAAGTATACATGAGCTCTTGTAACTGATCAATCCATGTCAAGATCCAAAGACAACAAATCACCATCATGAATATCCCAAGAAAATTACCAATGTACTCAATACCAAAATAAAAAACCAAAATCAAAGTCAAAAGCTCTAATCATGAATCAAGAACTCAATCATGACATCATAATTTCACATATCATCAAAAGAAGATCACATGATTTAATGACCATATCATTCCAAAACTATAAACTAGTAGTCAAGAGTACATCATGACATAATAAAAAAACCATCCTATCAAAACAAGGATCACACACCGAATGAAAAACCATGATGTTCGTGTTCCAAATCGATCAGCCCAATGAATCCTATAGACTAGCCACTTTCTAATTATCATATTCAATGGGGGATTTGGCCAGTTGACAAGCTTCAGTCAAAGACTGAAATCTCCTACACTTTTGGCTCTGCAATACCAAGGTGGGTAAACCTATACAATGCCTAAAAACTTAATGCACTCATACACCAAAATTGCTATTATAGCAGATAATTCCCAATTCAAGAAACTAAGGAAAGCATTGACAACCTCAAATATGGCTAAATTCTCAGTAAATCAACACTCACTCAGCAATTGAGAGGCATAACACAAAATTAAACCTCAACCGAACAACAGGGATATTAAATTATTTTGCATTTAAATTTGTTTCTGAGATGCATAAAACTGAACAATAGATCAGTGCCAATTTTGGGTCATGGATTCAAACACATAAAAAAAAAATTCATCAGCAAATCACATTCAACCAGTGGATTTAAAATTGTTAATGCTTTGCATCAACTGTTAGTGTCTTACACCAACAATCCCACTCCTATTATCAATCAGATTTGCCTTATCAAATCCAACCTACACACTCGAAATCATTGTTATCTGCTCAAAGTATTTAACCATTCCTTTGAAATGGACCCATAGACAAATAACACAATCTCATGAAATTTGAGATGACAAACTCAAAATACTTGGTATTATTGAATTCATATGATTTAAATGTACAAGTATGGAGACAATTTGAATATATTCATGAATGTGCAAAAACTTTGAAGGCATTCATGATATACTAGCACAAACTAGTTGATATTTGCTCATAAAATCCACTATTACAACTTACAGACTCAAGTTATGACTTAGAATTAAACATTTATCTACCTACCTAGCCCCATACAAAGTTTTAGAACCTCATAACCCCTTACAATGAGAAGAGAAGAGAATATATAGAGAATAGAAGAAAAACAAGAGCAGCCCTAAGATGCATCCACAATTGACAACTGGCAGCTTGATCCTACATTGAACATCAACAAGAAGCTGAAAATATCTGGAAAAACCTTTCTCGTCTCTCATAACTTGCAGCAATTAACTTTTCCTTTTGCCTTTGCAAACCGATTTGCAACAAAAAATCCACTCGATCACGAAAAAACTCCACCATTTTACCCTATTGTGTGAAAACAATCTACCCGTAAAAACATTTACTTATGCCTTTTATTTATGCTTATACTTTTATATTTGCATTCTCAACATATAAACACCTATTTATAAAGTGAATAAATTCCCTTTATAAAATACCCACATGCTCACATTTTATGTTTTATATATCAAGCTAATAAAATATTTCACAACAAGGTAAAAATATTTATTTCACCCATGCCACTTTCAAATTTCACTTAAATCTTCTCCATTTAAAACTTGGTGAAATCCTTTTCTTGTGATTTATTATCTTTCACCTCTTATTTAGTACATTTGCTCACTCTTTTAAATGCTTGCTGGCAATATTTGAAACTTTCACTCATAAAATATTTGGTGAAGGCCATTGTCTAGCAGGCCACTGGAATATTTCACCCATCCCCACCAAAAGATTCTGTTAAAATTTACTTAGCATCATTTAAATTTAAATGATTCTCCCCTTAAAATACTCTCGAGCACATTAAACTTTAAAAATTTCACCTTTTGATTTAAAAAAGAATGAATTCATTCACACTTTGAACCATCGGGCCCCTTTGATTAATTTAATAAAACAATACCCATCCATCTTGGTTGTTCTAATGGGCCCATCACACACCTCGCAGCATTTTGATTGTGAAACCTTCATTCCTATGAGGTGAGCGATATTTTTCCACATGGAAAGGTCTCCTGCAAGTTGTTGATCTATGCTTTGTTGCCCTAATTCTTCTTGGTTCGCCTATGCAACCTCGGGCCATGGAGGCTCTTGTTTGCATCATAGACCTCTCCATCAAGCATGTGCCTGAAGCATTGTAAATTTTAACCAATGTCATTGATAAATTTTCTCACACAAGTAAGCCCCATCTGTTGTTCGATGTCACCACATAAACATAGAAACAATTGTGAGAATGTGTCCCTTATAAAATCATTCTCCACCAATTTCAAACTGCACTGATCTTATCCAAAACCGCACCATGGTTGCACAACTTCACCTCCTTAGTATCACGTAGCTATTTAAGCAACTGAGCAAGATTAAATAGTGTTGTGACTTACCCATTGGAAATTTTTAAGTGAGACACCATTTTACCAAAGACCATTCAAGATCTCAACAAATTATCTGAACATTCCTATACACCATCAAAGTAACTCCCCTTTCAGCCTAGCATAGAAGTTGCCATAGACATTTGCTTGGAGTTTCTAACGCTTTTTCAAAAAATCCATTTTGCATGAGTTTTGCAATGATGGTGTCCCTACTAACTGTGAGTTCAAATTTTTGTGGAGAAACTTCTCATCACGCCCACCATCACACACTCCTTCCAGTCTCTTAATTCTATTCCTTCTTACTATAATTTCAACAAGGTTCGAGCCCCTTGAGATGTATAGCCATACTTTAAAGTCCTCCACTTTTTCATGTGTACCCCCATCAACTTCTCATTTTGTGTTCCTATTACAACGCATTTACTTTAGGAATTTATCAAAATAAGTTTATGTCCCTAGCCTATGTCACCTCCCTCAATAATTTCCGGTCCCCTTTTAGCTGTGTGTGGATGCCCATTTCTTCCTTTGTGCAAATTTTGGTGATGGGATTACATTTTCTTCCTAATTAAATTCCCATTTTCCTCTTTAGCAGATGTCAAAATTCTCGTTATACATTCATAATATGAAGAGGTTTTAAAAGATTGGCCATTTCAGTGTCATGCATCCATTCACACAATGAAGCAAGTTTAAAAGCATTGTGGTTGTATCCCATGGTAATTCAAGTGGAACATTACCAGTATAATCATCTATATCAGCTTCCTCAACAATAATACTTTGTCTTTCCTTGAATTCAACTTCAATTGACAAAGTCATCATAAGAACAGTTCTACCAACATACCCTTGTCTAGAAGACAAGTGTGAAGAACCTATACCTCAAAGTACAAAATCAATAATGTTGCACTCACAATAGTGATGAGCATCTGGATCAATATTCAGGATTTGTAACTCACTATGTCATTCAAATGATTTGATGCTTTCCTCAGATTGTGTGACAAATGTCGGGTCCTTTCTGGGCCCGACTAAAAAAAAAATTGTTTTCAAACAACTTTTATGCTCAAATTGTACTAAGACAACTTTTGAATTCTCGTGAATTGAAATGATAAACTAGGTTATCATTAAACTCTATTTTTGGGCGCATTTGAACACTGAGCAAAACATGCCAAGTTGGCTCTAGAATCGGCCTAGGAAATCAGTCAAACGACCTCCTAGAATAATGAAAACTTGTAGGAATGTAGACATTCGACCCGAGAATGCAATGCAACAAACGGATATGTGAAACATATCACAAGGTGAAAATTATTCATTGTTAAAGTTTCTTACTCAAACTTTCTGCAACAACAGCCTATTCAGAACCAACTAAAATTCATCTAATTGCCTGTTTGAAAATATAGCAAATCAACTCCTAGGAGGCTACAACTAGAGAAAGTAGATCATTTAGGTACATTGAGTATGTGTGCAAAAGTAATTTGCATGAATCATCTCCCATCAAAATATATTGATGATCAAAGTTGATTGCTCAGAAAGGTTTCTAGAAATGCATGTGCAAAACAGGAGAAATTGTATTTGGTTTTGACCTTGTAAAAATAGCAAATCAAGTCATGAAGCTCTGAAAGATGGCATACGAGCTCATCTTGGTATGGAGAATACAAAGAAACAATCATTTTGAAATGACACTCAACCGGTTGCAAAATACAAGCCCAAACAAGAGGCTACTTTGCAAAACTGAAAGTTTGTAAACAACAAAAAAGTGCCAAAACCATCCAACTTCACTTTTCAAAACCCTGACAAAACTTATCGTGGGAAGCTAAAAATTTCCATGCCTATTCACATATGTCAATTGAATATTTCTACCAAGGGGTTTTACATGAAAATCATTTTGCTCCAAATTATGACCCTCCAAAGTGGGTCACTTAAGTAGATTTCTCATGTGCACTTCTAGAAGTGTAGAGGCAAAATTTTCAAAATGGGCACTTCAAATTTGCCAAATTTGAGAGTTTTGTAAGTGGCTCCGACTAGGGATGTTTGCCCCCTATGGGCATAGCAAGAATCTAGATCTTTGGGGATAGACTAGCTATTGATTCCATTCGGTGTCCTCAAATCGTTCCTTCATTTAACATTTCTTTTCAACCTCATCTAGTGACCCGAGTCACCAAATGAAAAAATGGGAAACAACATCTACCTCTGTCAAATACAATTATGTAAAAAGAGTTGATCTCCCTCAATCTATGTGTGCCTCTGTCATACCATAATAGCATAGATTACCTTCTTCCTACAAGCAGAAAAATGTGGTGACCACTGAAATTTCTCACAACTTTTCTGAGCATACCACTGCCAATATAATCTCTATCATTCTTCATTGTATAATCAATCACAAATTGCAAGCTTTCATCACCACATGACACTTATGTGTTATATTCATCATATGAAATATGTAAATATTGAAAATAACATTTCTTGTTATTCATCTCATTGTCATGCTCCATAAAAATACCTTCCAGCTGAACTCGAAACTAAAAATGTTCAAACTCCTCCAAGGAGCTAGCATCATGATGTTCAACCTTACCTGCAACACCTGTTTCAAATGTAAAACAATAATAGGAAATACCCTTGAGGGTTTCATCAATGTGTTCCTTTGGTTGCTCTAGACTACATTCCAACCATGTGTGAAATGCATTATTAGAACTCTCAACAAAGAGTGGATTTTCTTTGCACCAATAATTGTCATCATTTCTCATCTCTAGTGAAGATGGAGGCTCATCAAACAATGGATTTTCCATTATATTCATTTTTGACATAAGAGTATCAGCCTCCTCAGCATGAAGGTCCAAATCCTTCAGGTCATCATTGCACTCAAAATCATTGTGATCACTAGAAGAGCATATAGACACATTTTCAACTTCATTCCCATCTTCAGATTGTTCAGTACAAACATCTAAAATTTCTGCCATGTCCACATAATCTGAGATATCCTGGTCAGAAAACTCTTCAAGCTCCATAGAAATATTACCCAAAAATGGTGGCATCCTATTACTCAAATTCTCATCATAATGCATAATCTAATCACCTGGGAGTGAAATCATGTCATCCACATCTTGCATGCTAATGTTATCCTCATCTAATGTAAGACTTTCCAAGTCTACCTTATTCAAGCTAGTATGACCAGCATAATAACAATTAGCATGATCAACCTTATGAGTTGAATGTGCATGAACATGCCCCATGATACTAAGCTTAGTATTGAAAAATATTTCAATCTTGGCAATATTGTAATCGGGACTACATGGTTCTATCACACTGAATGATGAATACATTATCTCACTATCACTCTTATCTTCAAACAAATTACCAAATTCATCTGAACCATCAGACTGCAGATGGACCCTCTTTGTGATCTCATCACTAGAACAACTATTAGCTCCATTACATGGTGTGATATGCCAAGTATCTAAAACTATTTCCATCTCTGTATCAGTTGTGTTATGTAGTGCATTTGAAACTTCATGAATGCAATCCATAGGTGCATACATCACATTATTTAGATGCTCACTAAACTGTTTCCTATCAACATGAGGAATAATCATAGCTTGGGACATGTCTTCTTCACTCACATCATCATTTGAATCATATGGCTGCACTACACATTGATCAAAAGGCTTTGTAATGTCAACACAATCTGAAAGTCCATCAAACTGTTTCACATTATCTATGGGTGGTAATGTTGATCCTAGATCCATTTGATTGTCAAAATGGATAAATTGATCCTTCATAAATGAATTCCTTCCTTCATCAATGTGTACATCATCCTTTTCATGTGTAACTAAACTTTCAAACTTTGCTTCACAAAAGCAATCATGGGAAGCAAAGACAGGAACAAGTTCATCAACATCTTCATCACTTTCAGCATTACTATGTTCATGATCAGAAAATTGAACATACATATGTTTGTCCTCAGATTCTTCATCATTGATAGAATCAACATGCTCCATTGATGTCAAACCTGAATTACATCCCAATTTTGCATCAAATTTAATTTGATCATTCATTTGTGGACAAGTGATTTCATGAGCTTTCATGTCATTGCAATTGTCATGTGAAGAATGTATCTCTATATCATCCTTATAGGAGCATTCATAATCAACAAAAGAACAATCAATTTTACTTTCATCGGCATCTTCATCACGAGAATCTACTTATCACTACACAAACCATACTCAAATCCCTCAAAGTAAGTGCTTGAACTTCTATCTTCAATGTCTTGATCACTGATTTGTGAGGAGTTATCATCAATATTAGCGTTATTTCCACTAACCAAAACCTAACATGGAGTGATGTCTTGCATCTCTTTCATTGCTTCATCACACAAGATATTGCAAGAAAAAATTTCATGCATATCTATTTTCTCATCATACCATGTATCTTCATTTTCATTACTGCTACAAGGATCTGCACATGTGTTGATTGTAAGCTGATTACAATTAATGTCCTTGTCCATATAATGTGAATTTTCATTTTTTGGTGTACACCTTTCAACATGGAGCTCATTAGGATTTATAGATTGTGATGATGGAGAAATCAAAGCAGCAATATTACCATCTTGACAACCACTTCTATTATCCGGTCCATGAGTTATGTTTGCATGAGATGTTACATGATGACCAATACTCACAACCCTGTGTCCTTTCATCATTGAACATCTCAATTTTTTCTTAATGTCAAAAGCCATTTGATATGCTTGGTGCAGGGTTGTGGGCTCTTTATCTCTTAATAGATAACTCATTTTCTTGTCAAATGATCCTAAATACACGACCACACATTCAACATCATTTGGTCTTATGTCTTCAGGAATCTCTCTTATGATCTTTGAAAACTTGAGATTAAAAGATGGGACTAACTCATCTTTTCCTTTCTCCATGTTCATGAACCTTTTCCTTATCAAAACAAGGTCAATCCTCTCTCCAAACTGCTCCATGAACACTGCCTTGAACTCTTCCCATGAATGAATGGAGGAAGTTGGTAAATAAGAGAACCAATCTTGTGCATCTCCTCTTAGAGACTGAAAAAATAGCCTCATGATCACATCTTCGTAGTCAATCTCATAATCATCCATCAAATTATTGAATCCTTGGAGATGTTTATTTATTGATTCAGATTTATCACCAATGAATCTTGGTAACGTATTTCTGACTTTAGCTGGAATGTCATTTGGGTAACCACTAATGCCACTAAAATTGATAGCTTTGTACCTTTCAGTATTGAAACTTCTTTGACAATCTGGTTGGTACTGATCACAAACCATGGTTGTACCCGGAACCATACTAGGATACATATATTAAAGCATTTTGACATGCCTCTTTCAAATTTCACATATCAACCCTACAACTAATCATTTCATTGCCCTATTTCTATCTTTCATCATGATCTCAGAATATTGTACAATGCATAATTTAAATGCATCTGAGCCTAAGATCTATCTAGTGGGCAAATTTAACAGCTAGCATACTTCTCTAACATAATACATGGGCTGCAAATTACAATTCAGAAGTATGAAAATCTAATTTTACTATCATTTCCCTTTGTTAGTAATAATCACACAATAGGGAACCAAATTTTCTTCTAAAATGTTCAAATATGGTTTTCATACACAAATTTCTTGAAAACCAAAAGTGAAGAATACTTGGAAATGTTGCAGTTGTTGCAAATTGTCTTCCTGACTGGAAATAGTGTAGATCTAGAACTTTCTTCAAATCTTCAACAGGTTCTTCTGACAAAGTCGCCACCTCTCTTCTTAAAGGACTGAACTTCAAACATTATGAATCTCTTTCACATGTAAACTTATTTCTGAGTTCCTTTCACCAGCAGAGCACCACAGATCATGAAATCTTCAGGTTCATTGCAACAATCTTCCTCCAGGACTGAAATCCTTTAGAATTTGAACTAAATTTAGAATGGAAAACAATAATATGACTATGAAATAACCATATGCAACTAGAGATTTAGAATCCTTCCCCGGTAGGTTCTCCATTTTGTTGGTGTTCCAAATCGATCATCCCAATGAATCCTATAGACTAGCCACTTTCTAATTATCAAATTCAATAGCGGATTTGGCCAACTAACAAGCTTCAGTCAAAGACTGAAATCTCTTGCACTTTTGGCTTTGCAAGACCAAGGTGGGTAAATCTATATAATCCCTAAAAACTTAATGCACTCATACACTGACATTGCTTTTATAGAAGATAATTCCCAATTCAAGAAACTAAGGAAAGCATTGACAACCTCAAATCTAGCTAAATTCTCAGTAAATCAAGACTCACTCAGAAATTATGAGGCATAACACAACATTAAACCTCAACCAAACAAAAGGGATTTAAAATGATTTTGCATTTAAATTTGTTTCTGAGATGCATAAAACTGAACAATAGATCAGTGCCAATTATGTGCCATGGATTCAAACACAAACAAAATTCATCAACAAATCACATTCAACCAGTGGATTTAAAATTCTTAATGCTTTGCATCAACTGTTAGTGTCTTACACCAACAATCCCACTCCTACTATCAATAAAATTCTCCTTATCAAATCCAACCTGCACACCTAAAATCATTGTTATCTGCTCAAAGTATTTAACCATTCCTTTGAAATGGACCCATAGAAAAATAACACAATCTCATGAAATTTGAGATGACAAACTCAAAATACTTGGTATTATTGAATTCATATGATTTAACTGTACAAGTATAGAGATAATCTGAAGATATTCATGAATGTGCAAACACTTTGAAGACATTCACGATATACTAGCACAAACTAGCTAATATTTTCTCGTAAAATCCACTATTACAGCTTACAGACTCAAGTTATGACTCAGAATTAAACATTTATCTACCTACCCAGCCCCATACAAAGTTTTAGAACCTTAGAACCCCTTACAATGAGAAGAGAATAGAAGATATAGAGAATAGAAGAAAAACAAGAGCAGCCCTAAGATGCATCCACAGTTGACAACTGGCAACTTGATGCTCCGTTGAACATCAACAAGAAGCTGAAAATATCTCAAACAACCTTTCTCTTCTCTCATAACTTGCAGCAATAAACTTTGCCTTTTTCCTTTGCAAACCAATTTGCAACATAAAATCAACTCCATCATGAAAAAACTCCACCAGTTTACCCTGTTGTGTGAAAACAATCTGCCCATGAAAGCATTTACTTTTGCCTTTTATTTATGCTTATACTTTTATATTTGCATTCTCAGCATATTAACACCTGTTTATAAAGTGAATAAATTCACTTTATAAAATATCCACATGCTCACATTTTATGTTTTATATATCACGCCAATAAAATATTTGGCAATAAGGTAAAAAGATTTATCTCACCCATGCCCCTTTCAAATTTCACTTAAATCTTCTCCATTTAAAACTTGGTGAAAGCCCTTTTCCATGATTTATTATCTTTCGCCTCTTATTTAATACATTTGCTCACTCTTTAAATGCTTGCTGACAATATTTGAAACTTTCACTCATAAAATATTTGGTGAAGACCATTTTCTAGTAGGCCACTGGAATATTTCACCCGCCCCCACCAAAAGATTCTGTTAAAATTTATTTGGCATCATTTAAATTTAAATGATTTTCCCCTTAAAATAATCCCGAGCACATTAAATTTTTAAAATTTCACCTTTTAATTTAAAAAAGAATGAATTCATTCACACTTTGAACCATCAGGCCCCTTTGATTAATTTAATAAAACAATACCCATCCATCTTGGTTGTTCTCACGGGCTCATCGCACACCTCATAGCATATTGATTGTGTCACCTTCATTCCTGTGAGGTGAGCGAGATTCTACCATGTGGCAAGGTCTCGGGCAAGTCGTTGATCTATGCTTTGTTTCCCTAATTCTTCTTGGTTCACCTCTACAACCTCAAGCCATGGCGGCTCCTGTTTGCATCATAAACCTCTCCATCGAGCACATGCTTGAAGCATTGTAATTTTTAACCAATGTCATTGATAAATTTTCTCACACAAGTAAGCCCCATTTGTTGTTCAATGTCACCACACAAACATAGAAACAATTGTGAGAATGTGTCCCCTTATAAAAGCATTCTCCACCAATTTCAAACTACATTGATCTTATCCAAAACAGCGCCATGGCTTCACAACTTCGCCTCCTCAATATCACGTAGCTAATTAAGCAACTGGGCAAGATTAAATAGTGTTGTGACTTATCCATTAGGGACTTAAGTGAGACACCATTTTACCAAAGACCATTCAAGATCTCAACAGATTATTTGAACATTCCTTTACACCATCAAAGTAACTCCCCTTTTAGCCTAGCATAGAAGTTTCCACAAACATTTGCTTGGGAGTTTCTAAAGCTTTTTCATAAAATCCATTTTGTGTGAATTTTGCAATGATGGTGTCCCTACTAACTATGAGTTCAAATTTCTATGGAGAAACTTCCCTCCGCACACACCATCACACACTCCTTCCAATCTCTTAATTCTATTCCTTCTTACTACAATTTCAACAAGGTTTGACCACCTTGAGATGTATAGCCATACTTTGGAATCCTCCACTTTTTCATGCGCAACCCCATCAACTTCTCATTATGTGTTCCTATTACAATGCATTTACTTTGGGAATTTATCAAAATAAGTTTATGTGTCTAGCCTATTTCACCTCCCTCAACAATTTTTGGTCCCATTTTAGCTGTGTGTGGATGCCCATTTCTTCCTCTGTGCAGAGTTTGATGATGGGATTACATTTTGTTCCTCATTAAATTCCCATTTTCCTCTTTAGCAAATGTAAAAATTCTCATTATATATTCATTGTAAGCATGGGATTAGGTGTAAAGCACAAAACACACTTCTTAATAAGACATTATATCAAAGACAAATCTGAATGAATTAAATCAAAGCAATAATCAATTGAAAGCATTGTATTGTTCTCTATCTTCAAAGATTTATTAAACCACTATTGCTCTCAGAACGTGAGGACACTATGATTGTTAAAATGACAATTCAAAGAATGAGATGGATGATAATGTAATGATATGGAACTAAATATGATAATACTAGACAATAAAGAGATTAAAATAGCATGAATTGAAATGAAACAAATAATATGCAGCAACAAGAGGTAGCCATGATGTGAAAGCTTGATTGTTGGATATTGGATGCTTGATGCTTGATGCTTGAATTCTTGCAGAGTAAGAGTGCACAAGTTAGATTATCTGGGTCCTTTTCTTGGTTCAATGAGGCTGTATTTATAGATTTTCTGGCTATAGAAATGCACAGGGATGGCATTGAGAGGCTTGGATTCAATCTGGAGGATTAAATGGTGAGAGATGGAGGATATTGAGAGAAATATGGTGATTGTCTCTACCAATGAAAACACCAGGCAAGAGAAGAGGAAGGATTGATGGAGGAGGATTGAGAGAAGAATTTTGAATTTGTCTCCAAAATTTCTTGTGAAGTTTCAAAGCATTAATTGTGACATATTTTAGACATAGATTAGACATAGGATATCTAATTCATTTTTGAGAGAATATAGATGGAATATTCTTTATGCCTTTATTCAAATATTTTTGATTTATTTAAATTAGCAAAAGAGGGATAAATAATTCAATAAAATAAACTATAGAAGTTGTTTATTAAATTAAACAGAAGAATATGGCAATTAATCAATAAAGTGTTTTGATCTTTATTTAATTACTTTAGGATCGATGTGATAGAATAAAATAGGGATTTGATAATTAAATTAAACAAAGTATTTAATTTTGTTTATTTAATTAAGATGAATTTAAATGTGAACTATATAAATAAATATTTCTATTTATTCAAATAGTGGCGAAAATTAGGATAATTAATCAAATAATTTGTATTTAATTAATCGAAATTCTCCAGACCAATTTTAGGTGTATACATTTTTCCCCTCTTCAAAGTGATGTGTTTACACATTGCTTCGAAGAAAATTTTGCTACTACTACTAGGATCGATGATAAAAAAGAATAATTTTGTATGCCCCAGACATTGATTTTCAGATAATTGATGATAATATGCCCCCTCAGGAGATAAATTAATGATTTGATGATTTATAGAATTTTTGAATTTTTATGATTTTCTGATGATTTGATGAAGATATGATGATGAAATAATTTATCTCCTAACAAATGATGAAGAAAATAGCTTGTAGATGAAATACAATTAATTTTACGAATAAAATTAATTAAAAGATAATAAAACCCACCAAAAAATACCTCTCCAAAAATTATATATAGTCCAAAAGGTCATTTTCCAAGTCATTTGTACTATTTGAGTTTAAAAACCTTTGTGATAAAGACATTTCAGCCAGCTGGAGCAGGATGCCTATCCCCTACCACACTCACCGTTTCGAGCGCATTCGACGTCATCGACGACTGGCTGTGTATGGACCTCCGGTATGTACCCCTTAACCTCCTCGTTATTCGTGCTCTTTTGTTTTTTATGCATTTTATGTGTTTTAGCATTTTTTGTCTGTTTTAGCGCTTTCAAGCCACGTTGTAGTGCTTTCACTCTGGTGTAGCGCTTCCAATAAATAGATTAGCACTTTGAGTTTTAGCGCTTGCGTTAAAAACTCTAGCGCTTCCATAGGATAATGTAGTGCTTTCGTTGATATAGCACTTAAGATTTGAATTTTAGCGCTATGATGTCGGATTGTAGCGCTTTGAGAGTTCTAGTGCTTCGATTTGGCTGATTAGCGCTTTCATGGTCTGTTCTAGCACTTCTGGTAAAGTGGTGCTTTGATGGGATGTTATAGCGCTTAGATGTGGTAAAGCAGTGCTTAGGGTGAACTAGCGCTTCGTATGCCTGTTATAGCGCATCGGAGTGTTGAAGTAGCACTTTGCTTGATTTAGCGCTTTTAACTGATAAAGTAGCACTTTTGGGATTTAGCGCTTTTATGGAAGAATTGAAGATTTTGACTTAGTAAACCCTAATTTTGTCAATTTTGATCATGTCCATTCTTTGGATTGGTATGATTGATAATCCAAATTCTTGATGTAGGAGTTTGATGATTTAAATAAGACTCGTTCTCATGATAGGCAAGAAGAAAATCCTATTTGTGATGATCCTCATGATAGGCGAGGAGATGATTCAATATCTGATAAATCTCATGATAGGTGAGATTAGATACTGTTTGATGAACCTCATGATAGGTGAGGTTTGTTGATGTTCGCCCATGAATTTTGATCGAAAATTCATACCAAATTTTTGGAATAGACTTGATAGTAGAATGACGTTTGATTTCTTGACATAGTTCACTAATTGTGGATTTTTCATTGTGATGATAGAAGCGTCTGGGTACTCTCCAGATGCGAGAGAGGTTTCCATGGACCACAGACTTGATTCCTCATCTGACACTAGATGAGCTTCAAGTTATAGGCCGATGCGGCTTGACCATTTTGCTTGACATGCCCCATATTAGGATTAATCGGGGTTTCTTGACTACTTTGGCTGAGAGGTGGCATAGTGACCACAACACCTTTCATCTACCCACTAGTGAGATGACGATCACACCCGAGGATGTGTGGCGGATTCTTCGCATTCCATTCATGGGCGAGATCGTAGTATATGATTCCCATGGGACCTGCGGTAGAGATGCTCTTCGTAAAGTATTCCAGGATTAGGATATTGTGGGTTTGAGCGTCCGATGGAGGAGGATCGTTGATTCATATGCGACACTACCAGTAGTGCTTGTTGGCTTTATTGGAGGTTTCCTTTGCCCTGATCATAGGTCAAAGGGATTCCTCGTTGGTTGGGGCAGGACATTAGAGAGTATGATGGTACACGGTACCAAATATGCATGGGGGATGTGCATGTTGGCACATCTATATCATGATCTTCATTCAGTTGTGTACCTAGGGGCACGCAGCTTATCAACAAGGATGACCCTGTTACAGGTGTGGGCATGGGAGCATTTTGCTATTGCTCGGCCATTTCCAGTTGCAGATAGACCAGCCGGCAAACCCTACATGTTTAGATACAGAGGTTGGCTTACACAGGCCTGGATAGGCAAGTTAGAGCACTGAAGGCGAGTTTTTGACGACACCGAGGCTGTTACCTGGTGTCCGTACCTCGACTGTGAGCAGTGGGACGAGGATGAGGCAGTGTTGGGATTTCTCTGTGATTCCATGTATCTCATCGACTGGACACCTTTCATTTTAAAGAGATTCTTGTTGTGCCATGTATACAGACAGTATGGCATCGTGCAGTGTATGCCACAGGGGGTAGTCCATTATGCTAGTCAACGGATGGATATTCCTGATTGGGGGCCCTGTCTATCATATGATGTTGTAGTAGAGGGATACAGGACATTACAGCCATCACCTTGGGATATGCGCAGAGATATTGTAGAGGCACCAGTCACGGAGGAGTATGCTGCATTCTTGGCTTTGGTTCCACATCCTCGCATTACCATCCCAGATGAGCCAGCACCGCTATCAGTGGAGGAGGATGTGGCAGAGGGTTTCGCATAGAGCGAGGGTGGTACTCCGGCAGGCAGTAGCATG
This sequence comes from Sequoiadendron giganteum, assembly GCA_007115665.2. Taxonomy (NCBI): domain Eukaryota; kingdom Viridiplantae; phylum Streptophyta; class Pinopsida; order Cupressales; family Cupressaceae; genus Sequoiadendron; species Sequoiadendron giganteum. The sequence continues at coordinate 77,986,941 of CM021104.1, forward strand.
GAGAGTGGCAGTGATGATAGCAGTAGTGATGATATTGATGGTGGTAGTGGAGGAGACAAAGGGGTTGGGCCAGCCATCAATGGTCCATCATCCAGTAGGCCTCGCAAGAGGCGAGCAATGACAGTGCCACCTATGGACCAGCAGAGACAGATTCCAGGCCTGCAGATATCGGTTCAGACACTACAGGGGCAGTTGGTACAGGCTTAGGGTTTGCTCCTTCAGACCCAGACTCAAATGTAGGCCCAGGCGCAGGCTCATGCTCAAGATTTAGTGCAGGTTCAGGGACAGTTGGCAACTGTACAGATGTAGGTGGCTACATTGGTAGTTGAGCGACACAATGCTCGAAAAATTGTCGAGAGGGCACAAGAGACAGTGGAGACCCTCCAGAGAGTGGTCGATGGTACCTCAGTGGGGGACTATATGAGAGAGATTTTGCAGGTTGGCCGAGAGGCTGAGTTTTACAAAGGCAGATATCATGATGCAGTGCCTACTGATTATAGAGTCAGTTATGCCTCATCTAAATCTGGACGGACGCACACACAGACAATCAGTGAGGGGGTGACACAACCTCCATGCAGAGATCCAATAGATCCTGTTTCTTCCAGGGGTGGTGGTAGTACTAGTCCTGTTGGGCTTGCACATTCTGGCAGTAGCAGATCGTAGATGCTATTGTGATCCTCCATGATGTATATTACGATGTACCTCATTTTTGATGATGTATCTTCAGACTTCATTGTATACTTGAAACTTGATGATATATATATATGAGATGCATTTGATGTGATATGATGATGATTTATGATTTCTATGTGATGGATGCATTTATTATGTGATTTATGCAATATGTGATGAATTTATTTCAAATGTGATGATGTAATGATAAATGCTTTTTATTTTATGTAATGATTCGATGATAAATGTATTTGTAGAATATATGATATATGGATATATGATGTGATGTATGAATGATAAAAATGATGATTCTATGATGGAATGGTAATGTGATCAAAATGGATGGATAAATTATTTTTATGTTACGTGTGATGATAATAAAAATGATGGTCTTATGATGAATGATAATGGAATGATGTGATGAGAATAATGACGTGATTTTATTTTATTTATTTAATGTATGGATGGTAAATGATGTATGCATATGATGTTGGATGGATTTAAATGATGAGATGATGACTCCTACATGTTTTTGATGATTTTTGGAATTATGTCAAGTATACTCAGTCTTATTTGTAGATTAGATAATCATTTATTAGAATCCTTTATGCATAAGTACTCTATAGATAATGAATATGATGAATGCAATCTAATTTTAACATGTAACTATATGCAAAATGATTGTCATTTTAACAGTCTCTTTGTGCTTTTTGTCATCATACAGCTTTATTGGATGTTGAAAGTGAATACAAGCGTCAATGGTATGTGTTAGACCAATGGCGACCTGAGTATTTTTTTCATGATTTTCGATATTGCAAGTGAACACAAGCATCTAGGTATGATTTAACGGAGATGACCTGAGCATTCATTGCATAAACAGGCAGTGGTTAATCATTTTAATGTGTGAATTTTGAATGTCATCGGTGATACATTTGCATAGCACATCCCCCAACAATTCATACATTCATATGATTAATCTTACAGATAGCAAATAATAAAAAAATCATTCTTCTTCCTAGTTTCTCTAGTTCAATACATCATTGAGTTACTCTAAAGAAATGATAATCAAAAAAATACATTTTATCCATTGTTGACTTAGAGTGTTTCTTTCATTATTCAGATTTTTAGATCATCCATCCTAATTTTGACATGTTTTTGGATTTTTGAGATTTTGACCAAAGACCTAACCTACTAACCTATCCTAGGGGTCTCGGGGCCTGATCAAAGATTAGTCTTGCCTATGTTACAGATGGAGATACCACGTAGTTCAACTAACACAAACCTATGTTTTTGGATTTTTGACTGAATTTTTGACATGTTTTTGGATATTTGACTGAATTTTTGACATGTTTGTGGATTTTTGACATGATACGAATGATTGATACCTCTAATGATGATTGATGTTGCACTTTGATTTTTGTTTTTTTGGTTTTCTGCTATACTATTGTGTGCCTTTTGATGGTGAAATCAATGTTTTTGTTGCCCCTAGTGATATCCAGATGTTGCCCCCAAGCTTTGGAGTGAGACTTGACTATGTGAAAGATATGATAATGGATGCAATGATGGCCAGACTAAATACATGATATGGAATGATATCGACTGTCAGACTTAATGATCCTGGTATGTTTCAAAATAGATGGGAAAGTTGTTCTTAGAATCACATACGATGCCTGTTTCTAGGTTTTCACCATATGTTTTGATTACATTCTTTGTTTGTATTTTTCATTTTTGTATTTTTTTATTTTTTTTGTGTTTTTGTGTTTGCCAAGATGCATGTTTGCCAAGTTTTCATCAAGGAAACCATTTTTTAGACGTTTGACCCGTGCACTAGGAGATTCAACATAGAATTTTTTGAGATGGATACTATTGATAGGTTCATCAAACAAATCCCCTTCTGACGTTGATAGTTGATATGCTCATGATCCATCTATTGATATGATGACAAAGGGACCAACCCAGTTAGGCTCAAATTTTCCTTTCTTCTCCCTATCCTCCTGATTCCTAGGGTTTTCCTTTAGTACCAAGTCACCAACCTGAAAGACCCTCGGTTTTACCCTGTGGTTGTAACTTCTTGACATCCTCTATTGATAAGTCATTAGATGATTAACAACTTGTTGATGACGCTCATCCATTCACACAATGAAGCAAGACTAAAATCATTGTGGTTGTATCCCATGGTAATTCAAGTGGAACATTACCAGTACAATCATCTATATCAGCTTCCTCAAACAATGATACTTTGTCTTTCCTTGAATTCAACTTCAATTGACAAAGTCATCATAAGAACAGTTCTACCAACATACCCTTGTCTAGAAGACAAGTGTGAAGAGCCTATACCTCAAAGTAAAAAATCAATAATGTTGCACTCACAATAGTGATGACCATCTGGATCAATATTTAGGACCTGTAACTCACTATGTCATTCAGATGATATGATGCTTTCCTCAGATTGTGTGACAAATTTTAGGTCCTTTATGGGCCCAACTAAAAAAAAATTGTTTTCAAACAACTTTTATGCTCAAATTATGCTAAGAAAACTTTTGAATGCTCTTGAATTGAAATGATAAACTGGGTTATCATTAAACTCTATTTTCGGGCACATTTGAACACTAAGCAAAATAGGCCAAGTTGGCTCTAGAATCGGCCTAGCAAATCAGTCAAACGGCCTCCTAAAATAATGAAAAATTGTAGGCATGTAGACATTCGACCCAAGAATGTCATGCAACAAACAGCTCGATGAAGCATATCACAAGGTGAAAATTATTTGTTGTCAAAGTTTCTTACCCAAACTTTCTGCAACGGCCTGTTTAGAACCAACTAAAACTCATCCAATTGCCTATTTGAAAAAATAGCAAATCAACTCCTGGGAGGTTGCCACTAGACAAACTAGATCATTTAGGTACACTGAATATGTGCACAAAATGAATTTTCATGAATCATCTCCCATCAAAAGATATTGATGATCAAAGTTGACCCCTCATAAAGGTTTCTAGATTTGCATGTGCAAAACAAGAGAAATTGCATTTGGTTTTGACTTGGTAATAATTGCAAATCAAACCATGAAGCTCTGAAAGCTTACATATGAGCTCATTCTGGTATGGATAATACAGAGCAAAAATCATTTTGAAATGATAGGTAACCGGTTGCAAAATACAAGCTCCAACAAGAGGCTACTTTGCAAAACTAAAAGTTTGCAAACAACAGAAAAGTACCAAAACCATCCAACTTCACTTTTCAAAACCCTGAAAAAACGTATCATGGGAAGCTAAAAACTTCCATCCCCGTTCACATATGTCAATTGAATATGTCTACCAAGGGGTTTTGCATGAAAATTATCTGGCTCCAAATTACGACCCTCCAAAGTGGGTCACTTAAGCAAATTTCTCATGTGTACTTTTGAAAGTGCAGAGGCAAATTTTTTTGAAATGGGCACTTCAAATTTTCCAAATTTGAGAGTGCCATCAGACACCTCAACCAAAGACTAAAGAATCCTCCAAAGCTAACCAAGATGTCAACATCTCCAAACCACATGAAGATAACCATCTCATGTCAATGAAACCCAAGATGTCAAAGAGCTCTCACTATAGGTGAAATAAATCCAAGAGTTCATCCACGACACCAGCAAACACTTCATAAGGTCATCCATCACCAAGTGATGAATCACATCATTGCCACAAGCTCCCAGTGAACCGTGATATTGAGCTCTCCATGGCATCATGGCAACCATACTCTAAATGAAGATACAAACCCACCAAACCATCATTGTCACATTATCCCACTGAATAGTGTAATCAAGCTATCCCTAACATCGTGATAATAACCTCCTCAATGAAGATCGACCAAAGGCCCTCACACAATCAAAGAACTAAATTGCAACACCAAGAGCTCCCAAAAGGCAAAGTAAAACTGAAATCATCAAACCAAGAAGAAACACCACCACAAACAAATAGGGATCAATCCAACACCACCAATAATGCACTTTCATAAATAATCATGTCATGTCAAAGTCCTAAAGGCACAAGCAACATACATGACACTATGTGTTGGAATTTTGGAGATGTTGGAAGCTTGAGTTGATTGTGAGGTGTTTGGGTGTTGTCATTAATGTCAACACCTTATATGAAGAGAGTGTTGGAATGTTGTTGGTGTTGATGATGTCAACCCCTAGCATTGGAGTTGTTGAAAGCCTAGAGTTGTTGGTATTAATGTCAACACAATGTTGTTGGTGTTGTCATTGATGTCTTACTTTAGTATAGTTGTAGAGGTTGTTGGTCTAACTTATGTTAGGGGAGATTGTTGATGTTGGAGAACATTGTACTATGTTGTTGTGTTTTCATCAATGTTTTCATTAATGTATGTGATCAGTAATGGTGCAGATGTGTTTGGTTCACTTGGTTTCCAAGTACTTATGATAAAATTTGAATTAAAGAGAGTTTAGTGTGACAAAGTGGTGTTCAGTGTTCTAATCCGCATGTCTTCATGGTTGAACATATTCCCATGCAGTTTGGACGTAATGGTTAGAGGTGTTCAGAGGTTCTATATCAAGAATTTCAGGCTTTCGATTGTACTATAGTAGAAGATGTGTTTGACGATATGTTTTTTTGGTAAAATAGGGTGTCTAGGAGAAATGAGATTGCTTTGCATTTCTCCATAGTCAAGGTTCTGGTGTTGCATATTTGGGAACATGCTTGTATTGACTATATCTACCTTCTCTTGAATTTTCAGGTGTTGTGGTGCTCTGCAAAGTTGTCTAGTGCATTGGATGTATGTGCAAGTGTGTCTAGTTGCATAGAATGAAGGTGTCCTTGAATTTCATGTGGTTGCAGTAGTTTTGTAAAATATTCTAATAATGTTGGAGTATTTTGAGATGTTGTATGGATACTATGGTATTTTGTTGTGTGGTCCATGAGATGTTTTCGAACCTTGAGAGATATGTTTGGAGTCACTTGTTAGTGTTAGTGTAGGTTTGGCTGACCTAGTGTGCTAGCACTAATTACCAAGGATAGTTGTTGATTGAGAAAGTGTTGAGAAGTGTTTTGGTGTAGGTTTGGGTCCTAGTTAAGTAGTGGCATCGTTTGGCTTCACTTCTTTATATTCAGGAAGTTTTTGATGTCGACCTATTTGGTGTTGCATGATTGAGGTGTTGTGGTGCTCTGCAAAGTTGTCTAGTGCATTGGATGTATGTGCAAGTGTGTCTAGTTGCATAGAATGAAGGTGTCCTTGAGTTTTAGGTGGTTGCAGTAGTTTTGCAAAATATTCTAATGATGTTGGAGTATTTTGAGATGTTGTATGGATACTATGGAATGTTTTTGTGTGGTCCATGAGATGTTTTCGAACCTTGAGAGGTATGTTTGGAGTCGCTTGTTAGTGTTAGTGTAGGTTTGGCTGACCTGGTGTGCTAGCACTAATTACAAAGGATAGTTGTTGATTGAGAAAGTCTTGAGAAGCACCTTGGTGTAGGTTTGGGTCCTAGTTAAGTAGTGGTATGGTTTGGCTTCACTTCTTTATATTTAGGAAGTTTTTGATGTTGACCTATTTAGTGTTGCATGATTGAGGTGCATATGTTTCCTTAAGGCCGACCTGATTGAGATTGTTTTAGGTCGCAGATTGTATAAATGCTGGGAGAATTATTGTGTGGATTAAGTGCAGTGTGTGTGATGTCAAAGATGAAAATGTGATCAAGTGTAATGATCTGAGTGTGAGCCTTAATGCTTATGAATTCTAGATGCAGCGAGCAGAAGGTGTCTACATTTTGGTCTATTTGATGAGTTGTTTGTGCTTCATTGGAACTGTACCTTTGATATATGAGAGATGCATTATTAGCCATTCAAATTGGTAGTGAGCCATCCCTTCTTCTATTCTACTTTGTTCTAGATAGTGAGTCCATTGGCAGTGAGCAACCGACAACAAGCCTTTCTTTATCTTTTTGGGTAATGAGCCCTTAGCAATGGGCCTTATTGTATTGGTGTTGCAATTCATATATTAGTGAGCTAATCCTCACTATGATTTTTCCCTTCTTGGGTTTTCCACGTAAACCCGATGTTCTTATGTGTTTGGATGTGATTGCATTATTGTTTCATATGTTTGCATTCTTCTAATGCATGGTAAAGGTTTAATGGATGCTAAGGGTTTAAGAGATAATGTAGATTTGAATGTTAATGAGGGTTTTTGATGTTTAAAAGTATAAAATTGATTCACCCCACCCCCTCATTTATCCTGTGCATCTAACAATTGGTATGAGAGTTGTGGTTCCCAGAAAGAATCTTAACCGCTTGAGGTAGATCCAGATGGTGTATAGGAAAGGTGTCAAAGCTCCCTTGTTCGATCGAACAAATTTTTCCTATTAGAAACCTAGGATGGAGTCCTTTTTGGTTTCTCTTGGATTTGGTGTTTTCCAATCTATTGAAAAAGGTTATACTATTCTTGCAAATGGTCCAACAAGTGATGATGAGATCGAGGAATATGAAAACAATGCAAAAGCAAGGAATGCAATCCTAAGTGATCTTTTTGATTCTAAACTTGGAAAGACAATAAGTCTGAAGTCTACTAAAAATATTTGGACAAAGTTGGAATGTATCTATGAAGGAGATGGCAAGGTCAAACTAGAAAATATGCAAAACTACAAAGCCAAATTTGAAACCCTAAGGATGTTTGGAGATGAAGATATTACTATCTACATGCTCATATTTGATGAAGTTGTCAATGTCATCAATGGTCTTGGTTGAAAGATGCATAAAAGTAAAGTAGTAAAAAAGGTATAAAGAGCTCTGCCTAAAGCTTATAGCCCTTAAGTTTCTTCTATTGAGGAAGCTCAAAATTTGGATAATTATTCTAGAGATAAGATGTTTGGTGCTTTAACCTCTTTTGAAATGAGAGAGTTTGGTAAATATGCTACAAACAAAGAAACTACTTTTAAAGTCTGCAAAGTGGAAAAGGATGATGGATCAGATCCAAATGAACTTGATGAGGTGGAAGTAAACTTTGTGAGGAGATTGAAAAAGGGTGTAGTGTATAAAAATGTACAACTTTACATTTTCACACTATGTTTGCATCTCCTTAATTAATTGGAATTAATTAAGCTTCTAATTGCCTAAATTATGCATTCCAAAGCCTTATTATTCCTATTTTCTGAAAGGGAAACCTATATTAAACAGTTTCCATCATTAATTTAAACACCTTGGAAATTGTGTGTCTTGGTCTTAGGTCCTAGGACCCATTCACCCAAGGGCGAATGGGTCCCCTTTAAGTACTAGGACCCAATTTTTAATATGTTTTTGGTGACATTTTAATGATTCAAATTCAAGTTTCAAATTTTGTCGTGGAATCTTTTTTTTCGGAAATTAGATAAACACCTATAAATACAAGGACTTTTCATCAATTCAAATCTAAGACTTTTGAATGAGAAAATATTATTGTCGAGAGCATTGAATATAAGATTTATCATCATGTCAAGATTCATGTGTGTTCATATCATGTTTGGGAGCTAACATGGTGATGTAGGTTTCAAGCTTTCAAGAAAGCATCCAAGCATCAAATCAAGCAATCAATCAAGCCAATTCATGGAAGATCAAGCTCCTTGGAATGATGAGTTAGAATTCAATCCTTTAAGGGCAGACATTAAGGATTTTGTGATTTGTAATATAGCATTTTCCATTCATCAATTCCTTCCATTTATCATTATTTTATCATCAAGGTTTAATTACCAAACTAGGGTTTGACTAAGGAAAACCCCCATTCACCCAAAAACAAACATTTTTCTTCTCTCTTTGTATGTGTAGATTTACTAGTGAAGAAGGATAGAAAATCAATCAAAAAAGAGCAATTTTGCAAAGTTATCAAAGTTTTCAACATTGTTGTCAAGCTACGGAAACTCACCTACAGATCTTATTTTTGGCTTTTCGACAATCAAACGTAGAGAAATCAAAAGCTTAGATCTAGGATCTAAAGATTGTAAAATCAAATTTTGGACCCTTGTATAGAGACCCATTCACCCTAGGGAAAATTTGTCCTTCAATAGAGTTCAAAACACACTTTTGGTGCTAGGTACATATACCACTCTGTGCTTCTCAAATCTGCATGTAACTTGTTTCTATTTATGCAATCATAATAATCTGCATTTCAAGTATTAGGACATATAATTGAGTTTTTTAATGCATTTAAATCTATCTCCCAAAACAACCAATCAATAATTGTTGTTATAAGAAAATAACAAACCTTTCTAATAAGATTGACTCACCTCAAGGTTCAAAGTCAATCCTATCCTTGGGAGATCTCTTTTTCTAATGAAATTAGAGAAAAGGTGTGTTTCAAATGTCCCCCCCTTTTTTCAATCATTTCATTTTGGCCTCCTCCTTTTCACCATGTTTCATTTTGGTGAACCAGACGTCCTTACACTATAAGCTTTTTGTTTTGGTAGTCTTTCAAACCCTAGACCTAGGATTTGCATTAGTTTGCATTGCATCTCATTTAGGGTTCCAGAATTGCATTAGTTTGCATTTTATATAGGGTTTTAAAATTGCATTTTGCATCCTTTAAAATCTAGAAAATGCAAAAAACATTATACATATTGTCAATTCATTTTACATAGTAGTTTGCATATTAGTGTTTTTCAATCATTTACATCAAAAAATTCAAACAAAATTACATCTAAAAAAATGTCATTTTTCTTGTTTGTCATCAAATTGCATTTACATCTAAATATAAAAATCTAGAAATCTATAACTAAAAGTAATTGTTCGCAAGATGAAACAAAGACCTTAAACATTAAATTAGACACTCAGACTTTATTTTTTTCAACCCTTATGCAAGGACCCATTCACCCTAGGGTGAGTTTGTCCTTGTACAAGTCTATTTCCAAATTTTTGGGCACTAGCCTACCTTTGTCTTCTTTATTCCTTGTCGTTTCCAAATCTCAATTTTAGTTTCTAAAATTGTAGTTTTTTGTAGTTGTTTGCATTCAAGTCAATTGGTCAAAATAAGTGCATTGTTCAACAATAAAATTTGAATTCAAAAAACACCATTTTTAGATTATTACACTCTAAAATCAGTAAATCCTTATATATCAGATCTGAAACTTTGCATTGAACTGCATTATGAATATGTGTTTTGGTAACATATGCATGTCCTTAAAAATTTTGGTTGATGTTTCAAGTAATATATTTGGAGATGGTCCTAATGCAATTGATAACCCTCATGAATCTCACCTCCTAATGAATGTCCCCATGAGGTGGACATTTTAAGCGAAGATGAAGACATCATGCAACAATTCATACAAGACTCCTTACATAACCTGGACAATAACACATCCGTTTGCATCCTAAAATTGAAACACAAAGCAAGCCTCAACCATCAATCATGAAAGAACTTGTTAACAAGTACAATAATGATACTCTTCTATTCTTTGCTCATCTAGTTACTAACACACCCATAAACTTAGAAGAGAGTTATAGTCAATGCTTTAAAATCTTAAGCAAACAAGGATGTGACATAACCAATGAATATGAAATCCATCAATGGATACAACAACAACCATCAGAAGATATAAAGGGACTATGATGTCAAGGTTCTCCTCCTGGACCGCTACCTCTCCTAATGGGAAAGGTATTCTCTTTCACAATATTATTTCACAACACTAATTAATTCCTCATGATCATGATAAGCTCACCTTAGATCCTCCACTTCCACCTTATCAAGTTGTCTAATCAAGTAACAAACCCAAGCCCTATAAGCTCAATAATTTACCATTTTTGCATACCATAATAGAAATTGAACGAAAAATGGATCAACTCTTTCGTCTAGGATTGATGACATTTCCACCTATTCAAGAGAACAAAAAAAAGGAAAAAGTACAAACATGAATTATTGTGCATTTCATAGAACCCTTGGGAATCTTATCGATGAATTTCATTCTTTAACAATGGTATTGAAAGAATTTGATCCTACTGCAAGACAACTTGATCATATAATAGATTAACAAATTTTCACTTTTCTCCTTGCCATGTTATAGTTGTAGAATCATAGCATACTCACTATTACATGTATTAAATTTCATGAAAAATGATTTCTATATTGAAAGGATCACATTCTTATCACCTATTTCAGGTCATCCTTGTCCTACCTTTTGGGGGGTAGGGGTTAGATAGCCTTGTCCTAGTATGGCACTCATTGTTGCTCCTTTGGCTAGTTATTTGTCTTCTATATATGATGAACAAGATTGGGATGTGGATGACTTGCTTTAGTTTGGCTCGCTTGTGTCATACTAGCTTTATGTCTATTAATGTTATTTGTGTGATTGCATGTGCATAATGCATTCCCTTGTACTGTGCTACTTGGCATGTCTTTATATTTGTGAGCCTACTTTGGATGAGCCTTGTCACTCCGTTGGTGCAAGGATAGAAAGGAATCGAAACAATTGTGGCATTCTTCTATTTGTATCTACATTCTTCTATCTATTGTAATCATTATCTTTCACTTTTCTTGTTTTTTCCTTTTGGGGTCGATGCAAAGCATTGAGACATTTAAGTCTCCTCCATGTTAACCCAAAAGGATTATTTGTCTTCTCTCTCTCTCTCTATGTGTCCTTCCTCCTTTGTGCTCATTGTTCCATGAGTTATTTGGGGAATGATGATGACTCTGAGCTCTATTATATCATTGTAGAAAATACATGCATTGACCCCAAATTTGTGGATCCCTTATGTGTTATCTTAGGATTGCATATGGGGGGTAACCTCATTTCCATGATGTAGCTTCATTTGGAAACATATGTTTGGCATAGGGATTTCCAAATTAGCTCTCATGTCTCATTTATCAATTGGAATTTATCATCTTCTACTTTAAAGTAATTGCTCACAACATGGTGTTTAGAAATTTCTTTAAATTGGGGGGGCATTATGCCTCCTTCTTGTTGCTTTCTTGATGACATGACCTTTATTCAAAGTGTGGTATTCTTACTCCATGTGATTTGTCTTCTTGATGGTGATAGTTGGTTTGATGTCCTTCAAGAGTGTGACCTTTCTTAGCATATGGCATTCCTCTTAGTGGAATTATATGGCTTGCATTCCCTAAGGTGTGAATCTTTTATCCCTCAGCTAGTCCTCTCTTGATGGTGATATCGAGTGTGATGTTCCCTAAAGTGAGACTTTTCATGAACTAATAAAAACCCCTTTGACTACCTAAACTAAATTCTTGGCCACCAAGCATAATATAAATTACTTGTTAGTGGTGCCTTTTCATGAGTGTCTAGCATAATGTAGCTTGCTATCCTTGTGAAGCTTGTGACCATTCAATGTGGCACCTTATCAAAGTTATCAGGGAGTAGAACTTTTGGTATGGTTAATGTATGGGAGCATGTAGACCTAGCATGACTTGCTCATTTGCCATCTTTTTATGGGTACACACCTAATGTATATCAGACTACACCAGACCATTGTGTTTCTCATATTGCATTGGGGCTCACCTAGTGTATATTGGACTACACTAGCCCTTGTGAGTGTATCTTTAGAAAACCTAGGCTTGATCTATACCTTTTGGACAAACAGTTGAAGTTTGATCCACCCCTTTTCCCTCTTTGCATTAATTTTGACATTATATGATGTGTCTTGTGTCGTTGTTGCATACATGTGTCTTTTTATGCCTTTGTTGGTTTTCCATGGGACCTTTGATTCTGGGGGCTTGAGAATCCTCCTTGATCCTTGTTATCTTATCTTTCCAGCAATTGTACAATTAGATCTCTCTTGACTTATTTGCCTATTTTAGTGTGAGTTTGAGTGTGGACTCATACTCTCACTAAAGTGGGGGCTAAATATAGTGTATAAAAACATACACCTTTACATTTTCACACTATGTTTGCATCCCCTTAATTAATTGGACTTAATTAAGCTTCTAATTTTTTAAACTATCCATTCCAAAGCCTTGTTATTCTCATTGTTTGAAAGAGAAACCTATATTAAATAATTTACATCATTAATTTAAATAGCTTGAAAATTGTGTCTTATGGACTTAGGTCCTAAGACCCATTCACCCAAGGGAAAATGGGTCCCCTTTAAGTATTAGGACCCAATTTTAATATTTTTTTGGTAGCATTTTAATTATTCAAATTCAAGTTTCGAATGTTGGCTTGTGGCATCTAATTTTTTGGAAAGTAGATAAACACCTATAAATACAATATCTATTTATCAATTCAAATCTAAGACTTTTGAAAAAGAAAATATTATTGTCAAGAGCATTAAATAGCATATTTATCAGTCATCTATAGTAGCAATCAAGATCATATTATCATGTGTTTTCATATCATTTTTTAGAGCTGGAATTGTGATGTAGGTTTTGAACATTCAAGCATCAAATCAAGAAATCAATTAAGCCAATTCATGCAAGATCAAGCTCCTTGGAGTGATGTGTTAGAATTTAGTCCTCTAAGGGCAGCCCTTAAGGTTTTTGTGAGTTGTAGCATGACATTGTTCATTCATCAATTCCTTCCATTTATCATTGTTTTATCATCAAGGTTTAATTACCAAACCAAGGTTTGACTAAGGCATGTTAGGGTTAGCAGGTAGATTTCTATCAGTTAAATGCATATTTGATCAATAAAACAGAGAAATAGAACACACATAAATTATGGAAAGCAAGAGAACACAAAGATTTAATGTGGTTCACCCAAAACTAGGCTACATTCACCAACATAGGGTCCAATATATATTAAACTTCTAGTAAATAACCTTTACAAAGCATGCAACAACCACTGCAACCTGCAACAATGTTTTTCTCCACACTTTTCCACTGTTATTTTTTATACAGCCTTTGATGCGTGTACTCGCGTCACTTCCTGTGTTTTTCTAGCCACAAAATTGTAATTTTTTGCTTATGATTTTATGACCTGCTACCTTCAAAACTCATCACCGAGTGTTTGTATATGCTCCCACACATGTCCCATTAATTACAAATGAAGTGTGGCCATTGGTTGTGCCTCATGCATCCAATAACACTCTCCATTTGGGTAGTTACATTTATTCTCAATCGTCTTATAACTTTATATTAAAATATTGTAGCTATACATTTCCAGCATTTAATATTTTTTTGTAACCATCATTTTAGATACAAGAGCAACGTAAATATTTAATAAGTGTAGAAAATTATTTAATGAAAATAATATGAATATTGTGCATCCAAGTCTAATTGGTCTCCATAACACAACAATCTCACACTTGGAGATTGATCAGACTCCACTCCATACCATCTTCCACTTAGAGACTGATAATAACATTGTTGCCCCTGCAACTCCCATTGGAAATCAGCACCTTGGACCCTATTGTTATGTTTTACTTAAATTCAACTTTGAAGGCCAACCAAAGCTGAAAAGGAGCTCAACATCATCCATGTCACCACCTTCATAAACATATCTATTGGATTGTCATCCATATGAATATTTTCCAACCTTACCTATCCATCCTCCAACATTGACCGAATGAAATGATATCTCAGTTGAAAGTGTTTGGTTTTTGAATGCAAGGAAGATTTTTGAGTGCAAGGAATAATTCTTTGCAAGATGTATAACACTCTAGCTGTTTGTAAACAAGTAACTTTCAACCTATTGTTTACCCAACTCTCCCATGAAAATTTGCAACCATATCATCTATTTTCTTGCCTCTATTGTAGCTACATACTTTTCCTTTGTGGTGGATAAAGAAACCACTTTTTGCAACTGAGAAATAAAACTCACTTATATCCCACCAACTGTAAATATATAACATGTGGTACTCCGCCTAGTATCTATATCCCCTACCAAATTTGAGTCAACGTAGTCTTTTAAATCAGTATTAGAGCCCCCAAAACATAAACATTTACTAAATGTACTTCTCAAATACCTGAGAATCCATTTTATCGCATTCCAATGCTCAACTCCAAGATTACTCATATACCTACTAACAACTTCTACAGCATGTGCAATATTCGGTCTTGTGCACACCATGGTGTACATCAAATTGCTTACAACTAAAAAATATGATACCTTGGACATGTTTTCTTCCTCCTCTTGTGTCTTTGGACACATATCCCTAGTCAATTTGACATAACTAGGAAATGGTGTGCTAAAAAAATTGCATTCTCCATATGAAATGTCTACAACATGTTATCAGTATAATCAGCCTAAATTTTTAAAAAAAAAAAATTCCTATCTCTGGTAATCTTCATACCAAGGATTTGTTTTGTTGCCCCCAAATCCTTCATAGAAAATGAATTTGCTAACTGTTGTTTTAACTCCCTTATGTGATCCATGTTAGACCCCGCTACAAGTATATCATCAACATATAAATATAAAATAATGTAGCTATCATCATCTAACCTCTTAAAATAAACACAATGGTCTGAATTACACCAGCTATAGTCATTCTCGGCCATAAAACTATCAAATTTAATATACCCTTGTCAAGGTGCTTGTTTCAAGCCATATAATTTTTTCTTCAATCTGCACACTAGTTTCTCCTTACCTTTGACCTCAAATCCTTGTGGTTGTTCCATATATATTTCCTCTTCCAAACCACCATGCAGAAAGGCAATTTTAACATCTAATTGTTCCAAATACAAATCTTTAGCAGCCACAATACTTAAAACAGTACAAATAGAAGTAATTTTAACATTTGGATAAAATATTTCATTAAAACTAATTCCTTTTTTTGTGAAAATCCTTTTACAACTAACCGGGCTTTAAATCTTTTCTTACCTCCATCTTCCTCTTTCAACCTATAAATCCATTTGTTTGGTAAAGCCTTTTTATCTACAATTAACTTGCATAATTCCCAAGTCTATTTTTTTAGTAAAGAGTTCATTTCTTCTTCCATTCCATGCTCCAACTGAACCTTGGCATCCACCTGCATAGCTTCATCATAACATTTCGGTTCACCAACATCAATCAATAAAATAGAATACAAAGAGGGAGAAAATCTTTTCGAAGGTCTACTTATCCTTAAAGATCATCTAACATTCACTAGAGTTTGTGGTATATTTTGTTGCTAGTGTGTGAAGCATGAGGAACCACTGGTACTTCGCTATTTGGAGTATCATCTAGTAGTACATAATCATTTTATTTCTTCTCATGTTGCTACCATTGATCTTTGTACAACACTTTCTCATTGAATATGACATCCCTGATTCTCACATTTTTTTATTTTCAAAATCCAAAAGCCTATAACCAAATTCATCAATGCCATATCCAACAAATATACATTTCTTTGACTTAGCATCAAGCTTGTTTCTATTTTCAGAATCTATATGTGCAAATGCTTCACAACCGAAAGTTTTGAGAAAAGAATAACTCACCTTCTTACTTGTCCATGCTTCCTCTAGAATACCACAACCCAAAGGATTAGAACGTCCTTTATTAATCAAATAAGCAACAATGTTTACAGCCTATTCCCACATGTTCAAAGGAAATCCAACATGAAATCGCATACTCCTTGCATGCTCCATTATTGTCATATTCATGCGCTCAACCACTCCATTTTCTTGTGGAGTCCTTGGAGCTATTTTTTGCCTTTGAAGACCATTAGAGGAACAATAATCTTCAAACTCTTTGCTGCAATACTCACCACCATTATCAGATCTAAGATATTTCAACTTTTTACCTGTCTCATTATCAACCAAGCTTCTCCATTTTTTAGAAGTTTCAAATACATTATATTTATGCCTAAGGAAATAAATACATACCTTCCTTGTTACATCATCAATAAAAGTGACATAATATTGAGAGCCACCAAGAGAAGATACCTGAGTTGGTCCCCATACATCCATATGCACAAGCTCCAATTTCTCATCTTTCTTTTGTTTCCCATCCTTGAGAAAACTAACTCTCTTTTGTTTGTCATACACACAATTTTCATAGAAATCCATATTAATACATTTTAGACCTAGTAAAACTTTCTTTAAATGAAGCACTTTCATACCTTTTTCACTTATGTTCCAAAGCCTATTATGCCACAGTGTTTTTTCACCTACAACAACTGTCTGATTTTCTTCATGCCGACCTACATTAACTATTCCTGAAACTATTACAGAACCCACAACAACTATTGTAGCTATTTTTTTCAGCAACTTCCCTATTTGAATTTTATCTGCAATAGCTAAAGTAGAAGGAACAATATGACCTTTACGAAAATATAAGGTGCAAAATTTCACACCTTTTTCTACCACTAAGACACCTTTTGTAACCTTTCAATTTTTATCACTAAATATAATAACACAACATTGATCATCTAGTTGCTCTACTGAGATAAATTTATGCTTAAGCTTAGAACATGTCTTACCTCTTGTAGTAGACAATAATTCCAATTCTACAACTTAATCTTGATTCTTCCCTTTCAAACAATTTGATAAGGTTTATTATCTCCCAAATAAACCACCCCAAAATCTGCTTGGACACAATCAAGAAAATAATTTCTATGGGGCATAGCATAAAATGAAGCCCTTGAATCTAACACCCAAGAATCATCATCATTATTAGGGAAAAGAATCAAAGCATCCTCATCAATTTTATTACTTACCACATTTGCCTCTTTACTTACTTTTTGTCTCCTTTATTTTTTTGAGACCAACAATCTTTCTTTAAATGACCCGGCTTACCACAGTACCAACAATCCCTCTTGTCTTTGGATTGGGACCTCTTGTCTTTTGATTTTCCTTGTGACTTACCACAACCTCCAGAATTCTTTCATCTCCTTTTTTTTTTCCCCTACTTTTTGCATTCAAAACACTGCCTGATGTGGATGAACCACCTGAGCTTTTCCTACAAATTTCTTTGCTCAAAATAACACCAACAACATCATCAAATTTCAGCGTATTTGAACCAGAAACAAAATTACTAATAGCCATTACTGGAAGTTATTCCAGCTTTCAGGAAAAGAACACAAAATCAAAACAACCTTAACTTCTTCATCAAAGTTTTTGTTTACAAAATTTATTTGACTGGTAATAGTATTAAACTCATTTGAATGATTAGCAACTGACCCACCTTCTACCATTTTCATATTAAATAAACGCTTCATAAGAAATACCTTATTCGAAGCAAAAGGTTTTTCATAGATTTTTGTCAGGTTTTTCATCAACTCTTCAGTTGTCTTCACTATTGAAATATTAAACGTCACTGATTGTGTCAAGCATAAGTGAATACTGTCAAGTGTCTTTCTAACCAAAATATCTTAATACTCATCAGACATAGTCGAGGGTTTATTGGATTTCCTTTTCAATGGCTGCCATAAATCTTTTTGATAGAGATAGTACTCCATTTGCATCTTCCATAACTGGTAGATTTTCCCATTAAACTTGTCAACCTTCAACTTACCCTCGTCTGCCATAACTCCCACTCAACTATGAGACTCCCACTCAGTCGTGAGATCTTCTTGCAAAGGATAACTAACCACAACCTACTTTGATACCACTTGTTAGGGTTAGAAGGCAGATTTCTATCAATTAAATGCAGATTTGATCAATAAAACAAAGAAATAGAACACATAGAAATTATAGACAGCAAAAGAAGAACACAAATATTTAACGTAGCTCACCCAAAACTGGGCTACATCCACCAACACAAGGTCCAATATATATTAAATGTCTAGTAAAAAACCTTTGCAAAGCATGCAACAACCATTGCAGCCTGTAGCAATGTTTTTCTCCGCGATTTTCCACTACTATTTTTTATACAGCCTTTGTTGCATGTCCCCGCAACACTTCCTGCATTTTTTCAACCACAAAATTGTAAATTTCTGCTAATGTTTTTCATGACCTATTGCCTTAAAAACTCATCACTGAGTGTTTGTATATGCTCTCACACACATCCCATTAATTACAAATGAAGTGTGTCCATTGGTTGTGCTTCATGCACCTAATAACGCTCTCCTTTTGGGTAGTTACATTTAATATTTCCAACTGTCTTATAACTTTATAAAATATTATAAATATACATTTCCAACATTTAATATTTGTTTGTAATCGTCCTTTTAGATACAAGTGCAGCATAAATATTTAATAAGTGCAACAAATTATTTAATGAAAATAATATGAAGATTTTGCGTTCAAGTTTCATTGGTCTCCATAACATAACAAGGCAAATCCCTATTCACCCAAAAACAATAAAAAATTCTCTCATTGTATGTGCAAATTTACAAGTGAAGAAGGAATGAAAATCAATCAAAAGAGAAATTTTGCAAAGTTGTCAACATTGGTGTTAAGCTACATAAGCTCACCTACAGAGTTTATTTCCAGATTTTCGATAGCCAAACCTAGAGAAATCATAAGCTTAGATCCAAGATTTGAGGACTATAAAAGAAAATTTTGGACCCCTATACAGAGACCCATTCGTCCTAGGGAAAATTTGTCCTTCAACAAAGTTCAAAACACACTTTAGGTGCTAGGCACATACCAATTTTCCCTTCTCATATCTTCCTATAACTTGTTGTTTATCTTTTTTCTATTATAATAATCTACATTTCAAGTATTAGGTAATATAATTGAGTTTGTTAATGCATTTAAATATATCTCCCAAAATAGCCAATTAGTGCATTTTTGTCATAAGTGTAAGAGAGGGGGACCAACCACTGCAAGGCCCCAAGTCACGAAAGGCCAAGAGAATTATGGCTGCCCTAACTTACCTTAGTTTAAAGGAATGTTAGAATAGGCAGGATGAGAATGATGGGGACTATGGGGTCCTTCGATCACTTCTGCAAACCCAAAAATTGAAAGGAGACTAGGCGAGTCGATCTTCAGATTCAACTCTATGTCTTAGGTAGCTTTCTGTTGGAGGACAGAAGCATAGTTCTGAGATGATAGCATGGCATGCTAGCATCTCGCAGGTGCATTGGCATCTATACGGCCAAAAAACCAGAGAGACAAGGCTAGACTCTAAAAAAGGGACTATCAGCCTAGTTTAATATTTTCGATAAGTGAATAACAAGACTAAGAAGAGTTAGACATAAAGACAAAAGTGATAAAGGAAATAGATTACCGCAAGGGTGACAAAGATGATTTCGCACAACAATATTCTCACCAACTTGCTCCAAAATCTCTCCACCTGCACACAGAAAAGCAGGAAAATGTTGGGGGGATTTATAGGGGCCTGCCTCAGTCAAACCCCCGTTTTGGTGTTCCCACCTCCATGGATAGCCAAGTTTGCAACAATAGGGGAAAATATGATGAAGAAGAAAATACAAGCTACGTAAAAAAAAAGACACTACAAAATAGTATGTGCTTACTCAACCAAAATGATAGAGAAGTTAAGAGGAGCTTACCACCTCCATCCAAAGTGCTCAAGGTTAGTGGAGGAGAATATGAGAGGAACTCAAGCCTCTCATGCCATGGTGTTTGTCATGTGCTTGCACTATCAAAGTGATGGAATGGTAAATTGCTGCTATGGAGTGTGAAGTGCTGCTACAAAGCTCATGGATGAGTGCTCAAAGCTTAGAGAGATGGGGTCAAGACGGTCCAACTTCTTCCAAACTTGAGAATGGATGAGAGAGTGAAGAATATGAAGGAAGGAGATGAAAAACGGCCATATTCGGGACTTCTAGCTGAAGAGAGGCGTTACACTTCAACTCCCAATATGAAGTGTAACATTTCTGCAGTCTCCAGCTGTAGGAATCTACCAAGGACATAAGCATGTCGCGCGAACATTTGTGCGCCGCGCGGGCATCCTCGATATAAATTCCCTCACCGACACAAAAAGTAGGCGCCAAGTGTGATGTGATCAGCGAGCTTAAGTGGAATTAAGCCTCTATCTTAGGTTTTCTAAAGTGTAAGGGGGTAAAGGGGAATTTGCGTTAAGGGTGCAAATTCATGCCTATACATTTTGCCCCCACTTTAGCGAGCACAAATACTGATGAGTGCTTCGGTAAAGTAGAGTAGTAAAGAATTAACAAAGAGATGTATAACTGAACTGACGAGGAAGCAGAGCACGATCTAGCGAACTTGAAAGTGCAGTAGTGGACTCCATAGTTTTGCATAACTATAAAGTTGAAGTACGAAGGTGCATCACAGGCTCATGGTCCTGCAAGGGAGGTATCCTTCAAGAACTCTCACATGAAGGAGACTGAGCGAAGGGGACTCCGCAGATTCAGAGAAGACGACATGTTTACCTGCAAATAGAACATGTCGGGAAGCAGTCGTGCAGGCTAGTGAATGAACAGTCATGTAGACCATCGCTAAGTTGCGAGACTTTCAAAGGGGTCCCTTGGGAACCATTCAAAAGGAAGGAGGGTTCCACTCAAGGGACATATTGTTTGAAAAGTGAAGTCTAGTCAGGTTGCCCCCAAGCTAGACATAAGGATGTGAAGTAGATCCAGTCGAGCTGCCCTCGGATTAGACATGAAGAAGCGAAACCAGTCTAGTCGGGTTGCCCTCGAGTTAGATGCAAAGATGTGAAATCAGTCTAGTCGAGCTGCCCTCGGGCTAGACACCATAGAATTCATTGAAGACTTTCAAAGGGATCCCTTGGGAACCCAACGTGAAAGGGAGAGGTCCACTCAAGGGACGCGTTTTTCAAAAGCTATCGTCTTCCTTCTCGAATTAATTCATCATCAAGGAATCCTTTTGAAAGAAGTTCACTTCATCAAGGAATTTGAAAGGAAGGACAGATCCCCATGTGAGGGGAAGACTAAGACTGTTCCTTCTTCGAAGGAAGGTTTCCAAGTCCTTTCTTTACGAACCCATGATGAAGGAGACATGTTTCATTAGGGCCTCAAGTTGAGAATACAATTCTAAAGGAAAAACATGTGAAGGGTCTTGAGGAAGGATTCACTTTGCAACGAATGCATTTCTTAAAGATCGAATGATGTAGGAATGGCGTTTTCGCACATGAAAGGGACAACTCAAGCAAAGAAGAGAGAAAGATAAAGAGAAAGCAAAAGGAAAGAGAATATGAACAAAGAGCATAGGGGGATCTGGTTTTATGGGGTTAGATCTTCCTTTATTTATATATATAATAGATAACCGCGGTGTAAGGAAAAAGATCATAAATCCCCAACTAGATTAGGAAGAATGCACGAAAGACAAAGTAAAAATAAAAAATTGGGTCAACATGGAAGGATGCCTAAATGCTTCCAACACTTTGCATTGTCCCCAATTTTCCAAAAGTCAATCACCAACATGGAAGAATGATGATACAAATAGAGGAAGGTTTACAACATAAACACCACGCCTATATCCAAGCACCAACAGGGGTGACGAGGGTCATCCATGCACATATAACACGATCACAGGGGAAAAATGTCACACTGCACACACACATCTAATCTAAAGATCAAGAAGAGGGGTCCCCCCTAACACTAGTCAACCGAGAGGTCGTCAGCTTCGCCTTCTAGATCATCGTAGGGAGAATGATGATGAGCCTACAATGGTGTAACGTTAATGGGAGGAGCCTCTAACCCTCCCGCAACAAGGGTCAAGGTAGAAGGAACTATGAGGTCTTCGTCGCTCAACACTTGTGGGTCCAAGGCCAATGAATTTGCAAAGATCGTTGACAAGGTTGGAGCTTCATCCATTGAGTTAAACATGCAATTAACAAGAGTTCCATGTTTCGCCTCGATGGACAAAGGAGTTTGCACTTGAGGTTCATCGTTAGGCTCACCAAGAGACTCGGGAGCGGTGACAAACTCAGGGGAGGTCAGGACTGGCTTCGTCACTAGGACAGAACAAGTCAATACGGGGCCACCTTTCAGAGAAGTTGGACTCCTCTTACGCCCTTCGTTGTTGGAGGGACCACGTTCTACTTTCTTCTTTGTCGGAGGAGGAGGTGAACTTCCCATAGGCAGAGAAAGATGGATAGAGGGAGAGAAGGATAGAACCGCAATGGATACAACTGAAGTAATAACCATATCCACGGGCTTTGGGAAAGGTGATACATCTGGAACATAAGCCAAGAGAGGCAGCTCCACAAAAGGAGCAATATACACCTGCACCTTTCCAAGTGCATGTATGCTCGCAGCAAAAGTCGAAAGAGATTCAGAGCTAGTTTGGACAAATCCAGAAGGGGGGAGAGAGGAGGACACAACGGGAGGTGTGATCATCTCCCCTCCTTCTTCTGTAAGGAGGCTTGCTCAACTAGAAGAGCCTTTCATCGGTGCTTATGCTCATGCACAAGGTAGTTTCTACGGCTCTTCAAACCAAAATCCGGAGCTTGCAAAGGGACAAAGGGTCCCTACTCAACCATGGGAGTGTCCTCCATGGTTGGTTCCAGCGGGAGGACAAACTCTTGAGTTGGAACGGGAGGAGTAGGTTTAGGAACAGCATGAGGAATCGACTCTAGTGCTTTGGTAGTGGGCCTCTTCTTGTTCACTATCTTAGGAACAAGGACAGTAGAAGGCTACGGAGGCCGAGATAAAGAATACTCTCCACAGGGGGCTTTTTGTCTTCCATACCAAATGGGTCTAGGCTCCATGGGTAAGACAAGAAGCTTAAACACAAGATGCTTGGCCTTGTGCCAAGCGGGCACCATGGGATTCTCTCATACTCATGAGCCAGAAGAGGATGGTACCATAGTAGAGTGAGAGGAAGCATCGGGCTAAACAGTGGGAGAGGAAGGAGGATCTGGAGACTGCTTCTCTTCTTCCCTTCTACACGCCTTGGTAGCATCACTATCAACTTTTAGGAAAGCCCTATGTGGAAGAGCATAAGGTGAAGGAGGATATCTCACTTTCAGCCTAGCATGCCCTTTCTTATAGTTTTGATATGTGCGATACAGGAGATCCTTCCTAGGCAGGAGAGGACCAAGGGGTGTGGGCCAAAAGTAATCTAAGGTATAGCTGCCATGTGCATTTGGTGGTCTATAGCTGGTGTCATAGACAACGTGTACCAAACCTCCATGAACAAAAATCAGACACTTGTGCACAACTGAGGGAACTGCATTCATAGCTACTAGCCAGGGGATGCCTAGCTTCACTCTAAAGAGTTTGGACCTCAGGATGATGTCGAAATTAAGACTCACATATTTAGGTCCAATGAGGACCGATAGGACAATACTCCCTAATGGACATATGAAAAGTTTGTCATGGGTGTGGACGGTACTTTCAAGTGCATCATATCCATCCTTATGAAGGAAGTTAATTAACATGATCTCCTCAGTTATGATATTCACTTGAGATGTCGAATCAACGAGAACACCAGCCATAGTATTCCCATTTATACTTGCGGGAAT
This sequence comes from Sequoiadendron giganteum, assembly GCA_007115665.2. Classification (NCBI taxonomy): domain Eukaryota; kingdom Viridiplantae; phylum Streptophyta; class Pinopsida; order Cupressales; family Cupressaceae; genus Sequoiadendron; species Sequoiadendron giganteum. Next base: position 78,010,780 of record CM021104.1, read on the forward strand.
GTAGAGAGGAGATGGTTCTCTATTAAATCCCATTGGCAGGTCTTGTGAGGTGAAGGTTATGTGAGTACCATTACTCATAGTCTATGCAAAGGGAATAGGTTGATTCAAGAAAGAGGCCATTATGCACACTAACAGTACTTCTACAGAGCCTCCTAAGGTTTACGGGATAAGCCAGTGACCCGATTAAGGTTTCGTTACACAACACCGTCAGAACCTTCCAGCTACGCCTACTAGGGGTCGTAGGTTGGATTGCAAGGCGAAAGCCTTACAACACTCACACCTACAACACTCCTAGGGCATGAGGAAAAGGACTTTCAATATCGCAAAATGGAACCAAAACGGTTCACTTCGATTTCACCAAAAATGTAAGAGCGGGAGACCAACCACTGCAAGGCCCCAGGTCACAAAAGACCAAGAGCAGTATGGCTGCCCTAACTTACCTCAGTTTAAATAAATTTTAGGATAGGCGAGATGAGAATGATGAGGATTGTGGGGTCCTTCGATCACTTCTGCAAACCCGAGAGTTGAAAGGAGACTAGGCAAGTCGATCTTCAAATTCAACTATGCATCTCAGGTAGCTTTTTGTCAGAGGACAGAAGCGCGGTTTTGGGATGACAATGCAGTGCACTGGTGTTTCGCAGGTTCAATGGTGTCTGTACGGCCAAAAAACCATCTAGACGAGGCTAGACTCTAAAAAAGGGACTATTAGCCTAGTTTAAGACTTTCAAGAAGTGAAGAACAAGACTAAGAAGAGTGAGACATAAAGACAAAAGTGATAAAGGAAATAGATTACCGCAAGGGTGATGAAGATGATTTCGCACAACAATCTTCTCACCAGCTTGCTCCAAAATCTCTCCACCTACACATAGAAAAGCAAGAAAATATTGGGGGGCTATATAGGGGTCAGCCTCAGTTAGACCCCCATTTTGGTGTTCCCACCTCCACGGAAAGCCAAGTTTGCAACGATAGGGGAAATATGATAAAAAATAAAATACAAGCTACGAAATTAAAAGACACTACAAAACAATATGTGCTTACTCAACCAAAATGATAGAGAAGTTAAGAGGAGCTTACCACCTCCATCCAAAGCGCTCAAGGCTAGTGGAGGAGAAGATGAGAGGAACTCAAGCCTCTACTGCCATGGTGTTTTTCCTATGCTTGCACTATCAAAGTGATGGAATGGTAGTTTGTTGCTATGGAATGTGAAGTGCTGCTACAAATCTCGTGGATGAGTGCTCAAATCTTGGAGAGATGGGGTCAAGATGGTCCAACTTATTCCAAACTTGAGAATGGATGAGAGAGTGAAGAATATGAAGGAAGGAGATGAAAAAAGGCCATATTTGGGTCAGCCAACTGAAGAGAGGTGTTACACTTTGACTCCCAATAGGAAGTGTAACGTTTCTGCAATCTCCAGCCACAGGAATCTTCTAGGGATGTAAACGTGTCGCGCAGATGTCTACACACCACGCGGGAGTCCTCGATAGAAATGCCCCACCGACACACGAAGCAAGCGCCTAGTGTGATGTGAGCAGGGAGCTTAAGTGGAATTAAGCCTCCACCTTAGGTTTTCTAAAGTGTAAGGGGGTAAAGGGGAATTTGCATTAAGGGTGCAAATTCATGCCTATACAATAAGAAAACAACAGACCTTCCTAATAGGGTTGACTCACCTCAAGGTTGAAATTCAATCCTATCCTTGGGAGATCTCTTTTTCTAATGAAATTAGGGAAAAGGTGTGTTTGAGGTGTTCCCCCTTTTTTTAACCATTTCATTTTGACCTCCCCCTTTTCCCCATGTTTCATTTTGGTCAACCCAATGTCCTTTCACTGTAAGCTTTCTAATTTGGTAGTCTTTCAAACCCTATATAGATAGTCTTGGTAGGACCTAAACCAAGATTTATTGGAATATCATAATTGCCCTACATAAGGACCTAAACTATATGTAGGACTATCTAACAGTATATTCTCAATATTATCTAACATGATTGTAGGACCTAAACCATGATTTATCTTGCTTGAAGCACTTAAGTGGTAAGTTATAACCCTAATTACATTAAGCTTGTGATTCTAGGGAAGGATTTAGGGCAATCCCAAAAGGGGACATTACATTACTATATATATGCATGCATGCATGCATACACATATACATACATGCATGCATGCATACATATATACATACATATATGTATGTATGTATGTGTATGTGTACATGTACATGTATATATATATGTATGTATGTATATATGTATGTGTGTACATGTATATGTATGTATGTATATATGTTTATATATGTATATGTGTATGTATGTATATGTTTGTGTATGTATATGTATATACATATATGTATGTATGCATGTATGTATGTATGCATGTATGTATGTATATGTATGTGTACATATATATTAGTGTTTAAAAACACTATTAAAATAGGGTTGATTGGGGAAGGAAAGAAGCGAACATAAAAAAAATACTATGACCCTCAAAGCAAGAAATTTTTGGGTCTTGTAAATGAAATTTTCCTAGAAATCACTCCTAATAGCATTGAAAAGCCCTTCCAAATATCAGATCATGCTCGATATGAGTGATTGAGTGTTAGTTTGTATTCTACAACTTAAACCCTTATCCATATCTAAGAGTCATGAACACGATTTGGTTAATCAAACCAAGGTTATCTTCTTCAAGAATGCCTAAGCTACTCATTAGGAATGATTTTCAAGCAAAGATCAATAACTTGGTCACTCTTTTGAACACAAAAATGGGCTTCTCTAATGCTAGGGAATTTCAACCATGGATGTTCAAATTCATTGCCATCATCTTGGAAAATACAACTTACATAAACAACTATCTGAAGCTCGAAAAAATGCAAAGTTCTACATGACTTCTTATATTGTTTATCTAATGACAAGGAGGGTTATTTTCCCTAGATTGACCAAAAATGGAATAAACAAGAGTAGAACAAAAAAAATGTATGAGTTTTATCCTATAATGTTGAAAAATGCATACCCTTGCAATTTCACCTACACTTTTGTATCCACTTTTGTTTCCACTCCCTTAGTATTTGTGTAGGCTCATTTTAGCCTTTGCATCAACCTTTTTCCCCTCAAGATGCTCAAGAACCCTTTTTAACAGCTACCTTCTTGCATCAGTTTTGCATTAACCTTGTATTTTCCTCATTCTCCATCATTTTTAGCATAATTTGTTTGGACACTAACACGTTGTGCAGATGTTTGTGTGCCACACTAATGTCCTGCGACATTTTAACATTCAAACGATCATTTTTTGAGCATCTTGTCACTTGTCACCTACCTTTGTTGGTGGAAACATCTCGAGGCGATTTGTAACGACTTGGGAACCTCTTTTTCACTCATCTTCTCTCTTTAAAATCTATCTTTTCACTTCATTTGATCTCTCCTGATATTTCTCTCTCGGTTTTCTCTCTTTTCTCTCTCTCAATATATTTCTCTCAAGCTTGCACAACTCTCTTGGCTCTCACAATTTCTCTCTCTTTGGCTTCCTCAAGCCTTGCAAATATTGGAGACATCTATTTGCTAGAGGCTACATTTATCGGTTTCTTGTGAGAACTTTCTTCTTCTTCTCTCATTTTATGGCTTGTATTTCACTTAATTTACTTTACTTTAATTCCTTTTATTTTCTTGCATTTCAAGAGTTCCTAGTAATCAAGATTGATATTATTCATTTAGTTGTTTTTTTGGATATTCTCAATTTTCGGTTTGCATGAGATGCCAACATGTCACATTGTCATCCTTGGCCGAGAGCTTTCCAGACTATCCAAAAGAACTCTATGAGCTACTCTTTCTATTTCTAGAACTCTCATCATTTTTATCCCAACACCTGAGCTTTGTTCCTTGACGTAGTTGAGGACTATTTTCTCCTTGTAGACTCTTCTTGTCCTGAGACTTGAGGGTAGCAAATTTCCTCCTCTACATATCCCAATTAGAACAAAATAAAACTAAAAGGCACTTCAAGAGGATTAATGATGCCTTTTTTTAATTGATTGAATGGATAGAAAATTATTTGAATAAACGTTTTTCTTTGAAATCTACAACTGCTATTGTTGAGTGGGGGGATAGGCTCATCTAGCTCTTGACCTTCACAAATATCAAACTTAGGGGCTTCACATGCTCCTTTTAAGTTGCCAAAGTATGTGAGTGATAAGATAGAATTTCTCAAACTAACAAGGCAAGTATGTGAGGTGCATAAAGTCCTATATAGCAAGCATAGAACATGTATTCAATTTCCCCTTAACATCACTAAATATACGTGTACATCTCCCCTCTATGCAAATATTTTTGAAGATGAACTATCTAATTTGAACCTATACATACATGACAATAGGTCTTCCTTTGACCCTAAGAGAAACATGGAGAAATATGTAGGTTGTCCCTAAAAGCATAATTTCAACCTAGAATATTTTTGGGTTAATTGCATAATGAGCATGAAGTGAGGAAGAGAAGTTATTTAATACTTGTTTCCTTTTGGATCAAAGCATCTAGAATTGCAAGTGTGCCAAAGAATATATCAAATAATGGTAATGTTCTTGAGGGAACACTTATAATCAAAGAAGCTTTTTTGAATTGCCTACTCCATCTATAAATTGGTCAAAGGAAGATGAAAGCTCATTATAGGTTACAAGTAGAAGAGTTATTGATAATGACTTAATCTAGCTCAAAAAAAAGCTTGAGGATCCTAACCTTGACACCAAGTAAGCACCCAAATATTGTAAGAGCTGGTATAGAACACTCTACACCATGCAATATTTGGATAAAGATTATAGCCACCCAAGATCTAGGAACTTCATAAAAGCACAAGAGAGATCAATTGTGAGAGAATAATGTTATTCTATCAAAAGATGCAAATGATAGATTATGAAAGTATATTTTTTATTTACGCATGAGATGACCTGGTTATATAGTCAAGGTGAGACAAGATTAGAAAAGATCATGACAAGTGTATTAATCCTATGTCATGAGACAACTAATATTAAATGACCTAAGACTCAATTACTTAATGTCAAAAGATAAGATAAGATCTTATGACAACTAACAACCTCTTAGAAAGATTCCCTATGACCTAAGTAAACTTAACATGTAAATAAGACCCACTAATGAACTAGTTAGGTAAAACACCTATTTACACCAAAACCCCCCTTAAGTGCAACTTAGGGAGTAGTAGATTATTATGCAAATGATGCAAAGATAGGTCTTGGATATGCGCCATGTTAGGTACCCATGTACAAATGCAATCTCTCACAAATGGAGAAAAGGAGAAGATCCAATGGGACAAAACTTCTCCCCAAAAGAGAGATGAAAACAACATGTTATCAATCATCAATGAGAAGGACAAAACCACATGTGAGAAAAAAGACCCCCAGTAAGAGAGAAGAGAGACCATGCAACCCCCCCTCCTTAATGGAGGATCTCCTGCAATGATGGTAGATGCTTGACATTGAATGTTGAAGATGATCCAATACCATCAAACAACATTCCTCCCCTTAGGAAGAAACAAACCAAGATGGTATGCATGATGTCTTCCCATTCCTAAGAGGAAGATGCAGAAAGGACATGATGTGTGATGTCTCTAAAGTATGTTCAAATGTCTCCATGTCGATGTTGAGAGTTGTCACACTCAAAAAAGATACTCTAGGCCACACTGCAAAAGATGCCAATCTAGAATCTTCTAGAAATGATTGTAGAACACAATCCAAAGATAAAGATACATCCTTTGAAGACAAAGAAGCCTCCTCCAAATGTTGTCCAAAAGAATCCACACTCATGTCAAACTACGAAAAATGATCATATAGAGAATGAAAAAGAAGGACAGAGTGTTCCCTCGTAAGAACTAAAAAAGGATCATCTCCATCAAAGAGAAGATGAATGAAATTAGTGGTGTCTCCCAAATCTAAAATGTGGGACTCTGCAAACAAACCTACAATGTCTATCACGTACTCATCCCAAGTGAATGTAGTTGGAAGACAACGTATATCTTGTTGCACTGAAACACAAGGAGACAAAATTGTGGCAACACAAGCACCATCAAAACCAACAGTAAATGAAGATGTAATATCAACACATGTCACTAGATCCTCAATGGATGAAACAATACCAAGATTCAAATGATCATATTGAATCTCCTCAAAAGTGTCCACACTACAATACCAAGATTCAAATGATCATATTGAATCTCCTCAAAAGTGTCCACACTAGATTCCTGAATGTGAACATTTGTCAAAGGAATAATAAGAACAAAATTTGAGGTGTAGACTAGAGATTGATGATCAACCTCCCCCACTACAATGATATCTTTGCTATGCAAATCATATATTATGACAAAATCTAGTGTGAACTCAACACCCTTGCTTGCTCCACCATGTATGATCTAATAAATAGAAAGGATATTGGTTGATAATGAAGGCACACAAAGAACATCATTAAATGATCTATCATTCATGTCAATGGATCCCTTCCCACAAACACACATATATGTGTCATTAGCTATCGAGATGTGTGGTGATGAACAAGACTCAAATGAAGCAAACATACTTTTGAATGAAGCCATATGATGTGAGGCTCTTGAATTGAGTATCGACCTCTTTGACTTGAAATCTACAACTGCAACAAGTTATTTCCCCTTATGTCTATCAAACTTTGATGAAGAAGAAGACAATGAACCCTTTTAACATTGAAGGCAAATTGATTTGATGCTTCTTAAGAAGTTGTTTCAACTCATCAATTTGTTTTGAATAGAATTGATGTTCATCAAGCCCTATTCTTGTAATATGCGCGTGTAGGCTTATCCTTGTTAGATGATTCCCCTTTAGAGGAAGAGGATTCGGATTCTTTATGCAACTTGTTCTTTTGCTTCTTATCAGGAATCCCTAATTCTTTCTATACATTTGGCTCACTAGCTAACAATGTTTGTGAATTAGAAGACTTGATTAGACCCATATGAATTAACTTTACTTCCTCTTAGATTAGGAGATTTGCAAAGTCATCGAACTTAGGATCAACATATGATGCTCCCATAAAAATTCAATGGGTGTGAAATCCAGAAACAAACACTAAATACTCAGGTCAAGCTTGGATAACACATTCAAAATCAATTGCAAATCCTCCTTGTCAATATTGCAATCTTTCAATTGTGTTCGTAGTTGCTTAATCTTGGAGATGTGGTATTGGATGTGGTCAAAACATTTAAGATCAAGATTCATCAAATCATTATCAATTTGATATCCCTTAATCTTATCAGTTTTACCATACAAATTATCAAAAATCTCCTAAGTCTTTTATGTGTTTTGGATTATTCAACATGAAATTGTAAATCAAATGAGACTAATGAACCCCCCAACAATTTATGATTGTGGATATTTATGTTTAATGCGATTATAGGTGCCACTTGCCAAACACAGTGAAATAGATTTGATCTTATTGCTTATAGATGTCAAATTTGGCCACAAACCCAAAGAACTTTGATATAGAATGGAATCAATCTAATCGCACCATTGCAAAGTGTATGAAAAAAAATTGCACTTTCAAAAAATTGCATCCAAAAATGTTACCATAGGAGTGAAATTGAAGCCCCCAAAGTTCCCAAAAATGAGAATAGCTCAGCAACATATGTGAGAATTTGCAATTTCTAGAAAAAAAACACCAAAATCAAAAACCAATTGCACGCTGGTATTGGCATGGTGTGATGGTTTATAGATGGCATTTTTGTTCTTGCCACCAAGGTTCAAACCCCATTGGGGTGGTATAGTTGAATGGTTGTATTCCCGTTCATAACTTCGATCAAAAGCGTTTACCCCTTGAATAATTTTAAAAAACCAATTGCACCACTACAAAGAGCATGAAATTCTACACCAAGTCAAAAAAAAAATTGCTCGAAAAAATCCTTGTCAGATGATTGAGTTATGAGCTCGTGAAATTGGACTACCAAAATGAAAACTGCAACCATGAGGAGGGGAAGGGGGGATACAAATAGTGGGTCGACCTGCTGATGTCAGCAACCTGAATGGTGACATTAGCAATCCAATTGGCAAAATATTCCTTCAACTTTCCAATATATATTGCTGACAAAATATTCTAAAGAATATTTCATTGTATGAAAAACAATCGATCCAATTTATTTGGTGACACACAAACTAGCGGAGCTAAAGGAATCTCAATGGAATAAAAGAATATTCCCTTGGGCTATTCGCCAGTTTAATTTATGTGATCGATGAGGCACAAGCCTATATGGCGTAGATGCATGTCTGCATGTACTACATAGTACCTTAAAAACATTTTTATTTTTATTTTTATTTTTTTAAATATGAAAAAAACACATTTTAGAAAACAAATTTTTTTAATAATTTTTCTACTAACCCATACTATTTTTTCCTACAATTGTACTACACAATTATGATGATCGTACGAATGGCAAAGGAGGGTGATCTTTTTCTGAGGGCTCAAGGCTAGTGATCGGATTTTGACAATTTGATAGTTAATCTTGAGATTTTTGGGCCTCTTGGACGCAATGGTAGGGTCTATTTTGACCCAAAACAGTCCAAAACTGTAGCTATCTCTCAGATCCGGCAACCACTTCTCAATTTGAAACCCTATTAGATCTGACATCGTCTGTCTGATTTGTAAAAAATAGTGACTTTCTCGAACCCTCTAAACTTAATGGTGAGCTCAGATTTTCACCAAAAAACTCTTATTTGAACCTCAACACAAAGCAAGAGAAGAGCATACTCAAATTTTCAAGATCCACCAAGATTTGCAACCTAGATCTCTAAATAAAGACTAATAAGAAACAATCCCACAAGCTCTAATAACATGTAAGAATTGGTATAAAATTCTCTACACCATGCAAGATTTGGCTGAAGATTATAGCCACCCAAGATCTAGAAACTTCATGAAAGAACAAGAAAGATTAGTTATGAGAGAATAATGTTATTCTATCAAAAGATGCAAATGATAGATTATGATTGTATGATTGATTATTTACACAAGAGACCACCTGGTTATATAGCCAATGTGAGACAAGATTAGATAGGATCATGATGAGTGTCTTAATCCTATGTCACAAGATAACTAATATTAAATGACCTAGGACTCAATCATTAAATGTCAAAATATAAGATAAGATCTTATGACAACTAACAACCTTCTAAAAAGATTCTCTAGGACCTAAGTAAACTTAACATGTAAATAGGACCCACTAATGAACTAGTTAGGTAAAACACCTATTTACACCAACAAAGATAGCAAGGCTTCCAAAGCTCATCTTAAGAAGAAAATGAAAGTTGAAATAAAAATGAAAACATAAAAGCAAAGACTTCTAGGTTTGAGTTTTTTAGATCTAAAAAAGGAAGTAAAGGTGGAAGAATAACCTCTCTAAAGGAAGAAAAGTCCCAATTATTTTTCAAGATTAGGGAGCTCTTAGGAAAATGCAGAAGGGGCAACATCTTATGCCCTTGCCTCCTTGCAAGAGCAAGCTCCTATTCACCCTCTTCCTCTATCTCCTCTTCCATCTCTTAAGAAAAAAATATACAATTTGCCAACACCTATTTCTTCTATTCTCTTACAATCCCATGAGCAAATTTTCCAAGATAATCAAGACCAACAAGTTTCAAAATACGATGATTCATCTCTAGCTATGGTTCCCACTTGGTTGGACATTTGCAACCAAAAAAGAAAAAGGGTTTCAAAGCCCTTGGTTGATGATTTTCCTACCATCACATATACGATTGAAAAGCCACCTCAAAGTAAAAAAGCTAAAAGTCATTTCTTCTATTTTCATAGATGCACAAAGTTCAAGAGTTGCAAAGGTTGCCACTCCAATGGTTGACAAAGATGAGAGAGTTGCTACCCTCAAAGGATCAAATTTCTAGTTAATTTAGGGAAGCAAACAAGAGAATCTAAAATAAAGGTATGCAAATAGTTGTTACCACTATTATCTCTTGAGTGGATAAAGACTACAAGACCAAACAATAGTCATAAGAGCAAATGAGAAATCTAACCTCTTACATCAAACACTTGGTTGGCCCTCTCCAATCTTTTGATGTGCCAATTGCCACCTCTATCATAGTTTCTCAAGAAGATGTCTCTATCATCAAAGAGATGAACTTTATTTCAAATGCTACAAAGCAATGGCTAATTGACCTATTGTCACAAGGTCTAAAGTCATGGAAGATATTGTGGCTCAATATAATACAGTTAATAAACACTCTAGCTTGATTAAAGAGTTGCTAGCCAAATTTAGAGAGGAACTTCAAATTCATATGGATAGTCTTACTCAAATCGAAAAAACGCCTACATTCAAATTTGAAACACTTGTTTCAAAAGGAATTTTGGATAAGGAAAATCAATCGTTGAAGACAAGGATTGATTTACTTGGAGTTAAGAAGCTAGAGGACCCTTGTAATGATGTTGATCTCATAATGGAAACGTGTAACTTGATTGAGAAGACAACAAAGCATTTTTACAAGACCAAACTATTAATTCTATAGATGCCCTCGAGGAGAACCTAGCTGCAATGATTAATCAAGGATTGAATAAACCTTTCAATTTTGATTCTTCTTATCTTAATATGTTGATGATAATAAAGTTCATTTTCAAAGAATTCGAAAAGCATGTGGATAAGAAGCACTCAAAGGGACATCAAGTTGTAGACATTTAGGTTTCCTACCACTTTCACTCCAACTACATAGATAGTCTTGTTTTAGATACAATTAATGAAACATTAACTATATTTATGGACTACTAATAGAGGTCAAATGATAAGGTGATGGATGACACCATCATCATTAAAGAAATTAATATTGAAGGAGATTTGAGCAAAGATTCAATTGTACAATTGTATAGGCATTAGAATATGTAAACAATCTCTCAAGTCTTAATTTTAAGATTAAAATGTATTATGTTATTATATCTAATGTTTAATGTTTTTTTTAGATTGCAAAAATAGGGTACCATGAAGATGGAGGGAGACTAGACCTCATGACCTCTTGTCTATTTAGACCTCATGACCTCTTGTCTATTCAACAATAACACCCCAGTGGGATTTGAACCTTGATGGTAAGAAAACCACCACAACTACTTAACCATCACACCAGGCCACTATTGACTATCTAGTTTTTAATATTTCAAAAGTCACTTTGAGTGTAATATTTTTGGGATGTTATTTTTATTTATTATGGTCGCCTTACAACTAGTGAGCAAAGATTATAAATATGAGATAAAATATTGTCATAATAAAAGGTATTGAACTTAGTGCAAATTTTGTAAAATTGTGCAAGAGAACAAGAGGTTTTTCGAACTTTTGAAAATTTTGGGAAATAATAAAGCTCCAAATCAAAACTTTGACTCTCTAATTGTGGTTCAAGTTGTTTTTATTTTTTTATTGTTACATATAACTGTTATTATGTGTTTGCACATTTGATCATAACTTTATTCATTCATTTCAAAGTAATTACTTTTGTGTGGATTTGTCAAACTTGATAAAGTTGCATATTTTCTAATCTTATAGACATTCATTTCATAGATTGTTGCAAAATCCAAGAATTGAAATCATTTTGGTTTTCAATAAATAGAGTCTTCCCATATTGAGGAGAGGTTTTCAACCCAATAACTATTGTAGATTTGACAAGACTAAATCCATTTGCCAACAAGAATACATACCGTTTGTTCTAAGTTAACAAAATGTTGATAAGTTTCATTAGCAAAAGCATATATCTCATGAATAGATCTCTTTCAACAATTTAGGTTATCTTGATTGTCAAACAAGTACTAAAAGAAAATAACAATAGTTAAGTAAAATGACGATATATTTTCCTTGTAAAGTTTTAATAATAAATAAGGCTAGTATTTAAGATAAATTATTAAGTTTTTTAAATAGGGTTTTTCTAAAATATGATGCAATAAATATAAAAGCTTTCCATAAAATTTATAAAGAAAATAAATAGTAATTAACATTAAAACAATGATATTATTTTAAAAGGTTGGTAATTTTTCTAGAGTAGATTGGTTATTACATTTTTATTAAAAATTTATTCAGATATTTAAAGTGATTGATAATTATAATTAGTAATTCAAAATGCTTCAAAATTCTTGATGATTATGATAGATTATTTGCAAATAATAACTCCACAAAACATTTTGTACCCAGCTATAAATAGTAATGATGATCGTACCCAGTCATAAATAGTTATGAATAATAATTTTATTCAGACATAAAAGACTGTTACAATCGACGAACGTTGATTAGAACAACTTGGCATTTGGCATGCACTTGCATGAGATATTCTGGTCCAAACAATTAAAACTTCTTTCACACATTTCAGAAGGGTAAACTCTTTCCCAATCAATTAAGCCCCTCCATATAGAGAACTTATAATACTTGGCCTTTCAAATTAGTAAAAATAAAAAAATTGAGAGTTAAATTGATGACCTTGATAAAATAAAAAATGGCCTAAAAAATGGCCTGTCAAAGCAAAGACATAAATTCACCCTGTTCAATCCTCGGGGTGATCAAGTTCTTATATTGTGTAAAATATTGAGGGTTTCTTGCAGTGGAGAGTACCAGACAGTTTGTCAAATTGTGACCTTAAAAAACTAGTTTCAATTATGCCCTTTTGGCAATATATTTGGAGGAATGTCTTCTTTTCAGCAGTTTATTCCAGGTTTTCACAACTTCTAATTTTAGTTTACAGCATAGTTATATAATTAGTTCAAATTTTAGTTTCCAACACGGTTATATAGAAAAATTTCTGTCATTACATTACTTCACATTTTATAGCATTACAATTCCAGATCTCCAAACTTGTTTCAAATTGCTGATTGATTCAGATTTCTGTTTGTAAAACTTAAGTTTTCAATTTTACAAATTTAGATCTCTATGTTCAGAAATCCAAACATTTTAAGAATCTAAACTGTTACACCTAATTATTTTGGCATATTTCTGATTTTGGATCATAGGAGTGGTATCAGAGCATTTGGGATCACATGACAAATTGTTAGGGGAATAACCCTAGGTTTCACCTAGTCATAACTTGTGTCTAGCCAAAATTTGCCCCCACCTCTAATGTATTCTCGATTCACAACATATTGGAATGTCATCTCAGGAGGCCAGGCAGAGGCGAGACGTATGTAAGGCCAAACAAAGCCTTGCTGTGCCAGCATGAAAAACTTATTCAACATGAAGTCATTTTCCTCAAAGCTAAACATTGTTTCCATTCCTAGCCATCGCTTGTCTAATTTAAATGTTGCTTTCTGATCTCCCATCAGCTCATTACCACAGCGGGACCTCCACCAACGTTGAAATGCACTCAGCTCATCTTGGCCCTTAATTGCTTCATCCTCAACATTCTGCACCTTTATTTTGTTTAGCAGGACTGTAAATCTTTCATGTTGACTGTTACCCCGCCAGCAAATCCGACTTATTTTTGAAACAACCCCAAAACCATGATCCTCTCTAAATACCAAAAGAACTTCAGGGTAATGGTGATGCTCAGGCTCACAGATTTTCATAATGGCCAACTGTGACAATGACACAGGTGAGACTCTCCCATAGATATGTCTTTTGTCATCACTTGTCTGTATATCAAGGTATTTAGGTGGATAAGATTTCTTGGTCAGTTGATTAAGCAGAGGAAGAGAAAGGGGAATGCTTCTCCATTTTGAGAAGCTGCCATTGGCTTTAATTTTATGCATCCACACAGACCACTTATTTTCTGCCTCTTTAGAAATTGCATCATTCAGCATCAACATGTAGGCGGAGTTTCCATCAGGACACCTCGCAATGTATACACAATTTCCCCTGTTTGGTAATGGGGAAAGGCTTTGCCAACCAATCATTCCCCGTGCTAAGTCAAGTGTATATACATTGTACATACTTTGATCGTTCTCTGTAAGAGTCAGGAAATATACACAATGGCCAGTAACGAGAATCTTCAGCATGGATCTGGAAGGAATACTACGAGGTAAAGGTAACCTTCTCACAGAACCATCTTGATGAAGCATTAGCTTATCACCTCCAGTTGAAGAATTTTTCATGTAGAAAACAATCGATTTGGCAAGGACATGACATTGATGGTGTCTAAAGTAATTAGCATAGTTAGGATTGTTGAGGACGGTATCCCATGCTCTGTTCAAAGTCCTTAGTAATGGTATTTCATACCATGGCAGCCGACTGATGATGCATCCCATGGTAATCTCATTGTGCACTCCAGCAATCAAATCTACTATTCATCACAATTACAAGCCATTACATAACTTATAACTACCCTTAAAACATGAGCTAACTCACAACCATTAGCTCTTTCAATTGAATTAAACTTCAGTAAACTATGAGGTGTGAGTTAAAATAATACCAAAGTTAGATGTCTCGGTGCTAGCACATGATCTTGACTGTGGCTCTTTGTCTACCATTTTTTGCTCTTTTCTTCTATCATCCATTTTAGGAAATATCTATTACTGCTATATTTGGTATATCTGCAAAAAAGAAAGTTGTAATACTCAAATATTAGCACTTGCTGCAGTGTAGTATAGAGAATCAAGTCTTCCATTAACTTAAACAAAATGTAAAACCTCATTTCATTATGCATTGGTGTCTATATCCTACAAGGCATTCACAAGATATAATTGGCATGGTAGAAGCATACTCAGTATGTCATGCTTTGCTAACTCAAAAACTGACGATAAAATATAAAAAAATGAGGTGTGCATGGTATCCATGGTAAGTGATTATATCACAAGCCTTAGTATACTTATTAATATAAATATTCTGACACGAACAGAATCAGCTCATCTGAATGTGTTTTCTGGATTAGATTGTGTTGTCAATTTTTATCATCAACAATTAGGATAGCATAAGAAATCAGCTCAGTAAAGCATAAGAAATTTACTATCATTCAACAATTAGGATAGCATTACATTTACGACAAAAATAACTTCACATAATTCTATTTTATTTTCACTAAGTATTTTAGTCTAAGCAAAACTTTGATGCATAAATTTTCAGATGCGCTGTTATCACAAGTATTATTTTGTTTCAATTTATAACAGAGGTCATACAATATAAAGGGTTCCTAGAAGAAGACTACAAAAAGTGGAAACCATTTATCCATGTAAGAGTGAATAGCAAATCAAATCAAATCAATAAAAAACGGAAAGCATTTCATAGATTGGTTCAGTACACCTGTAAAGGCAAACAAATCTTATAATACATTCTAGCCGAAGTTTATTTATTTTTGTTTACTTTTTTCAGGATAAGTAAAAATTGGGGATTCATGCAGTAGTTCAGCTCGAAAGATTTAGCATAGTCACAGATGAAACAGAAAAGTGATAGAGAAACAGAAATTCTTCAACTCAATGATCACACGGATCAATTCAGTTATAAATGTAAATTCACACTAAACAACCAAACTGAGGTGTTCTGTGAGCCATTTACAATTATAACTTATAACCAAACCATCGAGTGAGGATCCAGACACTCCCCAAAGCCACGAAAAATTCAGTGATAACATCCATGCTTTGGCAATCCAACTGGTAAAACAAAGGCTGCTACTGCTAAAAAAAAATATTTATATATATATACAAAAGACTACACTGGGAATGCACAGTAGTTATGGAGCTACATATATACTTAGCTTACTTTATATGGCTGGCTCAATCCTGAAATATAGGAACACATGTATTATGTAGTTTGGATATATACAATGGAATGTAAACAAGGATAGTGTATTGACCTATCGATATTAATTTAGAATTAGTCCCTTTCTCTTGTGTTCTGAATTCCATCCAAACCAACCAAAACGATTTATAATTAGATTGAGACCTCCCATCTATTGATTAATAGCTTCAAGATCAAAATTTCTCTGTTTGGAATGAGAAAATCACTAGAAAATATATTCATTGAATATAGTTGCTAATTAAAAAATGAAATTGAATTTAAGCAAATGTTTCAAGGCTGTGTTACTGAATCCCTCTGGTGACCAGCCAGATCCCGGTCTGGTTTGCTTGTGGGTCCAGGCTGGGGGCTTCCATTTGCATGGGAAGAACCCCGGCAAACCTGGGTGAACCTGGACGGATCCGAGCGAACCCACAAGGAACCCATCCCTCAGTGTCACATTTTGATGCTTTTTTTTTTCTTTTCTTAATTACTTTAGCCAATTGATTTGACTGGGCGCACCTATGAACCCTAATATTGACTTGCAAAACACATTAAACAACAAAACAAGTCCATTTTGAGGGTTTCTCCAAGTGCAACTTGAATGTCCAGACTCTTTGATAGTGTGTGATGCATTAGTATGGATGTGTTACGCTTGTTTTCCATGTTTACTTGCATTTTTCAATGGTCAAACTGAACTTCAAGTGTGTAGGAGGTTCTGTAGAGGTGACCAATTCAACAATCAGTAATTGGTGATTGCTTGGAGACTATCTCCAGCATTTTACAGATCAAGTGGTATTGGATCAAGGTTTGTTATCCTTGCAAAGAGTGACTAATAAGAAAAGGCTATACGCTGGTTATGCCTATGATTAGGATCTAAGTTACCGATTCGTTTTTGGATTCGGGTATGGGTACAGGAATCCGGTACGGGATTCAGTCAAAAAAAAAATTGTGGTTGGGTACGGCAATACAAAAAAAACATATAAAAATCAGAAATATATATATATTTGCAGCAGTAATTGAGTTCAGAATACACCACCATATTAATAGTCTAATAACATAGCAAAAATACATCACCACTTTCATAGTCACTATGTCAAATATTAAAATATTAGTGATTACTCGAATGTCATGATATAAAATTATAAATTAAAGTTCAAACATAAAATATCAAGTGTTTACAATCAGCCATTATTGATCATTGATCAATCTGAATCATATGGGTCATCAAAAAAAGCAGCATCATCAGCATCATTAGATGCTACATTTTGTTTAGAACCACAAATAGCATTAGTGGCACTCGCACAAGCACTGCCACTACCACTCTCATGCTCAGTAGCTGCTTCAAGCTCATACTCATCATCAATATCAAGTGCAGCTAAGTGACTTGTGGAAGCATCCAAGTCAAGCTGCTCTAGCTCAATATCCTACCTCCTTGTGTCTCCTTTGTAAAATGAGGCAAAAACACTTGTTTTCATTCACAAATTGTTAAATGAGATTGTTTTTACCTATTTAGTGTGTTTGGAGGCAAAGATTAGGGTTGGAATGAATATTTAATTATTTAGAAATCAACTGTTGGTCAAAAAACTAATTAAAAAATGCAAAAAAACGCACTTTTTCCGCGGCTTGGGCATTTTGACGTCTGGATTAGTCGCGGATTCTTCTGGCCATATCCTAGTCGAATAGGCGAATCCACAGACCAGATTTCGAATCCTGCCCGAATTTGTATTGTACCGTACCCGAATTGCGAATCCGGTACGAATCGAATCATATCCAGAGGCTAAGAGTGGCGAATCGGTAACTTAGATTAGGATGAGTGGAAGTGATGATTTGGTTCCTTTTGAGTCAAAGATCCATACAAGGGAGGGAGAGTGGGACAGCAAGATTTAATAGATTCATATGATGATTAAAAATTTGAAAGTGTTGAACTTGATATTATTATTTTAATATTGAACTTGAAGTTTGAATGATGAATATTTACCACACATGCTTTAAATGGCATTCAAGTTTATGGTAGTTTTGTTGTTTATAACTTTATATGATGCTATGTGACATTCTAATCTTAATTCTGCTTGTAGGCTGTATATATATATATATATATATATTACATGGTTTTTGTACAGTCAAACCCAAAACAAACCCAACCACAAAAAAGGATTAGCCAGATCCATGAACCCAAACCAGGACCAGTACCAGAACTGGCAACACAGTTTCAAAGCAGAACAATTCACTCATAAGCCAACATCTTCCTTAGAACTCAAAAACGAAGATTTTTCCTACCAATGGTTTGAAGGAGGGTTACAGAACTCAGCTAGTCCTCCGAATCCAAATCCCAGCAGACCCAAACAAGGCATGCCAAGTCTGAGTGAAATAATCCTGGCCCTTACTAAAATTTTCTAAATATCACAAAAATAACATTTTTCGGAAACTACTATTTGTTTAGTATCAATTCTGTGGCAAGATTTTGCCTAGTTCAAGTCAAAAAAATCAGCCTCTTGATTCAGTGGCAATTCAGAGTCTTGGTAAGACTGGTTTGGAGTTTCAAATAATCAATCAAATAAGGGCCGGAGGGCAGGCCCAGTCTGGCATTTTATGAGGAAATCCTCCGGGGAAACTAGTCTCCAAAATCATATTATGAAAAGGAGTTCAATTAGTCTGATGGGCTTGGCTTGTTAGCAAAGGTCAGGTGATGTCACAAAGAAGATCAAGGTCTGAACCCCACTAAGAATAGGTTCCCTGCCAAAGCAGTTTACCCTCGTTCTATGGCTCTGTATGTCAAATGGACCTAAGCTCAGTGATACTGGCTAAATTACAGATGGCAAACTATGGAAGCCCGTGGTTGAATGGCACGCACTCAAATGGTAAAGTATAAGACTTCTTAAAAGAAGCTCCAGGTTCAAACCAAAGTAGTTAGCCCTCCTTCCCTGCCAACAGCGCAAAATGGAGATCTAAGCTCCATAACGCTCTGGTTGAAATTATAGATGGCAAACTGGCCTGGCAAACTAAGGAGGTCTGTGGTTTAATGGGATGCACTCCAACGATGAAATATAGGACTTCCAAAAAAGAACTCCTGGTTCAAACCTTTAAAAATATCATAAAATACTGTAACTAGGCAAATACCACATTGAAATGGTTGGATATGGCATATCTCAATGGATCACGGCATTCAAGCCGAAGGTCACCGGGCAAGGGGAATTCACCAGTCAAAAGAACTAGAAAAAATAATGAGAAGGGCTGTGGCATCCACAGTGTAATCCAAGAAAAATATCTTCAAGTATTGAGGCTCCTATACTACAAATCATACTAAATTTTGAATTACGTTAAACAGAAAAGAGAAAAATGGGCAGACTGTTCTGTTATTTTCTTTTAGCAGAAATATGATAACTACCATTTCGTGACTTCAGCTCAAGGCTTAAGCAAACTAAACTTGAGCAGAACAGTTTTGGATCTCTTTGTAAATATTCCAAGCCATGACCTAAAAACCAGTCTTTTAACAACGATGAACATTCAATCAAAAATGTCATAAATTGTTTCTCATTGAATATATTAGTGCTTCAAAAAAATTAGCCAAAACATCTCACATTCATTTTCCTGTCAGATCAAGACTTACCCACAAAAACCCAGAAGCATAATCCAGATTTTCGGTTAATTTTGAGGTTTCCACAGTTGAGAATTTCTTACAGCGATCAGCGCTTTAAAAGTATATCCATTTCTGTTCGGAAAAGAATACAAGAGGGTACATCAAAATTACAAATATTCAGTTAAAATAAAGATGTGTCATACAATCGTCTGTTAAATCCTGAACCGTACAATAATATTTCCTTACCTGTGTATCCTCAGGTTCGATTCAACAGTTCAAAAATCACAGGGCTCCTCGGGGCAAAACGAATGGGTTAGGAGCGTCCTTACATGATTATCGAAACAAGGAATAACATTATTGTACCCTAGTGGTTGAATAGGTCAATAGGACGATCCCCAAAAATAATTTAACAAAAATGACAACCGTACAAAGAGTCAAATCTCGATAAAGTTTAAACAGGAGGTGAGTCCCTGAGAACGACAGAGAATTGTACCCGTCACTTAACTAATTAGTTGCTGCTTCTCCCATGGTTAAAGATAATTATTTATTTATTAAAAACCTAGCAGTTGCACCACCCATAGGAGGTTCAAGGATAAGCCCATAGGAAATTGAAGGTAAAATTTAAATGTGTTTTAATATTGTATTAAATGAAGTTTTTTTTTTTAGGGGTGTCTCTGTGTGGTCCAGTCCAGCGATCCAGCAGTCCATCTTGGGTACCTAAGGCAAGTTGGGGTGAGACTAGTCCCTTCCACCGCTCGCATTAAATGAAGTATTACACTCATTGCAAATATAAGAATGACATATATGCAACTTAATTGAAGCATTATGATATCATTTTAGCTGTACAATTTTAATTCAAGTGGTATTCAAGTTTCGTGATATTTCTAAGGTTCAAATTGAACATAATAATGGATGACAATTATTGTAGATGAAATGATAAATTTGAAAGCAATGAGCAAAGTACTCTAAACTATTGCAATTTCTATTGTAGAACACCCTTCTAATTCTTTTTAGGTTGGTAAAATAGTAGAAAGAACAACAAAAACTATAAATATAAGTCATGTCAGTGTAGTAAAATTTGTCAATATGTCTTCAAAACCATATTTGTACAAACCTAAGCTATCAAGGAAGGTAAGATTGTCCAAAAATCCAAGCTTTGTTGCTATTATTGCAAATGCATATATCAAAAGACCAAACAACACATGTCAAGGGAGTATACCAACCCTCAAAGAATTTGATGTACTAAGAAAGAAGAATCCATCAAGCCAACATCTAAAAAAGAAACAAAACAACCTTCGTAAAAAATAACTTCCTAAATTAAAAATACTATTTAGAGTAGAGTTGATATTTATTTTTAAATGTAAAGATAATATATTTGAAATAAAATACCATGAATCTTAATTCAATGAAAACTTTTTAATAAATGAAAGAAAATAGAATAACTATTATATATATAAAAAAAAATAGTTCTTCAAATTAAAATAATTCTATTTCTTATCAAAAATTTAAATATTCTTGTTAAACATATTTTTACATCTAAAAGTGTTTTATAATGATATAAAAATACTTGAGATTGTGAACATTTTTTTTTCACTTTAAACTTGACCAACCATTTACATTTCAAATTATTAATAAATATAAAACTAATGATATCATTTAATAATAAAATAATATAAATACATCAAAGTAAAAAATAGTAAAAGAAATAAATAAAGTATATATAATTTATAGATAAAGTAAATATTACTATATACATATTGTATATAAAAATAATATTACTATATAATATTATCTTTTTTACTTATATTGTTTAATAATAAATAAATTAAATAAAAAGTAAATAAATCAAAATTAAAATTAAAAAATAAAAATAAAAAAGAAAGAAAAGAAAAAAGAAGACCAATTTATAATAAAAAGATCATCGATGTTTTCCCTCTTATTTCAATGAGTTTGATTTCTATGAGAACTATATGGCTAGACATAATGTTGATTGAATTACTAAGATTTACAAACAAAATTCCTCAAGTCATTAGAGATAAGATTTACAATCTACTGAAATGAAAAGTAAGTTAGATTTATTATGTGTCTCAAATTGCCTTAACCTGTTGAAATGGATTATGATTTTAGTAGGAAACAGTGAAGGGTTACTTTTATTTGTTTTATTATAATCTCCTTCAGTCTGCTCAGAATTCTTTTAAAAATATATATTTTAAAAATAATTCAATATTGTCATATGACAATTAAATATAGTCTTAAAAAGAAATGAATTTGTTTTATTTACTTAAAAGTATTCTCTTTATCACATAGACAGGAAATTTTATTTTTATTTAAAATTATTTATATTATTTACTTTATTTTTATTTCAAAGACTATTTTATTTTGTATCTAAATTCTAATTTAAAGTTTACTTTGGAAAAAAATATTATTTATTATTTACTCAATTATTTTTTATTAAATTTAATTTATTATTAAATATTTAATTATTTGGCAATGATTCTAAAATTTAAAAATAATTAAATATTAATTATCATTTTAAAATCAAACTTTTAATATATGTATTAAAAATTATAAAAAAAAATTATATAAAAAATTATTGAGCAAAATTCAATTATAGATTAGAAAGACATTTAAATAAGTTTATAAGTTTAAAATTAGAATTTTCACTTGTAAAAGCTCGGCCCATCTTTATACAGTTGTCATTCACAATTTCATTGCATGGTTGAACCTAACTTTCATTTCCATTGAAAGTTTCGTTGCAGGGTTGTGTGTAACCATCATCTACACTTATAATTAAATGCCAACAATGTATGTATAAGGAATAGAGATAGTGGTACACAACAAAGAGTGATAAATGTATTCGCCAGTTACACAAAAATATATTAATAACAAAGGGAAAAAATATCCATCAAATTTTAGTGATCAAATTAACAACAGGTTTGAATGAATGGAAGGACAACTGAGAAGATATTTCGTATTGAATTATCAGTTGATATTTTCTGAGACATCTCTTACAACATATGTTTCAGCACTAGCGGTAGTGCAAACCAAATGTATTGAAGCACTACAAGTTGTCTAACACAACTTTCCCAAACTTGTTTACCAATGACAAAGTACTTTATAACTATTTTCAGGCAACCATTAAATTGTTTTATGACACGTGAGATAGGTATGTTGAATATTTGTGGACTGGCAAGTCCACAATAAAATCCTATCGGCTAAATATAAAGTTATGTATACTTGTGGAGTACAATTGGGAGGATGATGGTATGTTTTTATATTATGTGTTCATCAAAGTTCAAACCATTAGAGATAGAAGCAGGTCAAGTGTGATGTCTAGGTGTCTTCAACTAACAAGATCTCATTGTTCATAGTTGCTCTGTGAAAAGACAACTTTTGGTTTAGATATATGCTTTCTCATTATGTTGTGATCTGCATGTTTGAAAATGGAAAAGATGTTGATAACTATGTTCCTTGGGCAATGATCATATTTGGTTTGTAGAGGATGCTCGTGATGTTTGGGGCTACCTTCTAGATTTATAGTGAATTGGTCTCAATCCCTCTTGATCATTGCTCTATTTTAACGTTGGTAAGGTTTCCTATATTTATTTTACAATAGTTTTCCCTCTTCCTAGCAATGAAATCCTTATCTATAGTGATCTATCTTCTCTCATTAATGATGTTATCAAAGATCGGTGGTCAATATGGCCTATCGTTACTCTTATCCTTGTCAAACAAATTGTCAAAGTGTTTTGTGCATTTGTAATGGGTTTGTAGCGTTCTTGTAGTAGTGTGGCTATGATGGATTTATGGTTCTTTTTTGTTTTATCATCTTGAGGTCACTGCTTAGTTTTTTAGAATATTTAATGTGTTCCCACATTTGTCTATTATTCAATTTTCCTACTTCCACATGGATGTCTAGTGTTCAAATGAGTTTTGAAATGTTTACCTACCCAACCATTTACTAATCATCTTAACTTGCAACAATATGTTCTTCAAACTCATGGGTTATTTTC
Source organism: Sequoiadendron giganteum (assembly GCA_007115665.2). NCBI lineage: Eukaryota > Viridiplantae > Streptophyta > Pinopsida > Cupressales > Cupressaceae > Sequoiadendron > Sequoiadendron giganteum. The sequence continues at coordinate 78,034,038 of CM021104.1, forward strand.
AAATGTGCAACATACTTGGCAAGCCTATTAGTGGTTGGATGTCTCCTCATCATTAATGGTATATCAAGTTGATGTTCCCTAGGTGTTGGTGTGTCCTTGTAGGGAATGGATTGGGTGTTCATCTCAAGCCTTGAACATATCATAGTGAGCATGTTTATTTCAAAATATTTCCCATGATGTAAGCACGTGTCTAATATTAATTTGATCAACTAGTGAGCTTGTGGTGGTTTGTTTACTTGGTGGCTTCCCTTTTGTCATTGGACATCCTAGTGATTCCCATTCATGTTCTTTGATCCTAAGGTCATTTATTAGTTCATCTCATGTGACCCTTTCTTTTGTTTTGGGAAGGATGTTATATGTATCTCATTGGCAATGAAAGGATGAAATTTAAAATTCCCATCCAAAATTTGAATCCAAGTCTTGTATCAATAGATTGGAGAAGGAAAAAGGGTTGGATGTTCAGTTATTAGGGTTGATTGGCATACTGGTATACATTAGAGAGAAAATAAATGTAGATTTTTCCTTGCGTCTTATATTTTATCGAAAAACAATGAATATACAAGTATTATTTCCATTGTATTGATGTGATGTTACTTTTGTAATTAGTTACAGAAATGAGTATAAAGTGTAATTTTCAATCATTCAAATGTCTCCATCAACGTGTGTGATTTTAATAGTTTGTAAATTTGTCTTAGTCACATTTGTTGACTCAAGCATTGCATTTGTTTGGTTTTTCTTTATACATACTTTACAATCCCTTTATAAATTTGTTATAAGGTGCCCTTTCAAAGTAACATAGGAAGTATATGGATTTGTTGATGGATGTGTAAGACATGTTCTTGTGATTAATTTACAATGTCATTTCTTTCTCATATATGCATACAAAGCTCAACGTATGTTTGGATTTTTCAAGTGTATTCCTTCATGGCATCTTATTTAAAGGTGTTATAGGTTATTTTTACCTAAGTAATGTACATTGTTGGTGAAATTTTGACTCTATTGTCCTTGCTAGATGAAGGCACTTATTTGTAATTAGTTTCAAAATCTGCTACCATCTTGCACTTAACAAAAAAGTCAAACATCAACCTTAATAGTTAGTTTGGAGTTATTTCACCCATCATAATGCATTGATTTCACTACCCTACTACCATAAAGCGCCTAGCACTCTCATAGAGTTCATTTACGATCTAGAATTTGCATTGTCATTACTATTGCATTCATCTATGAAGTGAGATAATGTATCGATATCTTGAGGGGTTTAGAAGCTTGTGTATCCTAGTCTCCATACATCTATTGCATCTTCTCATAGAAGTGTTGTATTCTTAAAGTCCAAGTTAAACTAGCAAGTTGATGCCTAGTGACAAATTTAGAGGATTTTAATGTGTTTTGGGATATGATTTACCTAAGGGTTCATTATATCATGGTTTATTTTAAATATGTTCATGAAACACACCTTAGGGAAAAATCCCCTTGGTCTTCTAGAATCTAAAGAAGGGGGTGATATCCATCCTTATCTATTGGTCGTTTCATGCCACAATATGATCATAGTATTTAGTTTCACCTTTGATGACATATCAATGGCCTTGGTTATTAATGCTTAAATCTTTTTGATTTGTGGACCCACATGTTTGAACACCAATGACTTGGCATCATTTCCAAGGATGAAGAAATTTAAAAAAAAAAAATTGAAGACCCTTGTAATATCACTAGTTAAGAATTTATTTGTAGTTGTGTCATTTTGCATGTGTGTACTATTGGCAACATATCAGCTTACACTAGAAAAATAGCACACAGGGAGATTGAACTTTGATTTGCATTTTAAAGTTAATTGCACAAATAAGGAAAAAAAATATCTCCCAAGTGAAGAGTGACAACTCTATTGAAACAAACCCAACTTGAAGATAAAAGGAAAGAGTTGAAGACATTAAAGAGACCTTCAAGAATGAGAAGATGCCACAAATCATGCAAGAGATTAGTAGGCGACATAGAGAGAAAGAAACATAATTTTATTGAGTCCTCTCCACAAGAGCATGGGGTGGGTACTTTTGGTTGAAATGTGCATTTATTTCAATTTAACGGATCAATATTAGTACACCTTCAATGAGTTTTTCCATAACATTATTAGGACTTAGAGGAGGAATTATAGACATAATTACAATATGTGAAGTAATTATTTTCCTTGACAAAAGGTTATGGTATGATCTAATGATTCACAAGTTCAAAGGTTGAGCATGCTTGAACCTAATGTTGGAGTATGGCAGTTAGGCTTATGTCCTTTGTCCCCAACTCTTTCATCTAGGAAAAATGAACTTTTACATGATACAAATTTTCATGATGCTAATGAACCTTCATAATTCAAAGGTGATTATGGAAAGAGATTTATTAGGATTTGGGTCTATTAGACCACTTCAGACAAAGGCAATAATAACTATAGGGACAAATCAAGCGTCAATAGGCTCAATTAACTTAGCAAGCCTAGATATTTAATCAACAAAATCAAAATCAACATGGTTATGTTCCACATCATCAAGTTCAAAATCAACAACATAGTCCTTTCCAAAATAGCATCCCAAATATGAGAATCCCATCCTATAGGTAGGCTCAAATATTTCCACTAGTAAGGTAGCCTTTCAAAATGAAGATATTACTAGTAGTTGGATTTATTTAAAATCCTAGACTATCCTAATGTTGTTCCTAATGAAAATATGGGAAGATATTGAAGTTCCAAGGTAAAAATGCAATTATAGGAACACTTAAGGAAATTCATCAACATCATAGATGAGTATGAAATTAAACATGAGGACATGATGATGAGATTATGTGTTCAAGACTTGGATTAAAGCACTAAATAGTGGTACTATAATTTACCTGATGACTATATAGACTTATTGGAGGAATTCGTGTGAACTTATTCAAACTACAATATGGGGATAATTTTGATCTTGAATTTTTAATCCACAAATTGGTAGCAATAAAAAGAGAGTGTTGAGATAGTGGTGGATTTCAATAGTAGATTTATTATATCAATGAGAAAATATCTAAACAACCTAAGACCAAATGAATCAATGTTCCTAGTCTTATATTATGGTGCATTTTATGTTGGGGTTAGGTTCTACCTTACAGACAATTATATATAGACCATAAGAGAGACCTATGTCACCAAAATAATATTAAGAGCAATATTTGGGCATCAAGAAATCACATAAAAGAGTAGAGATGGAGATACCACCTCCAAATAGAAGTTTATCTAATAAAATTATTTCCCTTGAGGATAAGTTGGATAAGCTAATGGGGGAAATAAAGGGTTTGTCTTATAGGATGGCAAGAAATGAGAAAGGTCTGACCCATAGCAATACTATTGTGCCATAATAGACCAAGTTACAATAAGGATTAGTCTAAAAGACTGCAACAAACTAACAAGTTGATGATTCAAAAGCAAAGAGATCCTAAAAAACTTGGCAAAGATACCCCAAACCCTTTGAGGAAGGAACATGTGAATTTTCAAGTAGATGTGATATGATGTGAGGTGTGTTACCTACCACATGACCTTATATAGTGAATAATTGCACTTGCAATGGTGAAAGATGCTGAGTATCTTAAACAAGAAGGTGACTCTAAGAATTTTGATGATAACAAGATTGATAAATTGAATACATTTTAAAATGAACCCAATCGTGTCAAAGATGAATATGTAACTCAAGATGGTGATGAAGAATCTTTCTAATATGGAACATGGTAGTAGTTGAAGTTGATATAATTTAACTATTAGCACCCATTTTTATATGTACAGATCATATTTGATTTTTTTTCTCCCATATTATGTAGGTGACCTTATGCACCCTTTTTTGATAACTAATATAAGATATCCTAAATGGGTCCCCTAAATCTCAAAAGATGCAAAAACCTATATGAGTCTAAGATTGAGTTGTTTCTAGTGTTTTCCTTAATGTTTTGTATGTTTTTTGACGTTTCAAAATTTTAGGGTTTTCCTCACATGATTTCCCTACCAATCCTGACAACTTGCTTAAGTCCTTGTTAAATTTTCTCTTAAGTGTTTTGTCAAAGTTTAAAATTCCAGAATGCCTATTAGATTTGGAGTGACTTGTCATCTCTAGCATGCCTTTACTACCACCAAGTCCACTTTTCCCCTATAATCCCCTTTTTATACTTTCAAACCTCCTCATCCATCCTATCCCTTAGTATTAATTCATCTCCTCTCCCCAAACTTCCATCCATTACATTCTAAAAAATTATAAGTATCATGAGGTCAAACTTTTGGATTTCCCTTATTTAGGTACCTTTTCTACCCAATTTTGAAATTTTGAAACTCCACTGATTGCTTTATGTATCATATTTGAGTCAAACTTACAACCATCTCCTTGACTCAGTACCAAATCATGCCTCATCTTGACTCCCCAATCTTGATGTCTCGAAATCCTTTTATTTTTCAGTATTCTCTTGCCGACCTTCTTGCATCTCATATTCCCCCTAGCATGACTTCCTTGTCACCCCTAATTCCTTGATTCCCTAACACTTTGATCCTTGGAATTTGGTGTAAGTTATTCCCAACACCTCAATCTCAATAGCCCAATGCACAAGGGAGTACATATTTATTTATCAAACTTAGAGAGAGGTATGTGCCCCCCTCCAAGTTTAACAATCTCCAAGATTTCAATAATGGTATATAGTGTGTTTTTGCATATGTCGAAGGTTCTAAAATATTAATGCATAACTCATAATATGGCCTAATAAAGTAAAGGGAAATATTTCAAAGATTGTAAAGGCTTAAGGATTTTTAATAATTTTAAATGTGCAATATATTAATATTAATCCAAATGTGGTATGCACCAAATGAGAATGAATCACTTCTCCTCCACCCACCCTCAACACTTTTCAATACTACAAGTTGTTTCTTGGCTACTACATTTACTCCAACAAATCTCCTCAACATCTTAGATGTTCATTTTGGAGGGACAATATATGAGTCATTGATTTTAAATTGCTATAGTGTTGCTTTCTAGGGCACATGCCCAATTGGTTTAAGATAGGTTTTGGGTTTCATTTTGAGGTATTGGATGAATTTGGATTGAATAGTTGGAGTTGCATAACCAACAAAATAATGATATTTACAAGAAGCCTTAGGGTTTTGATTTATAATTTTAGGTAAAGATATTTCAGCATTGGAATGATTTGGGTTCATCCAAAAAAATTAATAACACTTTCAACCTTTTAAGAGTGAATGATCAAAGGAAAATTCAACCTTGATCAAGTGTCTCCATATGTATTGTGGGTATTTTTAGATGTGTTTCTTATTCATTTGCCAGCCAAACAATCATAAAATCCTTATAAACCTTTTGCAAGGTATCTTCTCAAAAAAATAAAGGAAATATATGGGTATTCTCATAGATAACTAAGTAGACTCATTTAATATTCTACAACTATCCATTACTTAAATTTTAAATGTATGTGTAGAGGCTAGCTTGCTTCTACATTTTGAAATACAGTCTTTTGTTATATGTTTATTAAGGTGCCACCATTGGTTTTAGTTATTTCATCCTTTATATGAACTCAAAGACTCTATTTCCCAATTGGATAAAGGAAATGATCTATTATTGTCTCTTTATCTCCATCATCCCAACACACTCAAAACAACTTAATATAAATATTTTTAATTTTACCTATTCTAGCGTGTTTTCATTTCCATGTTACAATGTATATAAAATCATAAGGGGTTATTATAAATCACATTATCAAACACTCATATGACATATCATCTGCTCTAGTAAGTTTCTTGACCTTAAGTATTCCAAACCAATATATAGGCGTGAAGTGATAACCAAAATAGGGGTGTACTATGTAGTGGGTATGGTTTATGTCAGGGTAAGTGTTTTACATCTATGGTGATATCTATTATAGTACCTTAGGGGAAACCCCCTTGGTTTAGTAGATCCAAAAGAGAAGGAGGTCCTACCCACATCAATAATTGGTTCTCAATTGCCCAACCTAAACATAGGTTTTGTGGTCTTCTTCCCAAGTTTGGCACTCCTAGTAGTAGGGAGACTATCTAGCCTTAGTGATTTGGGGCCTACAACTCAAATCACCAACATTATCTACACAAAATTTTCAAAATCTCAAAGAACTTGTATGAAAAAATACAAAATAAAAGGACCATCAAATGAAGATGTTAGAACTTGAGCACCAATATCGTAGTCATGAAAGTGCATAATGAATAATAATTGAGAAGTAAGTAGATGAATCCATAAATAATGTGTTTGGTATAATCAATATTGATGCACTAGTCACACAAGTAGGGAAGCTCAAGCATAGGTTAGGCATCGATATTGAAAGTACTACGACCATAAGGAAGGAGGTTGAAAAGAGAAGGTTTGTGTTAGAGAGTCAATAACCAAAAATAAGTGTGTGCCTAAAATCAAGAGTTGTATTACCGACAAGAAATGTGGTAGCTCCAAAGGTGAATGAATCAAGTGTTATACTATATAATATTCAAGCATTTCACATAAAGACCACATTGAAACCAAACAATAGGTGGATGCCAAAAAGGTAAGAGTTTTTCTACTTGCTATCAAGTTATTCCATGTATCCCAATTGTACTTCATCTTATTGTATTATATTCAACCCCTTTGCCTAACTCTAACCCCGTTGATGTTGCTCAAATCATAAGTCAAGTTAGAATATTTTTTTTCCATAGGTGAACACCTTATAATACCTAAGCATAAGGAGAGAGTTTTGTCCTATCTTACTATTGCAGATAGTCTTGAGCAACCTATCAATGTCCCTAGTGATGTTACTGCTAAAATTAATACCTAATATGTGCTTGAGGTTTACTTAGGAACTTCCTTGTGTTGGAAACAAGCTACACTGAGAGGGGGGGTGAATCAGTGTTGTGCAAAAAATAACTTTATTAACCTTTATCTCCAAAGCATTAACAACATTCAACCATAAGGCATAAACATGAAGCAAATGAACACAACACCATAAAACAAGGATTTTTAAATGGAAACCTTGTTAGGAGAAAACCACGGTGGATGGGCAATCCACAATTATGATATGAGTATACTCAAATGAATTTTACAATAAGGGGAATGCACTTGCATTCAGGTGCATTGCCTAGAGCTCACTGCTCAAAGGGAAGGCTCACTGCCTTACAAAGAGAGTCAGATTAAAACCATCTGAGAGTTTGAACTAAGATAAATAACATCTACATATGCCTGATTACAGTTTCGGTTAAGCACAATAATAGATCTACTATCCTACAGACTGATTCTGCACTTTTTCTCTATTTTTCTCACACTTGCAACTAAGATCCTTTATGCACAAGTGAAACTACGCATTATCATTCTTTTTCTCTACTCTTATTCGCAATTTGCATCAACACACACTTCATACTTGATGAAAAATAATACGGACGATCTTATATATATCCACAACTTAGAATTCAATTACACTTTGTCGACTTCAATAGAACAAAAATAATTACAACTGTCGGCTCAAATCATGAGAAATATGCAATGCGTATACACAATTGTCAACCACAACTTTGCTAGGACCCAAAAAACTATGTACGAACACAAAAATACTTGACTAATTATTTCTCATACATCCGCTACATAATTCATTCATGAAATCGACTCTAGTATTGATAAAATAGAGAATTAGCCAATCGGATCTTCTAACTCGAACAAGAATCGATACGAGCCACTGCACTTCAATAGTAATAGAGAGAATATACCAAAACACATTTCTTGAGATGCACAACACAAAATACTAACATAAAATCTTCATACAGATCGATGAACACTGAACTATTGGATGTTATGTTTTTCCTTATCAATCTTCAATCTATATGTCGGTATGATCGAATGATGATGTGTGTATTTGATCATCAATTAGGGTTGCCATCAATGACAACACCAAATGATACTAGCAATGTCTCTTGCCAACAATCTCCCCCTTTGGCATTCATGGCAACACTTAGTGAAAAATGGCTAAGTGTCAGATCAATACCAAGATAAATTGCATTGCCATCTCCAAAATTCCAAAATTCCAAAATGCAATTCTCCCCTTGAGATGATTATGAATTTTCCACTTCACTACTCTCCCCCTTTGACATCAATGGAAAAGGCAAAGAACCGCATTTCAAAATGGACCAATTAATCAAAATTGTTATACAAAAATGCTTCTTTAACTTACATAAGCTGAAAAATGTCTGCAAAATATTTCTTCAGCTGGGTCAGATTTGCATCCCAAACTCTTTTGAGACTCTCTAAGATTGTTATGTGAGCACAGATCAAGTAGGATTGGGTCTCTACAAATTGGTTGGATCACCAACTGCCATAGTTTCTTCTTCTTCCTTTAGAGCACTTGACAATATGTCAATTTTTGGACAAATTATGCCTCTGAGTTCACATGTCCTTGCAACAATTTTTTCATTCTCATGCTTCAAGCTTTTTATTTTGTCAATTAAAGACATCACTTTGCCTTATGTCTTTCCAACACCACCAGTTCGAGGATCAAATGCTTCGGAAATAGTATTTAAGTGATTTTCTAGATCCTTTACCTTTTTCTCATTGACTTCAGTAAACTTTGAAAAAGACAAACATGATTTGAAAATCTTTCCACCTTCTGACAGAGTATTTTGTACATTCTTTACACATGTGGCTAGAAAGGTTTTATCCTTAACAATCATCTTTTTCAATCCATTAAAACTTTTGACATCAAACTCTTTCTACACTTTCACCATAGTTGATTTCTCAAGTGACTCAAAGTGAGTACTTACAGAGTTGACAATCTTCTTTAATTCACCTAAGGAGGAACCGGTCGGATCTTTCACATGAGTGGGCATTATCTTTTCCAAGACTTTAGATGCAATATTCAAAAGTTCACTATCCCCAATGTGGGACTTCAACAGTTCTTCTTTGACTTTCGCTTAAGAAAATGAATCTACCTTCATTTTCTGAATTGGACTCAGGGTGGATAGGTCAATGGGACCTTCAATGAATTCCGGATCAATCTCTTCTTTTTGTTCTATTAAAAATTTATTCACTTCCTCTGCAATGTCTCTTGCTTCAAATGGAATTGCCTTTTCCTCAATTTTATTTTCTTCAATCATTGCTTCCTCAGTTGCAGGTTCTAATTTGCCTTCAATGATCTCTGCTTTCTCAACTGATACATTTTCAGCTATCTCAACTTCCATAGGAATTTCTATGTTGTCCATTGTAGGAGGAATTTGAGTATCCTCAATCATATCATCATTTAAACCTTTTCATTTTCTAGATCAGATGCAATGCTTTCAATATTTACTTCTTCTGCAACAACAGATCAATTCCGTCATTTAGCAAAATCTTTCTGAAGATTTGCTCAATTTCTTTTATGAATTCATATGTTTGACCAATCATGACCTTATTTATCCTTGATTTTGTCTTGAATTCTTTATTAGCTCTTTTCAGGAATGCATTCATATCTTCTATGAACATTACTGGACATAGTTATGCTAGAATTATTTCTCTCATGTGCTCTTCTTTTTTTCTAGCATTAAGTCTCCTCATCTCTAGAAAGTCATATAGACTTTTGGGAAAGTTTGGCATTATTTCAATCAAAAAATTATTGAAAGTGTTCATATGTTTTATTGTTGTTTCCTCAAGAATTCTCTTATCAGATTCACCAAAAGATTCATACCATTTTCAAAGTGGTTTTAGATTTCCATCCTTAACCAGAGATTTTGCAACTACTTCCACTGACATACTTGGTTTGTCAGTATTTTCCTTCTTCTTTGCTTGGTCATCTCAACTGGAAGGTTTTCCTTTTGCAACTGTTGTTGCCTTAATTCCTGATTTCTTTGATTCCTTCATCAGACTTTGTCTCTTCATCCTCAGAGACTGCTACATAGACTCTTTTACTTTTATCTTTCTTCCTCTTCCCATATTTACCAGATCCCTTAGATTCAGTTTTCACACGGATTGATTTTGTTGCAAGGGTTGAATGGGATGCAAATCTTCTAGTTGATCTAGCTTGGGAAAATGGTGTTGCCTAACCAGTTGATTGAGTTTTTGTTGCCTCCTTAGTTGCTTGCTTTGATGCTTTAGCTTCTTCCCTTTTTTGTCTAGCTTCTTTCAATTTCTCTACAGGTATTCCCAAACTTTCTGCAAGAACTTCTACCTCTTTTCTGAATCTTTTGGTTACCACAGGCTTTTTGAGCTCGTTGTGCACCTGTATATCCTTCTCTACATAGGTACCAAACCTCTCTTCTGTCGGATCTAGAGGTTTACCTAGTAAGTGTTGTGCATACATATCCAAAATGTTCTCTTCAACTTCATACCCCATAGGCATGATCCAGACTGTTCTGGGATCAAGAACTTCCATCATACACTGATCAATGTCCACCATGAAATAGATTGTCTCTTTGTACTTCTCTACAATTAAAGTAGGAATCCTTTCTCTGGCTTGCATCATAGCCTGAATTTTTTTAAAGTATCCCTGCATAGCTACATTCTTTGTTTTGGTGTCTGCAAAATTGTGTAAAAAATCTCTAATCTGAGTGGCTACTAACTTGTCCTTTTGCTAGTGAATCTTTCCAACTCTTGGAACTTCACCCATGAAATAAAAGAATAAGCATAAAATCAAGTTTCCATACTTCAAAGAGTTTTCATTGTCTTTCTTAATCTTCGCAATATTTTCCATTAGCTGAGACTCCTTAGCAGTTCATAGAGATCGTATTTTGCATTTTCTTTCACCATCTGATAGGCAGCATAAATTGATGTACCATACAAAGAATTGTCTCGATTGGAGTGATAAATCTTGTACCCAATAACCATAGAAGCAAATTTGACCTCTACATCAACAATGTCATCAGTTGTCATTGCCCTTTTGTCATATTGAGAACTGGTTGCATCGGTGACCATTTGGTTCTTCACCAATTTTAGAATAGGCAATCCACCAGAGGAACACAAACATGTAACAACACTTATAGCTTCTCTTGTTATCTTGAAGGGTATGTTTAACCACATGAATTTTGCATGGACTCTACTCAAGATATACCAGACCCATTCATTTTCTCTGAAGATGGGAAATTTCACAATCTGAGTGAATGTCTTCTCCCCTAGGGTTTTGTATTATGGTTTCACACAGATGTCTTCTCCTGTGATGTGATTGTTATATAAATTCAGCAGTTGTGAACTTCCTAGTTCTTCAATATTCACGTGAATGTAAACCCTAATATCCCTTGTGTGTAACACTCTATACGAGACAGATGAAAATGATCCTAATGGATCAGTCTCAACAGACTTGTAAGGATGCCATTTGAATTTGGGACGAGGTTGATCCTTGACTTCAACTACCAAAGGATTATTCATTTTGACCGAATCACAAATTCGTAGAGTTTTATGATAAATACCTTTTTCGTGGGATCATAATTTGATTGTTGAATCACTTCGACACTTGAATCTCGCCTCAATTCACCAAAGTTCACCTTAGAGCTCTCCAAACTTCTTTTCTCCAAATGCAAAGTGAAAAATGAAGAATATAAATGAATTTATAATACTTGCATACCTAACCTTTTTGTCGCAATAAATGCTTTAACCCTAATTCATTTGGTTACTCTGTTTCTATGCACTGTGAAAGATAAATCTTATGTGGACCTCCAATATGGCATACCTCATTCCACAATAAGTTCAACAACATTTTTAGAACATCTATGAACCTCTTGTACATATCCACATCTGGTATTACTTACCGGTTAGGGGGTTAAATGATTTTCTTGACTGCTCCCCCTAGGCCAAAGGCCTAAAACTAATTCTCAGAGGAATTACCAGAAGCAGATTCTGGTGCTGGCACATTTTCTTCAACAAAGGGCTCTTTCTTTACCCATTTCTTCTGCATTTGTTGCCTGACCACATCTATAGTGACTTTACCTTTTCCCTTGATATCCTTCTGCATGTTTTTCTTATGATTTATCAGACCCTTTCTGCTCCAACAGAATGTAGCAATGTGACCAAATTTGTTGTAGTTATAGCACACAACATTTCTCTGTCCAAACCAGTTGTTCCACTTATTTCCTCTTGATCTGCACTGGTTATCAGTAAGTAAAATTCTATTGCATGTATAGCATCTGGTATTTCTATGAGATTGACTCATCATATTTCTACATTCATTTGACTTATGACCAATCTTATGACAATTAAAGCACTGACCTAAGAAAGATGGACCATTTAATTTCATTCTACTTCTATATTGAGTAGCCATGTGTCCAAACTTATTGCAACTGAAACATTATCCATTAAATCTTTGAGCATTAGGTTTCCTTACCGGATACCTTCCAGATTTGTTCATTTGATTTCCTTGCTTGAATCATCTTTGTCCAAATTTTGAACTTTCTCCTTCTTCATATGCAAGACCTCTCTTGTCACCATCAATCCTCTGACCTTTAATCACTTCATCAAGCTTGGTTGAGCTAGCTTTGAACTTTTCTTTGTACTCATTTGCAGCATCAAGTTCATTTTTGAGTTCATCCAACTATTTTTCAAGTGCCTCTTCATTGATTTTAGATTGTTCCAATTCATCATCTAGTCGGATGCATACTTCAGATTTTTATTTCAAGGACTATGCTAGGTTCTCTTCATTCTTATTTCTGTCATCAACCTCCTTGGTCATTCTCATCATGATAGATTACATCTCGTTCTTTATGACAACATTGTCTTTGGTAATATTTTCACATTCTTCTATCTTTTCTTTTAGGGCTTGACTGACTTGTTCATCTTCAATGCTTTTACTGTCATTTTGCTTGATCTGATCACAGAGTTCCTTTCTCTTCTCTCTAGACGTATTTATTGTGTTTTCCAGAGACTCAATGAATTTCTTAGCATCTGTGAGGTTTTCTTGTAATTTCTGAACTTCATTCTTTGACTGATCAAGATCATCCAGGGCCACCAAAATTTGTTGTTGAAGACTGCTTGAATCCATTGAAATACCTTCCAAGATCTCCCCAAGTGATTAGACTTCTTTTAGAGGAACTAGCTTTGATACCAATTTTTGGACACAAGCTACACTGAGAGGGGGAGGGTGAATCAGTGTTGTGCAAAAATTAACTTTATTAGCCTTTATCTTCAAAGCATTAACAACATTCAACCATAATGCATAAACATGAAGTAAATGAACACAACACCATAACACAAGGATTTTTACATGGAAACCTTGTTAGGGGAAAAACCACAGTGGATGGCCAATCCACAATTATGACCTGAGTATACTCAAATGAAGTTTACAATAAGGGAATGCACTTGCATTCAAGCACACTGCCTAGAGCTCACTGCTCAAAGGGAAGTCTCACTGCCTTACAAAGAGAATCAGACTAAAACCATCTAAGATTTTGAACTGAGAGAAATAGCATCTACATATGCCTGATTATAGTTTTGGTTAAGCACAATAATAGATCTGTTGTCTTATAGACTAATTTTGCATTCCTACTCTGTTATGCTCAAACTCACAACACAAATCCTTTATGTGCAAGTGAAATTGTGCATTAACGCTCTTCTGCTCTGCTCTTATTCACAGTTCTCATCAACAAACACTTCATACTTCATGCAAAATGATATAGATGATCTTATATATATCTGCAACTTATAATTCAATTACACTTTGTCTGCTTCAATAGAATAAAAATAATTACAATTGTTGGCTCAAATCATGAGAAATATGCAATGTGTATCCACAACTATCGGTCACAACTTGGCTAGGACCCAAACAAAGATGTATGAACACAAAAATACTTGACTGATTATCTCATACATCTGTGACATTATTCATTCATGAAGTCAACTCCAGTATTGATAAAATAGAGAATTAGCCAACCGGATCTTCTAACGAGAACAAGAATCGAGATACGAGCCACTGCGCTTCACTATTAACAAAGATAATATACCAAAACACATTTCCTGAGATGCGCGACACAAAATACTAACATACAATCTTCATACAGGTTGATGAACAATGAACTACCGAATGCTTTGTTCTTCCTTATCAATGTTCAATCTGTCTATCGGTATGATCGAATGATGATGTGTGTATCTAATCATCGATTAGGGTTGCCATAAATGCCAACACCAAATGATACTAGAAGTGTCTCTTGCCAACACCTTGGTTGAAACATTGTTAATTTAAACCCCTTATACACTTAGTTTTTAATAAATGGGTGGTTAGTTCACAGTTATATTAGATTTTAGATCCTCTAGTAATGTGGTGCCCCTTGAAATCATGAATGGGCAAGGCATACAAGTGTCCATATCCTATGGCAAGCATTTTTCACTGGATCTACAGGAGGTGAATATTTAGGAGTTGAGAGGGAAGTACATACATATCTTACTTTCCATATTCTCTCAAAAATATTTCTTGATGGATATTACTATTGTTGATTTCCCTACTAAGTGGGCTATGTTGCTATCTAGAAAGTGGGTGGCATCTATTAGTGGCAACATTCAAATGGATCTATTATATGTTATCATTTCACTTGCATGATAAAGAGGTCATATTACACCAAGAGAAGAAAATGAGATAGGCTATTAAAGGCTCTAATAAGGCTACAAATGAGGTACTATTAGAGTTTGGTACTAATCAATTCATTAAATATCTCAATAATGATAACTATCACACAAGTAGTGTTGTCATTGCCTTGATCCCATTAATAATACAAATGAGTTATAGAATTTTCTCTTTGATGGTCCATGCTCTAGAGATCACTTAAGCACTAGTGTTCTAATTTCACCTCATAGCAAAAGTTTTAAATTTTATTTTTAAGTTGGCTTTCCATTGTAGTAATAACAATGTAGAGTGTGTTATGTCCCTAACCCTATAGTGTGTATTATGTTATGAGTAGTTGGTTTGTGGCTACCTTAACTCTTAAATAGGTTACATAATCATTATTATAATCATATATATGTATTTAGGTAGTCCTAGGAGTTATATTTAATTATTTAAGTTGGACTAGGTGGTATCTAGGGCATAAGTATGGTATATACAAGAGGTATAGGGGTGATCCCACAATACTGGTTTACATTTTTTGTCCAAACTTGACATTGAACTAAAAAACATTAACTCAATCTTTACTTTCAGACACCTATAGCTACTAAACCATGAGGAATTTGAAGATGATGCAAACTAGTGATTTGTGACGTTTTGTCTATAGATTCTAAATATTTATATTTTTAAAATTTTGGAATCAAATTGCATTTATTTTTCCATCTCCTTCAAAAACTAGTTTTTAACAGTAAACACCATTTTTAAAGAGTGGTGTGTACTTGCTAACACAACTTTTTTCTATGAAGGATAAAATTCTATTTTTTTTGAATTTGGATTTCTAACTACGATATCTAGTGCATGCATTTGGTTTCATAGTGTTTTATTGAATATTTTTCTCTTAATTAAGTTTTGAAGTCAAGCCAATTACAATTTAGACATACGTTTACTTGCTAACACAACTTTTGTTGTATGTATCGATTTTTTTTTGTTGGATCAAAGACATCAATATCAAGTGCATAGATATTGTTTAGATTTTTTTTGATAATATACTATTTTTTGACATGTGCAGAACATAGAGCTTGATTTTTGGTGAAAAACCTATGTTTAATTAAACTACAAAAAATACATAATAAAAAAAAAATATATTAAAATTATACTTTATGGATAGCTCGTTTCGAGGAATATAATCCTCCAATTGGGTCTATGAAGTTGATTCTATTTTCATCTTCAAACTGAGCTTTGAAAGCCAAAATTTTGTAGAAAATTGCTAGAGGGGGAGAAGGGCAAAAAATGGGGGTTCGCTAAAAGGCGGGGTTTGCTAGAACCCCTCTTCTAGCAAACCCCCCTTTAAATAACATTAAAAAAGAAAAACCCATTAAAAGGGGGTTCGCTATAACCCCTCTAAAGCTTTTTCCCATCCAAAATGCATTTTCCCTTCCTCAAACTAATTGTAAACCACTATTGTGGGATCACCCATAGGTTAGTTATTATCATCATGTTGAGTATTGTGATCTTATTGAAGAATATTGGAGGTATCCCCCTTGAAGTGGATTAGGAGGTTACCCCCTCGAATTGGCATATTGTTATATAGTATTTACAACATATTTCCAATTATATAATCTATTATGCAATTTATTTCATTACAAGTGGTATCAGAGCATGATCTTGACACCATGAAGGCAAAGCATTTGTTTCAATTTTGAAGGTCATTTTGTGAACACATATCTCTCAAATTTTGGGGATTTTAAAAAAAAAAAATTAAGGGGTTTTTGAAGAACATATTGAAGGATCTACCATTCAAATTTCAAAGGAATTGGAGCATGTTGATGAGTTTTTTTGCAAATCACAACACAAACAAAATATTGAGCATTTTATCTCTCTTGAAAGGAAATCTAACCTTTAAGACTCAAAAATATTTCCCTAAGGCTTTGATAGTCAGGTTTTGACTTTGCAAAAATAACTCAGTGGTTTTAATGTTTTGTTACTTTAACAAGGGGCCTTAAAATTACCTCATTGTAACTTGATAACATGGTTTTGAATGGTTTAAAATTGATATGAAACCTGATTGGATTTCCAAATCTAAGATCTAAAAATAATTTGCAACATCTGATTTTGAAATCTAGGTGATTCTTTTCCTCCTAAACTAACTCAAATCTTCAAATAAAATTCAAAAGATAGGGTAAGAAGAGATTAAGTTTAGAAACCCTAAGGACAATGACAATAATGATTCGATGCCTCAGATAGATGGTTCCCTCATTGAAACCAATTGCTGCTTAATTAGAGATTAACTCACAAATCCACAAGAACAGTACAATCTTCAAAGGTAACAACAAATTTTTAGATTATGAACATTCATAAAAAATACCCAATTGTTGTGTAATTTAAACAAAAATCTATAATTGAACTAAAATCAAATAAGGTTCAGACTAACCATGCAAAGCAACTCATAATCAACAAGCTATAAATGGTATGAACCAAAGATCTATCAAATATATTCACACTTCATCATAATTGTGACTGAAGTCCATCTAATATTGAAGAAAATGAACCATGCAAACATAATAAATCCACAAGTGAGACACCAAAATTCAATGCTTTGCTTGTATTGATCTCCAAATTGTTTAGTCAAAACAATTCATGTTCAACAACAATCTTTACAATGAGAGAATATTGCCTTTTATAAGCAAGGACAATAAACCTAAGCTATGCTCAATGGTGGAGATCATCTCAACACCAAGAGCCAAGATTACATCATCATTTAATAATTGGAGTGCATTAACTATTTATCATATTCATCATCTATCTTCAACTAAATTCAATTACAAGCCTTCCTTAGGATATGTAAAAATACAACATATTACAATAATATAGTTGTCTTATCCCCGCGGCTGCCAAGCGAGCGAGCTCGGTTTTGGTGCCATCTATGTGGTACGTGGCTGACAACATATGCTTGGATAGCACAGTCTTATAGGACGGCAGCGAAGGTCATTAATTGAAGGTAGGGTGATGAAAGTTTAATTGGTGGTCGTTGGCCTTTCATTGAAGGTGTGTCATGTGATTGACATGCTCGAAGGACACAATGTGATTGCAGTTTAAGTATCGATGGGACGGTCGCACAGATTGTGGGTGGTTATTTCACCTTTAAAACCATCTACACATGACATTTCACTCCAATGAAGATGATGTAAATGCATGTATGTTTGCAATCCTCGAGAAAGCTTTGGGCTTTCTTTGGGAAAATTGGGTATGGGCGCTTGAAATATGTTTTCAAAGACTGGGATGAACTAGTTCTAAAGGCTGTTCAATTGTTGCTAGGAGAGGAATCTGTGACAATAGCGGAGAGATGGCACACAAATGTTGACATTGTTGCTCGTCTTGTTGCTTCATTGGTTGACTTGGAGGTATCGAAAGTGATGACTCTTTTAATGGTTTGAAAGTTGGTTTGGGAGAATATGTTGGACAGTGTCATGGATGTGGTCATTATTGCAGAATTGGGTGTGGGGATCCCTCACCCCAGAGACATGCATCGAACACTTTTACCTAGGGTGAGGATTAAACAATATCCCTTTCTCTTGGATATCAAGGGTGAAGCTCTACGAAGGCATCGTGACCAGGCGTGCTACAAACTGATATTCTTGAAACACCATATGTTCTTGGAACCATCGGGTGGGGTGGAATGGTGCTGGAATTTTAGGGAGTACTTGCTTGCAGAAGGCGTGGAGATGGATGGGTAATGGTCATAGGTGTTGCTGGGTGTTTATTTGTTTTGTGTAAAAATTATGATAGGTGTGGGGTAGCTTGTTTCTGAGCGATGGCATGGTATCACATATGTGATGTTTCATGGTAGTATGTTGGTATGGTGTTTGGGTCTACATATTTGGGCTCACTGCATCTGTTTTTGGGGTGGTTTCTGGGTGGCATTGGGGATGTGGCTCTTTCTCTAAAACTTTGCTAGTTGATGGGTTGTTTTTGTAATATTTTTTGCAAATCAATATAATAATATTTACGTATAAAAAAAAAATATAGTTGTCTTATCATTAAATTAAAAATTTGATATCCTAGTACAAGGATAGTCAAAGCATGACATATAAACAACCAAAGTGTTACAAACCACAAGATGATATCAACTAACTACATCTAACTAAAATTCATGTACAACTAGCATAATCTAGATATCAAAGATGTGAAATCAATAATCTACAATGCTAAACCAAATGATATAATCATAATCACATATAAAGTGAATACAATGAAGTTAAAGCACTCCTAAAGTTCAAACATATAAAATCACGTTATATACATCTAAAATACATAATTAAATATCTTGATGGCAATATGAAATATCATTAGTAAATAAAAAGTATAAAAATAAAATCAAACAAGATGAGGCACACATGCATGTGGGCCTTACAAGTTAAGTGTAGAGAGATTTGAAGACCAAAGGGTGATTGGATATGGGACTGTGCATGCAAAAAACTTAGTTGATTGTGGATGTTGCAAAATTTTGGTAGAGACGAGGATGCATTTTTCAAGTTTTTTTGACCTCATTTCTTGCTCTAAGATAGCTAATTTTTAAAGGATTAGTGAAGAAATGAAAGATGGAGTTCATAAATAGGAGGAAATGAATTTTTGGGAAAATAATGGCAAAGAACACATCTTTTAATGCTTAAAATTATTGCTCCTTCAATTAAAATGAAACCCTTAGTTACTACACTATGATAGCTTTGTAATCAATGCTTGTTCAAACTAAAAAAAAAAAAAAAAGCCAAAAATATGTAAAGGGGCTAAGAGGGACTATGAGGCATATTTAGAGACATGTAGAAGGTTTGATTGATAGAATTTGTCTTGGAAGTTGAGATCAATTGCTACTTTTTCAATTGTTTTGGCTTTTAGAAGACTTTTTTTCTTCATCAAGCTAGAATACTAATCTATGATTTTTTGGGTACTTACAACCATGACCCCTTCCATTGCAACAAGAAAATTCAGTTTGTTCCATTATAGTTTCTTGCTCTACTTAAACATAGTTTGGTTCAATGGTCAAACAATCAATAGCAATTTTGCACCTTTCTACACCAAAAAGTGGTAAATAATTGTTCTATTTTTATTGGCCAAAATTTACCTTTATCTATTAAATCAAATGATGCTTAAGAATGGTTGTATTTTCCTAGTGCACAATTTGGTTTATCTCTCTACAAACATCATCGAGGAATTGATTCCCTAGCCTTACACCATGAGTATTGTCCACATAGAGGACACCATTTATTAATAACATTCTTCATTTTATATAATATTAGTTGAGCCCTTTCATATTGCATTCTACATAAAATAAGCCTCATCATGATTTTAAGGGTTGGATGGTGTTAAACTTCTCTATTCATTGTGCCATCTTACCAATATATATTCCCATTTGTAGATTGATCCCTACATATTCTTCCACATCATCACTCACTTTCTAGTGACCATTGCTTCTACTACTTGTTGAACTACACAATATAGTATTTGGCATGTACATAATGTACAATGGTTTACTTGTAGTTTTATAACAATGATTAATTTACAAATAAATCATTATTGGTGTTAAGCCTTGTTGGTCTTAAGAGGAAGATTTATCACCAAATCTTTGAAGTAAAAGGGAGATTTTTATATTCTTAAAGAAGAATCACAAAAACATTCTCATAAACAAGACATAATATTTTTAAGAAACAAGTCACATATAAATAAAACTATTTTTTTGTATATCCCAATGTCTACCCCCAACTATGCATAGAAATCCCTTTGGGTTACAAAATGGTTATTTAACCTATGATATCAAGTTATTACTATCTACCTCTAATGAGAATCAATCTAACAATCTAAAGTCAATATTCTGATGAGCAATAATATGCAATATTTAAATAAACAAGTTGTCATGGACATTTAAAAATGGAACTTCGCATTTGTATATCTCAATGCCTAACATCTCCAATAAATCATAGACATCCCCCAAGCTTACAATATGGGCATCTAATTGATAATCTCAAGCTATTAGTATGTGAATCTAACAATCTAAAATCAATGTTCTAATGAGGCAACTACATGTCTATACATTGACTTGGATGGAAGTTTCTAGAATATCAATAAAAAAGGAGGCATTACCCATGAAAGTCGATGCCTCCCTTACAACTTGTAATGTGGCATCCTCTCTATAATATTTGGCATTATCAACTAGCCCACTTCTAGCCTGTGGTGGTGTTCATCTATGTGGGAATTGTGAACTTTGAAAATCTACTATCTCCTCCATCAATGATCTACCTCTTGCATAGCTCTGTATAGTGATAGGTTATTGAACAAATCCCTATTGGCTAGTTGTCCCATGGGAATCAAAGGATTCAATTCTTCTGACTTTGTCTATGTATCCGTAGCAACCCAAAAGGTGGAAAGGAGATCCTAATGCATTGGTCACACTCATTTGGGGTTTGTTGTCTATTGTTTCATCAAATTCTCAATTGAAAGGGATTGGTTGGTGAAAAGGAACACCTTCATCCTTAATCCTCCTTTATCCCTTCAAACACCATCCCTTGGTACTACCTATGAGTGCTCAAAACTTGTCAAAATTACATGAAACACATAGGTGACTAACATTATACAAACATACAATTGGAAACATTTTGATTTGTGCATATGATTTTCATTTCAACTTTAATAATAAAGGAAGTGGATATTTCTTTAAGTATAGAGCTTTACTACTCATGCAACAAAACTTCGAAGAGATTGAACTGACTCTTGATCAATCTTATTCATCAAATGAATTGTGTTAATTTATGAAGACATCCCATTAATTGCAAATAAAGAGTAAAACAATCTATATGCAAGATAAACGAGGCACCAAGTTCAATGCTTATAGTGTTTATCATTAACTTCAACTGAATGTTGACCACTCAAAAATTAGAGGATCAAAAATCTCATTAGCATTCGACAAAGAAAAGATACATAATGTTTCAAGGCAATTATACCAACAAGCAATGTCTTAAAATCACAATAAAACAAGAGACATTATGGTACACGAACTCATAGGGGAGATTGCCTTTAATTGATTAATCCAAATCATGGATATTGATATCCTTGGTAGAGGGGTGGTCTTTTCATCGAGGTAGTATGTTGGGTCCCACCTGTATCAGTCAGATCGATAATATGCTAATTGTAATGCTACGTCATAATTCTCCACAACCTCTTTCTTTTTCAAGCTCAAGATTCTCAACATACCAAACACCTATCTCCCAACAAAAAAGACAATTATAGAAATGGGGTTGTTGGTCATAATGTTTTGTTTTAGTTGTCTCAATCAATTGGGCAATCTCCACTAGCTTATTCAAGGACCCTTAATAAAAATTTGTTGACTTTTTAAGCTTGTCTTTGATGAAATTTTGGAACATTCTTTCAACGGTCTTGATTGTAGAGTAGTGGGTGTAATATCTCTAAATAGGAATAACAGAAAAAAAAAAACAATATCTCCAAAAATATGCAATAAAAAAAATTGAAATTTTATTTGCAAATAAAAAACACATCAACGAACTTAGATCTATGCTCAAAATATTTTTCTGGTTTTTCTATGATTTTATAGGAATTTTTGAATATAAAAAAGTTATAGAAAATCCACTCAAACTACCCAAAAATTTCAGAAACAACTTCATTATTTTGCTTTTCTTTTTTTCTGACATGAATGTAGCCGGCAATATACAGGTTAATTCCCAAATACCTCAAAAAATGCCTTCAAAACCCTAGCTGCCCTTGCCGAAACCCTCAAAAAATCAACGCTAGGTTTGTTCCACTTATCCTTTTTTGTTGTTATATTTAATGATGCTTAGTAACATGAATACACCTTGTTGTAGACTATCCAAATCTGAACTTGATGCTTTGAACCTCACCTCCAAAAATGGCCTCGAAACTTGATAAAGAATTGCAACTCTAAAAAATGATGTGCTAAGGCATCATAGACCAAAACTCTTCCACTAAAACATACCCTTCTAACTAGGGGGAGCCCGTATGTCTCTCTGAAACCAGGGATACTCAAGGGTTTCAAACATTAAGCCAAGTTGAAGTAGCAATAAACAAAAAACTCACAACATAATGAGTTTTAAAAGACCCCTTGAGAGTTATATAATAACTGACAATGAGATGAATTAATCTCATATCTTGAATCACCACCTCTTAATCCAAAGCTCCACATTAAAAACCTAAAAGTTTATCCAATAAGCTCTTTGAAAATCCATGCCCCCTTTGCCTTTTTATCACATGCTTTTTAAAATACTTAAAATACATGAAAAGAGGGACAACTTAAGTCTTTGGCTAAGAGTCACTTAAGTTGCCTAAAAAGATGTGCCCTCAACTTAAAATAACTTAAGTTCACTTAAGTTGCATGAAAAGGCGTGCACACAACTTAAGAATAGAATTGAGAACAAGCCAAAAACTCCAATACTAATCCAATGATGCTCTAAGTTTTCTTCCTCTTGGGTAATCCAAGGAAAGGACAACCAATGTGTTGTTAATCCTCATGATTTGAGTTGGGGACATTACAATGGGCCTTACCTTCAATGAGAAAAAAATGTGCTTGGTCAATAGATACTTCTTTGTTAGATTTAGGATAAAAAATGAAAGCAATAAAAAAATGCAACACATAAGACAATGAACACAACAAGATAGCCTGGGAAAACCCTCCTACTCGAGGGAGAAAAAACCCAACAAATATATCTCTTGTATATTGAAGGAATACAAGCAAAAATCTGGTTACAACTCAAGCCCAACACAATGTCGAATTTGATACAATGAAAAATAGCACCTCTCCTAGATGCAAAGATACAAATGAATGTGTTTCTCCTTGAAATCGATTTGTTGCTACAAAATGATGATCTGCTGCTCAAGTATGAACTTCTTCTAGGAATGCAAATTATGATGAATGATCATCACCTTGTATTTATACAAAACTAGGTGACTCTTCATTTGGGTTGGCCTTTTTTAAGAAACAAGGTGACTCTTCATAAAATTATTATATATAACAAGTTTGACTTGCCTTGGTATTATTTATCCATCATTTTTAAATTTGAGAGAAAGATATCTCCCACTGCTATAACATCAACACTCCCTCTTAGCTAGGGAGGTATCTTTCCAGATATCCACGTCATGGAGTCTCTCGACATGACACCCACAATGACCACCCATTTGTGGAAAACTCAAAGGTTCATCACAGAGTCTCTCAATGTGATGTCGTCATGGAGTCTCTCAACATGACGTCCACCATGGCTACTCCCATGTGTGGAAAGAAACACAAGTACAAGGGTTCATCATGGACTCTCTCAACATGATGTCGTCATGGAGTCTCTCAACATGACATCTCATCTCAATCACAAAGATGAACAAGGGCTTGCACCTCATATTTCTCTGTCTCAGAAAAATATACACTACAAGGGCTTTCACCTCATCTTTCTCTGTCTCAGAGAAATATACACTACAAGGGCTTTCACCTCATATTTCTCTGTCTCACAAAAATATACATTATAACAAATCTTCATGATGATGTGACTCCCTCTGGAGCTCCAAGTACTTGCATCAACCTCTTGACCTCCTCGTCTAAGATTGTCTGCAATGCTTGCCTTAAAGGAGCGATTTCCAATGCACACTTCCGACACTATTGACTTGCTAAGTCCAAGACTGTCCTCCTCGACCTCATCCCAAATCACCTTATTCTAAATAGGTTTGCGGACCTACCAATGTCAAATCCAGATTAACTGTCTTGTGCAATTTTGTTCTTAGCTGCTAAAGTGGTCTTCCAAGGATTTTGCACTTGGCCTTGCAATACTGCAATCTTCACTTCTTCTTAGTGAGTCACAAAACTCCCTCTTGATCCTTGCCTCAGAGATTTCAAAGAAATCCTCTAGAAATGAACTCCCCTCCATTGACCTATCTCAAAACCTTAATCCTTTTCTTGGACAAGCTCTCAACTTGTGCCTTGAATTCTCTGAATTTGGCTCCCTCTAAATGTCATTTCCTCCTCTTCGAAGAAATTGATCAACTTTAGAGCTAGGCTCTTTCTAAGATGTCCCTATGTCAATTTTCACAGTAGAAACATGTTGTGTAGACCTTAATTTGCAATTTCAAGCAAAGTGGCCATACTTGTCACACTTGAAACATTGAATGTGAGAGAGATCCTTCTTCTTCTTCGATTCTCGAGCATAATCTAATTCTCTGTCTCTATTCCTCTTTCTTCCTTTGCCTCTTTCTCTAGAAATATGTGTAGCAAGAACTTGATTTTTTACATCATGATAGTTTCGCCCAATTTCTCTTACTACCAACCTAGACTCTTCTTGAATGCAATCAACTTGAAGACTATCAAACTTGGGCAACTTGGATCTCCCACTGATGCTCTGAATAAAGGGTTCCCAAGATTGAGGAAGACCATTTAGTGCCAACATAATAAGATCTTTGTTTGCAATTATATCCCCAATAGAGCTCAACTGATCTCTCAAATCAGCAATCTTCATAAAGAATGAGATGATTGAATCATCTTTAGCCATTTTTACATGGTGAAGTTGTTGTCTCAAAGCAAGGGCTCAGCTGGTGTTGTTGATCTCATACAATCATTTTAAAGTATCAAACATTTATTTAGTTGTCTTCAAGTTGGAGATGATTGGTACTAGGTGATTCATCACAAAGTCTGTCATAACCTTTTTAACTTTTGTGCCATTTTTCTTCCACTGGATTTTCCCGATATCATCAGAATGCTCGAGCATATCACTTTCCACGAAATCAAGAAAATCATTCTCCTCTAATGCAGTGAGTACCCTGGGTTTCCAAGAGTTGAAGTTTGAAGCTCCATCAAGCTTATCTTCTACCTTGACACCACTCACCATCTTCTTTTTCCGCACAAATTCACCTTCAAAGATTTACCCTTAGGTCAAAAATAATTTGAACCTTAAATCTGCAATACTTCAAGATCTGCCCTAGATGAAAAGTTGACTTGACTACTTAAACAAATCTAATCAGATCTTTTCTTAGACCCGCTCTGATACCATGTTAGATTTAGGATCAGAAATGAAAGCAATCAAAAAATGCAACACATAAGACAATGAACACAACAAAATACCCTAGAAAAACCCTCCTACTTGAGGGAGAAAAAACCCAGCAAATATATCTCTTATATATAATATATTGAAGGAATAAGAGCAGAAATCTGCTTACAACTCAGGCCCAACACAATGCCGAATTTGATACAATGAATAATAGCACCCCTCCTAGATGCAAAGATACAAATGAATATGTTTCTCCTTGAAATCAGTCTGCTGCTACAAAATGATGACCTGCTGCTACAAGATGATGATTTGCTGCTCAAATATGAACTTCTTCTAGGAATGTGAATTATGATGAATGAAGTTCATGATCAAATGAATGATCATCACCTTGTATTTATACAAAACTAGGTGACTCTTCATTTGGGTTGGCCTCTTTTAAGAAACAAGGTGACTCTTCATAAAATTATTATATATAGCAAGTCCAACTTGCCTTGGTATTATTTATCCATCATTTTTAAATTTGAGAGAAAGATATCTCCCACTGCTATAACATCAACATTCTTATCATTGAACATTTCACAAGACCTACCCTTGACTTGAGTGAAGGTCTTGGAAAATCTAATTGTATACCTTTTAATGGTATACTTCTCGTTTGCAAAATGGAGATTGGTTTGGCAATTTATTTAGATCCTTTTAGCATCAGTCTCTCCAAGTGAAATTTGCCTATCCTGGTTGTTCCATTCCAAAATTATGTTACTTTTAAGGAGCAGTAGAAACGATGAGTAAATTTCTATAAATAAATAATTAAAAACAAGCAAAATTGTACAGGATGTATGTATTTATGTCTTGTACTAGAATGGAATGTCAGAGTCTTAATATAAATCCTTTTATCCATTTGAATCTGTGTTGCACTGCAGAGAAATATCCATCAATCAACTTAGCAAGATATCCTTGGAATGATTTAAGGAATCAAAATTAAAGATAGCATCCTCATTAATGAGGCTTCATCTGTACATGAAGGAACAGCATCAATGAAATTCAATTATCAAAAGAAAGCATCAGAGTCAGCACAATCCTGCAAGTAAAACTCAGTTAGCTGCAAGAATGAAGGTATAGGTGTGCCACTTAATCTGCAATAGATAACAAAGTAGAAGAGAGATTTTGTTTCCACTTAAACAACATATTCAAATTTTGTTACAAAGCTAACTTGAAGGCTGCTTTCAAGTCTTCAAATTTTATTTTTGTATTGTTCACATCTCTTCTGGATTACATGAATCTGTAGCAGTTCACAACCTCACCTCCTTGCTTGAATTGCGAATGCAGCAGTTTGCAGAACCCTTTAATCCACCATCATGAGACATTCAATCTCATTTGAGCTTACTTGCATGAATAAGCACCACTCTTCTGAAATAAAATCTCGCTTCTGTACATTTAGCAAAGACAATACAAATGTCCTTGAAGAACCATTTCTTTCACTTCAGGATTAAAGCTATCTCAGAAATCTAATTGAAAATAGGGAACAATGCCATCAAAAGAGAGTTCTCAGCTAAAAAGTGGATGTGGAGTACAGTGATATCCATGTAAGACAAATATTGCTCCTAGAGGATGTAATGACTTGAGATGATTTCAGCTATCTTCTTGTTGTTCCTCTTGAGAATAAGAACATTTATAGAGTGACATAAGATTACAAATGCTTTATCAAATGGAGAACAATATTCTATTGATAAAAGGATATAAAATTGCATAAGGACTAGAGATAAGAACATTTATAGAGTGACATAAGATAATAAATGCTCTATCAAATATTTTTCTATCAAAGAAATATATTTTATTGATAAAAGGATATTAAATTACAAAAGGATTAGAAATAAGATCTGAAATTCTGGATTTTCCAAAAATATCGCTAGAAAATTATAAATTGGGTCTCACTGAGTTTAATACAAAATGATCAAATTTGTCTATTCTCAGAATGTGAATATTCCACATGATTGAAATTTGAGGTACAGAATCCGAGCCCCGTAACAATGATTTTCTTGGCTGGACAAGAAAAACCTAAGACTAGCATTTGGGAGTAAATCAAATTTCTTGAGTTTTCAAATACAAAAGCAGCCTTGAAAGGAGATTTTCGGTGAATTTTAGGAGGCACCTTAGCTATTTCAAAACTAAGAGGCAAGACAGTAAAAGGTTCAACTTCGAACACACTGAATTCCTGACATCAGACATCATGGATACCAAGCTGAGCAGCGTTCAGGGCTGCTATCAACATAAAATGCAATGTATGAGGCTATGAGGCTATGAGCAATAGAAATTTCAGTGCCACTACTTGTCGCCGGCGCAAAGAGAAACATGCTCATAATAGATGCAAATGCTATCAAAGCAGAAAGCTGATCTTAACTGAACAATACAAATTCCAAAACTCAATATATGAGTCGCACAGAAGAAAATTCAGATCCTGTGACCAAACAAAATCAGTCTGAATCAAGCAATTTTGATCACATAAAACTTGTGGTCGAGCTGGGAGAGGCACCAGGATGATGATGATTCTGAAGAGCCATTTGGTATTAGAAAGGAAATCATGTCTCTAATCTCTTCATCCCAGAGTCAACTGTAGCTACTTAGCGCTTACTCCATCATGTGAGAACAGCTAATAGTTTGGAAGGTAAACCTTGGAACCCCAGCAGCAGGGGTAAAAAGAGAAGCATTGGTATGAGAAATTACCTTAGGGCTGGATATATCAAGATTCTTATGATTTTGCACAAAGTATAAACATGTGGGTGCCAATTGGATCTATAAAGTATAAACAATTTGATACAAGGTAGCTATTTCTTCTAAAATCAAGGAGCAAGCTAGGGCTATTTATCCCTTCAAGTTATTTGATATTTCAAGCATGTATAAGTCCCTATCAAGATAAGAGAAATTGTATTCTTCAAGAATAACTGAATAAGTGGTTTGGACCAAACAGCTATAAGATAAATTAGCTTGCAGAAAAGAAACATACAAAAATTATCCTCACTCTTTCTGTATGTACTCACTTGCTGTCATGCCAATGATCAATCCAAGAAGCTTTAAATGTGCTGGAGCATGATCATTTATGATCTTCAAATATGATAATTCTTTGTCAACAAGAATTGGTTTCCAGATCTTCATACCATAAAGCATTGTTGGCCACAAACAGTATCAAATAGCTGGATATCTCTAGCATTACGAGGGATGCATAACTTAAAATAAATATGACAAACAAACAAATGATGATAAAAGATGAGTTGATGAATCAAACAACTGAGTACATAACCTTACCAACAAGAAGAGCATGCCTTTATAGGCACACTGCAACCTCAAAAGGTCCTCCTGGAACATCTTTGAGGAATAAATTGCATTTGAAGAAGGTTGACATCGAACAATTTTGCCCACAAAATTGGAGTAGAGGGTTATTGTCTCTGTAACCCATAAAAAGAGATACAATAAACAAACTAAACTACCATAAAATAATTACCAACAGGACAGAGTAAAACTTACAATGGGCGAGCTGATACAGAAATTAAATCATGATCTGCTCTGCCAATTGAAAAGAAAATAAAAGATAAAATATCTCTTTGAATGACTGCAGCTTCTATTTGAGTGCACTGAATTCCTGCAAGGCAAATTCACATATCTCTATGTACTTGCTCTATTAGATGATACTGGCCCCTCAATGTAAACTAGCTTTCTTTTTGGGATGAAATGTAAGGGCTACCTTATGGCACAATAAATCTGACCTTCCCAATAGAGTATTGCTGTTCTGCAATAAGAATTCATAGTGTTTGTCAATACTAATATCATTTATGATGGCCGGGAATGGTTTTCACTCCATTGCATGTTGCTTTGAAATTGTCAATTCCAGAAATCAAATCAGACAACTAAACCCATCGACAATGCCTGAAAGTCTGCTTCTACAAATTAATAGAAAAATTTAACTGTTCAATTGCATGCATCTCACCTCAGTATCATAAGACGAGGGCGAAAAGTTGAAGTCATGAAACAACTATTTTTATATAATTTGCCAAAATGCCTGGGCACCTTTCTCCAAAAAGAGTTCAAAATTTTGCATTGCATCAAGCATCTGGATTGCTATTAGAGACTATGACCAACACATCTACCTGTCAGCTTCTACAAGCGTTCGGAACTTAATTCGCCGTTTTATGCTCCCTGATCTATTGTACCCAATGCCAATCCTGCTATGCACCATTTTGAAGGCCAGGTCTGCCTTTCCAGCTTTTCGCAAAGCATTGATGAATGCACAGCGCAGTTTTCCAGGAACTTCACGACCCCTGTCTATAATTCCATCTGCTAACTTGCATGCCTGTTTCACACGGCCAGCCTTGCACAGGACTTTTATCATATCAGCATATGCTGTATCAGGAACCACACCCATTAATGCTAGTTCATCCAATATTCTGCATGCTCTAGTCACATTACCTGAGAGACAAAGACCAGTTGAAAGGGTTCTAAATGACACTGCAGTTGGGGAAATACCTCTATCAATCATCTCATCCCACAGTTTCAAGGCTGCCTCTGTATTGCGTACTTTGAAATGCCCGTCAATCAATATGGTATAGGTGTAAACTGTTGGTTCACAGCCCTCCCTTTCCATGTGACGCAAAATCCTCATAGCCTTCTGTATTTCTGCAGCTTTGCAAAGCCCATCAATGATTGCGTTGAAGCAGAATACATCTCCAGCACATCCCCTCTCAGACATTGCCTTAAACACCTTTTCTGCTTCCCTTATTTTGCCAGCTTTACTTAGCCCATCAATAATTGCACTGTAAGAAAATGCATTGACATCGAGACCAAGCACCTGAGACCTTTCCAAAAAATCCCAAGCCCGTTCCACTTCACCAACTTTACAAAGTCCATTAACAACCGTGCTGCATGTAAACTTGTCTAATTTGTATCCCCTTTCCTGCACCTGTTCCAAAAGTTTCAGGGCATTCTCTTTATCACCCACTTTAAAAAAAGAATCAATGAGTGTCGTATAAATTGCCAAGTTAGGCTCGCACTCTTTCCTCAACATATCACCTAGAAGCTTATTGCCCTCGTATGGCCTACCTTCATTACATAGTCCACAAATCACTAAATTGTATGCATGGGAAGGAATTGCTAACTTTCTGTCAGGCATCTCCTGGAAAAGTGACAAAGTCCGATCAAACCTACCCTCTGCATGAAAGGCCTGCATAAGGGTTAAAAATGTAATCTGATCAGGAAAACAGTGATTAACCTCCATTTGTCTCAAATAGTCCATGGCTGCCTCAACTCTTCCAGCTTTACAAACCCCCTTGATAATCATATTATAGGTAACAACATCTGGTCCAACCCCAACCCCAACTTTACCACCTTCTATCATCATTTCCAAAATTCTCTCAGCCTTCTCTACACAATCCCCATTCACCAATGCATCAACTAAACAGTTGTAAGTAAAAATCTCGGGCGTAATCCCATTTTCCTTCATTGCGTGCCAAATGTCCCATGCTTCCTCCACCATTCCCGTCCTGCCAAAGTTCTTTATCAAAATATTGCACGCATAGAGCTTTAATTTAGATTTTGGGTTTTCCCCGTTTTCATGGTTTTCAAGGTTTCCAGAATTTTGAGTACCTTCCACATTTTCAGGGTTCTCAGATATTTTAGCTTTCAATGCCGGCACAACAGCACGAATACTATCGACATCCTTCACGGCTCCCAAGGAATCGATCACAGCAACATAGGAAGCTAATTCGTGCTCAAAGCCCTGTTGTTTTCCAGCCCAATTGAAAAACCTAAATGCAATTTTGGGACATTTTTGAACTTTGGGCGTTCTGAGTACATATGTAATGAATTGTGGCGACAGTCTGAGGGAATTTTCGGCGCACAACTCTTCCAGAGCAGTCTCCACATTAGAATTAGAATCGGGATTTAGTAAAACTTCAAAAACCCTAGTAACCCAAGACGAGGGTTTTGAGTGCAAATTAGAGAAACCTGAGACAACTGGTTCAGGACATTGTGAGTGAGGAGAAAGGGAAGAAAAAAAGTACCTTGGATTATAATTTATTGCCACTAAATCTAGCCCTCTGCTGTTGTTGCTGTACTTCGTTCTTCTTCTATTGTCTAGGGTTAGAGTTTCTGAGATAATCCCCAGCAATTTTGGAATGTGTTTTATTGGGGTATTTTTCTGCGGGCGGTAAATTCCTTGAAGGTGTATTGATAAACGTGAACAGGATAAAGGGATTCTTCGCCTTATATGCGCCATGTTCTGCACTAAAATTCTTGATGGATCATATTGTCTGCAGTCGGGTAGAATACATGAGATAGAAAAACCCATAGTTATATTTTGAATTCTGATACCAAAAATTATATGTTTTTTTTTTTGATAAATAAGGGGCCAAAGCTGAGGAGATTGTATTAAAATTAAAAGTGTAAGGATTTACAAGATTTGAAGTCTCAACAGAAAATAAAACAAGTAGAATCATGGCTTCCTTGAGAAGATCAAAATCAGAACATGAAACTTTTTAAAGCTATCCTGAACAAAATCAGAATCAGAACATGAAACCTTAAAGCTATCCTTGCTCATCATGGAGTTATCTATTTAAGTGTCGTTCCATCAACTCCCATATTTGCCAATGCATCTGCCATTGTATTGCCTTCTCTGTAAATATGGTTAATCATTAAATTTTCAAACTTATCCTTCAGGTTTATTGTTGAATCTAGTAAAGATTGTAATTTCCAGCTCAACACTTTCTTAGCTCTTATCGCATTTACCACAATAGCTTTATCCCCTTCAATTTCTACCTTTGTCAAATTCAATTATATGCAAAGGGGTAGCCCTGCCACTAGAGCCTTAAACTCTACCACATTGTTTGTATCAATCTCCAATGGTTTTGAATATCTTGCAATAGTTTTTCCCTGCCATTAGTGAATCAAACCACCTGCTCCTAATGGACCTGGATTCCCTCTGGACACTCCATCAAAATTCAGTTTGAACCATCCAATATTTGGAGGTCTCCATTTACAATTTGCTTTGTTTTGTTTGCTGACTTGACAACCTTTCCCAATAACTTGAGGAGTTTTTAGACCAAACCAGTTCTTGAACATACTGTCATCCTAGCCTGTATGAAATTTTGATTTGTTGTTTTGGGCATGAATTCTCGAGTTCATTGTTTCCATAATGACAACTTCAATCTTATTCATAAGCATTTCTATCTTCATGGATTTCCCTTGGAATACTCTCCTATTTCTCTCCTTCCATAGTTCCTATATCATAATTGAAGGAGAAATGATCCATAAATTTCTACACAAGTTATCCCTAAAAAGAGTTGGCCAAGATTTGAATAGTGTTAATATATCATTTGGTAAAGTTGATATCCAACCAAGTTTAGTACAAAGCCACCGCCAACATTCAAGGGAAAAGGGGCATGTTAGAAGCATATGGTTGACGTTCTCCTCACTATTGTAACATAGTGAGCATCTTGAAGGGCCCTAATATCCAATTCTTCTAAACCAATCTGCTGTCAAAATTTTACCTTGCAATGCCGCCCATGTGAAGATGCCAACCTTTGACATGCACACTCTATTCCAGCATAATTGGATAGGTAACTGGGTTTTGGTTCTTTCTTGCTGCCCAAATGCTATTTTATAGCCATCCCTCGCATTATACCAGCTTGATTTTGATCCATTCCAGATAATCTTGTCCCCTCCCTGTTTAAACAGAATAAATTTGTCCTTTAATACTTGTATGAGGTTATTAATCTTCGTCAATGGTATATCAAGGTCTTCAAATTGTTTCCACTCCCATTTGCAATCTTGGTTATTGTCTAATAATATAATGTAGTCACTTACATGAATTCCCCATTTGTCTAAACAAATTTGGCTAATTTTGTCTATGTCCATCATATTACTGATAATAGGGCAACCTCCCCATGAGTCATTCCAAAATAATGCTTTCTTCCCTTCCTTTACATTCCATGATATATGATTAAGTATAATATCACTAGATTTAGTAATAAAGTTCCAAATACGAGACCCCTTAGGAAAATCTATGACTCTTAATGCCTCTTCACTGTTTAAGTTTGTGAGGTATTTGCTTCTAATGATCCTAACCCATTTGAGGTGTTGTTCCTTATGTATTTTTCAGAATAGCTTAGCCCTTAGTGCCTTATTTTGCAACTAATTTTTGATACCCGTGCCTCCATGCTCAATTGGATTTCAAACCTTATCCCATGCAATCAATGCAAACTTCTTTTTTGTGTAAGTGCCTTGCTAGGAAATTTTTCTCAACTTCTTCATCAGGTCCATGTAGACTCCACTTGGCATTGAAATGGAGGACATGATGAATGGGAATAGCTAATAGATTTGCTTTCAACATTGTAGTTCTCCTTGCCCATGATAACCACTTTGATTTCCATGTCTCCATTCTCCTATCAATATTTTCATCGACTGGTTTCCAGGCTGAAGAAGATCTCAAGGATTTATCTACTGGTATCCCTAAGTAAGTGCATGGAATTCTACCTTCCTTAAACCCTAATAACCTTAATATTTGGTTTTGGACTCTCGTTTTGACATGAAAGAAGAAAATATGTGACTTCTCTTTATTGACTACTTGTCTTGAGGCCTTAGCATATATTGATAGCAACCTTTTCATCTGTAAGACCTCTCCTCTACAACCTTTCCCAAAAATAATTGTATCATCTACAAACTGTTGATGTGTGATTAGCTGAATCGAAGATGTCACCTCCACTCCTCTGATAGAACCAAATCTTTGAAGGTTGCATAACTTCCTACCAAGAGCTTCAACCATGATGATAAAAAGGACGGGGGAGAGTGGGTCTCCTTGCCTGATTCCTCTTGAATTTTCAAAAAAACCACATGGATTCCCATTGATTAGGATGGAGAATTTTGAGGTAGAAATGCAAAAAAATAACAAGTTTATCCATGATTTGCAGAACCCAAATCCTTCCATGCATTTAGATAAAAATCTCCAGTCTACTTTATCATATGCCTTTTTGATGTCAAGTTTTATGATCATACTTGGCTGCTTATTTTTTTTAATAGAATGAATTACTTCTTGAGCAATTATCACTCCATCAAAGATGGATCTTCCCGGAACAAAGCCTGTATGTTCTTCTCCTATAATTTTTGGCAATATATTTTTCAATCTGTTTGCAAGGGTCTTTGTCAACACCTTATATATTGTGTTGCAAAGTGATATTGGTCTAAATTCATCTAGACATAGTGCTTTATCTTTCTTAGGAATTAAAACAATGAAAGTGTTGTTGATTTCTCTCAGAAATCTTCCTAATGATCTTGCTGCTTCTAATGCTTCAGTCATTTCTGAACCCAAAATTGGCCAGCACTTTTGGAAAAAAATTGTTGGGAATCCATCCAGGCTTGGGGCCTTGTCTGGATGGAGTTGATTTAGTGCTTTCTGTATCTCTTCCTCCATAAATTTTCTATCAACATTTGATTATCTTCCTTTGAAATCAGCCTAGGGATATCTTCCAGCATCTCTTGTTGAGCTGCAAGATGTGAACCTTCATAATTGTTAAGAAGATTTGAATAAAATTGAATTATCTCTTTTTGGATCTTAGATTGATCTTCTAAGGTTTTCCCATTATCATCATTTATTTTGTGGATTCTATTAGTGCTTCTCCCTTTTTTTTAACTGTTATGGAAGAACTTTGTGTTCTTATCCCCTTCCAGCCAAATCTCTCTTGACTTTTGCCTCCAAAAAATCTCTTCTTTGGCTAGAATTTCTTCACAATACCTTAAGAGCTACTTTTCCTTGCAAAACATCTCCGAGTTCATGCCTTGTTTGATGACTTGTTCATTGAGGAATTTAATGTTTTGCTCTATTGTGCTTTTTGAATCAAAAATGTTTTTAAAGTGATCTTTGTTCCAACAAAGAAGGTTTTTTTTTTTTATCAATTTGGTCATGAAACAAAAAAGTTTAGATCCTTCAACATGACATTCCTTCCACCATTGTTCAATAAGTTTCACAAACTCCTCGTCTTTCATCCACATATTCTCAAATTTGAATGGGCATAGCAATAGTTTGTTTTCTCCTAGAATTTCCAGCTGAATAGGATAATGATTCGATCCTAATGTTGGAGAAATGGAAGCTTTGAAATCAAATGGGAAGGTGGTTAAATCTCCTTTATAAAAGAACCTGCTATTTTTTTTTTTAATTCATAAGGATATAGTATTTGTATTAATTACTTAAAAAAATTATAACAAATGCCTATAGTGCAAAGAGAGAGTCTGTAAAACAACTCAAAACTGGCTCTCTAGCCATCAGAGTCGAACCAAGAGTCTTGACCATCATAGAAACCAAAGCCCAACTAACAAAAAAAAAAACTACTAAAAACCTAACCCAACCACTAAAATGGAAAAAATTCCAACTACAATCGATTCCACCCATCAAAACCTGCCCTATGTAGGAAAAGGGAACCCCGTCTTACATGAATTTGTTTAGAACTGTGAAATTGTCAAAATCTTCCTTCCAATCCTCATCGTCCACTTGCAGCAACCCAAAAAAAAATTTTAGAAAAATAATGGCCACTGTCGCTATGGATTTGAGTTGCACTAGACCCAGTCCCTACAAGTCTAGTAGAAAAGGATAGATTTTGATAGTATCCTCCTCCCGAACGCATTCCACATCACACAGCCTGGGGTACCCTCTACCAATTATCGCCACACGCAACACCTCGTCTATGCCTTCGGTCAACTCCTTGAAGAGCTTCAAAACTAGTTGCTTAGCCTCGGCCTTCGACACCAAATTGTCGAGCAAGGATGCGAGGAACTAGGATGAGATATGGAGGTTATCTCTCCCATATTCCTTGGCCTCCACGTGGCCCATCCCCAACACCATCTTAACTGCCACTATCACCAATGCATCATATTTTTGCATAATCCTCTTCAGGCGTTGGTCTGTGATTTGCTTGAACGAATTCTTCCCCTCTAACAAGCCTAAAGAAATCACCATATCCGCTCCAAAGTGAGTTAAACCCGCAACAAAGACCTCCACAACAAATTTAGAGCTTTTTACCATCCCTCTCCTCCAAGCTTTTGTGTTTGAAAAAAGAAGGATGACCAAATCTTTGCACTCTCACATTCACTTCCAAGAATGACAGACAATTAACTGTCGTTATCAAAACCAAAGCTACTACTTAACCCGTCAATTATTAATGCTCCAAGTCCAAACAAACCGCCATCATGCACGTCATACCTTTGATTGAGGCGAGATGTCAATCTAGAGCAAAGGGAATGAACTTCACTGAAAGGAGCATCATGAAGAAGAGTTGTCGCCGCTTGAGGGATGTCAGACTTGTACCCTCACATACATGCTTTCCTTCGCTTGCCATCCAACCTGCCAAACAATCCTCCACCTCCACACTAAAACATTACCGCTTCCAACGTGGTATACATTCCACCTCCCTCTGCCAACTTGGAGGGGTGCCCTCCCAACCACCCACTAAACCATGTTGTCTCAACCCACCTCTCTTATTTCTGGCCCTAATACATCGATGTTGGATAAGAGATCCACCTCTGAATTTCCTTCCCTTAACACATGGTTGAACATTACCTACTGGAAGTTACTTATTTTTACCAAAGTTGTTTCTAGAAATTCCCCTAACTTCCAATTTTGGGTTTGGTTTGATCCTAGCGAGTTGATGACTAGAGATGAATCACCTTCGATCACTACACATTCCACCCTTAGTTCGATGCATAGATCCAACCCTAAAAAGGAGAGCTTGAAATTTCGTTGCATTATTTGTTCTGGCCGGTAAAGACTTTGCTAACTTCCCTAGCGTATCTCCTTTAGAGTCTCTGATAATACATCCAACTCCCAAAGGGCCAGGATTTCCTTTTGAGGCCCCATCAAAATTCAGTTTTACCCAGCCTAGATCCAGCGGCTTCCATTTAACCTCCTTTCTGTCTTCTATTGTTGCGGCCTTGCCAACACCTCCAAAAGTTGGGGTTCTCAATCCAGACCACTTCTTCAGGATCCAAGCATCCCATCTTGAAAATTTGTGTTTCTTTGGATTTTGATCAACCAACCTTGCGTTAACTAATTCGATTATGCATGCTTCAATTTTTACTTGTAACATGGGAATTGACATCTCCTTCCCTTGGAAAATGCGTCTATTTCTCTCCTTTGATACTTCCCATAAAACTATCGATGGACTCGATACCCAAAGATCTCTAAAGAGCGAGTGCATCTCCTTAAAGGGCCAAGATTTCAACCAATCATACAATTTGAGTGGTGGAGCTGACTTCCAAAAAGTTTTGGAGCATAACCACTGCCAAATTGTTTGTGTATATTTGCAATTAAGTAGGAGGTGGTCCACTGTTTCCTCATTCTCATAGCAGAGAGGGCATATTGTCGGGCCTTGAAAATTGCGCTTGGAAAAGCGATCCCTTGTCAAAATTCTACCTTGGGTTGCCACCCAAGTAAACATTCCTTCTTTTGGTAAACACGTTGAACTCCAACAAAGGTGAGTTGGTAAAGTTGAGGCCTCAGCTCCATCCGTGGACAAAATGAAGTAGCCATGCTTAACAACATACTCCCCTGTCAAAGATGCATTCCATCTCAATCTATCCCCCCAGTGCTTTTCCAAATGCATCTTTCTGATAACAGTCTCTCCAATAACTCTGCCTCTTGATCTAAGACTCCTAGTTGCCTGATAGACTTCCACTTGATGACTCCATCTAGGCCTATTAGAGAGATATCCATATAATATTTTACCTTTGAACCCCATATTTTTTTCGCTTTTTCCTTTAGAATGTTGAGCTCGGGAACATCTGCTAGCTTCAAAAAATCTTCCCAAGAATCTTCCCAAAATAAAGCGTTCCCACCATCTTTGACTTCCCAAGTTAGATAGTCCCGAATTTGATCCCTAGAATTACAAATAAAATTCCAAATTCTTGAGCCCTTTGGAAGTGTCTTCGCCATGAAAAAACAACTTGGATCCTCATCCAAATACTTCGCCCGCACAATCTTCACCCATTTTAGATTTGAATGAGAATGAATCTTCCATGCTAGTTTCACCCCTAACGCCTTGTTCTGGAGATGTAAATTTTGCAGGCCTATCCCATCCTTCTCCTTTTTTTCACAAATCTTTTGCCATTTGACTAACGAGAACTTATTCTGGTCTGAATTGCCCTTCCAGAAGAAGTCCCACATTATCCTATTCAAAGAGTTACTTATATTGACCGCTAGGGAGTGGCATGACATCATATACACTGGCAAGGCTAATTTAAAGATTTCAACAGAGTAAGTCTTCTTGCCCAAGAGAGCCATTTGTTTTTCCAGGAGACAATTATTTCCTTACATCTTTCTAACATTAAATTCCATGTGCCTTCACATTTAACCCCTTTTTCCAAAGGAAGGCCCAAATACTTACAAGGTAATTGGCCTTTTTTGAAACCTAAGATCCTTAAAATTTGCATTTCCCTCACACATGGAGTGTTGAAAAAGAAAACTTCTGATTTTGCAATGCTTACCTCTTGCCCTTAATCCCTTGAATAGACATCAAGAATACCTTTTAAACTCCTTGCTTCACCAGGCAAGGCTTCTCCAAACAACATTGTATCATCTGCAAACTATTGATGAGTAATTGATGGAAAACAACTTGTTACTTGAACACCTTTCACTAGTCTTGAGGCTTTAGTGATTTCAATTGTTCTTCCCAACGCTTCAGCCATAATAATGAACAAGAAAGGGGATAGAGGGTCACCCTGTCTCAAACCTCTCGACGTTGCAAAGAAACCTTCAGGAGACTCGTTTATTAGAATCAAATACATGGGTGATGCAATCTAGCCAAAGAGCCAATCCAACCACTCCTTCTGAAAGCCAAAAGCTTCCAAAACTTTGAACAAAAACCACTAATCAACTCTATCATAAGCCTTCCTTATATCCAATTTTAGAAGCATCGTCGAATTTTTCAGCCTTTGAACTGAGTGAATAGCTTCCTGTGTGATGATTACTCCATCAAAAATTGATTTTCCCAACACAAATCTCATTCTCTTCTGCTATAATGCTCGGAAGGAACTTTTTTAAACTGTTCACAACTGCCTTTGCCAAAATTTTGTATATTGTGTTACACATGGAGATTGGCTGAAACTCATGCCACACTTCTAGTTTCTCTTTTTTTGGAATTAGAGAAATTAGAGTGTTGTTCATCTCCTTTAAAATCCTTCAAGAACTCCTTGAGTCTTCAATCGCCTCAGCCACCTCTAAGCCTACAATCTACCAACATTTCTGAAAGAAGATTGCAGGAAAGCCATTCAGTCTAGGAGCCTTCTCCAGGTGTAAACCAAAAGTTGCTTCCTTTATTTCTTCCTTCGTGAATTTTGCATTCAAGACTTCCATTTGTGCTAGGGTGATTAACCTTCGGATACCTCGTAAACATTCTGCCTATGCTCCTAATGGTGAACCTTCTCATTCATTTAGAAGGTTCTTAAAGAAAGAGACTATCGATTTTCTTATCTCCAATGGGTCTTCGAGAAGTTGTCCTTTTTCCCCTTTTATGTAGGAAATCTAATTCACTTCTCTTTTGCTTTTGGTTGAGTTATGGAAGAATTTTTTGTTTTTGTCCCCCGCTTTCAACCATATTTCTCTCGACTTCTATCTCCAAAAAAATTATTCCTTAGCTAGTACTTCTTGCAAATTTTTGGTTAACTCCTTTCCTTTCTCAAAACTTACATCATCCATTCCTTCCTTAATCACGACCTCTTTTAAGGCTTCAAGCTCGTCCCCAATCCTGTGCTTTTCTGTTAAAATATCCTTGAAGTACTCTTTGTTCTAGATTTATAACTTCTGCTTTAGAAGCTTCAATTTGGAGACAAGGTTGAACATTTTTGAGCCTCTCGGGTTGCACTCCTTCCACCAGAATCCTACCAAGCCCATAAAGCTAGGATATTTGAACCACAAAACCGGAAAATGATTTGAAGCACTCCCAAAAACAATCTTTCTCTCCAAACAGAAAGGGAAAAGACACAAATCACCTTTGAAGAAAAACCTATCTAGTTTCTCAGAAATACTAAAAAAACCTTTCCTTCGATTAGTCCAGGTGAAACATCCATTCCCAGTGAATATTTCCAACAACAAGTTACGCTCCACAAAGTGTTGAAAATTTGTTTGAGATTGCAAATCCTTACTCGCACCACCTTTCTTATCCTCCTACCTCAAAATCGCATTGAAATCTCCACCCATAATACAAAACTCTTGCTCTAAACCTTGTAGGAAGAAATCTAGCTCTTACCAAACCATTCTTTTGAGTGTTGGCAACGACAGACCATGGACATTAATGATTACAAAATGTAGAGAAGAGGTTAAACTTCTTACCGTACATGCTTGCCAATGCCTCCTTTGTGACAGTTCTTCAACCACCACTGACTGGGGTTTCCAAAGAGTTAACAAGCCGCCTGAAGCACCATCCGCACCTACCCCCAAATACCTCCAAAGTTTTATTTTCTTGTTTACCTTCGCTAGATCTTCAAGATCCAATTTTTTTTCCTGAAACAAACAAATCTCCACCTGGTTAAGATCCATCACATTCTTAACCAGGCTCCATTTGTTAGGGGCATTTGATCCCCTAACATTCCAAGTTAAGAGCCT
Organism: Sequoiadendron giganteum; assembly: GCA_007115665.2. Lineage (NCBI taxonomy): Eukaryota > Viridiplantae > Streptophyta > Pinopsida > Cupressales > Cupressaceae > Sequoiadendron > Sequoiadendron giganteum. Next base: position 78,075,231 of record CM021104.1, read on the forward strand.
CATTGTCGTTCAGGAAGAGCATTGCTCTTCCCTTATTTCATCATCGAGTCAATTTTTTGCTACCCGTTCGCCTCGCCATCCCATTTCCACTTTTCTTGGTTAGATAATCTACCACGCCTTTTGTTTTCTCCATAATCTGGTGATGTTTTCACCATTTCTTTATGGTGTAACCCCAACTTTATCTTTGCATCCACCATACTTTGGGACAATTTTCTCTTTTTGGTGGATTGTGGGCTTCCAAACCCTTGCCCTGGCGACAACCCATCAAGGAGATCCTCTTTGCCCTCAAACTCTAGTTCCATTTCTTCCTCGAAAAACCATGCATTGTCTTTTGCTTCTTTTGCCAAGACCACTAACTCTTTCCCTACTGCAATGAGTGAATCCAGCTCCACATTTGTGCAGTCATCCCCAAGGACTTCCAAAACCTCTGATATCTTTCCTTCCAAAAGCACGTCATTAGACGACAACTTATCCTTCTCTGCATTCGATTTGACACCTTTCTGCTGCTGAGGAATTTGTTGGTCCTCTTTTTGAAATTGCCCTAAGGTCTGTTGATCTTCCTGGCTGTGGTTTAGAACACCACGACCTGCCTCCTCATTACCATAGGGAGAGAGGGCACGTTTTGAGACCATCCCTTTGCCTGTAAGATAATCTTTCAGAGCGAGACTTAGGTTTTTTCCTTTTCCTTACCCATGCATCTTTGGACCAGGACCACCCATCCCATCCGAAACCTTCTCATGCAAAGTCTTAGCCTCCATTTCCTTTGAACATTTAGCCTTATACATCAAAGGCTTGCTACCCAACGGTCGCACAAGAATATCCTTCATGTGAGAATCCGTTTCCAGCTTCTGAATCCAGCTTCCATAATTTGATATCAGTTCAATCTCATCATATATGTTTCACACTAGGTTGTTTTCCATGCATATGCACACATGAGATTGGATTTGCCTCGACTTCCTTCTTTCCTCCGCACAGACAAATGTGCCCTGCTGGTTCCCTATTTCTTCTAATATGCTATGTTCCCAAAACTCTGTTGGAAGGTTTGGGAGACTAAACCATTCCTGAATCGTCTCCATGATGTAAACTCTTGGGTTAAAACCCACCGACCACCGTCGAAGATACAAACCGCTTCCATCCAGAATCAAAACGCCCTTCACAATTTCTTCCCTAAGCTCTCTATTCAAGCATATTACCAGGAAGTAATCATTTTGCAAGGGCTTGCACACCAAATCTTTACCCCAACGTTATTTCCACCATTTCATCAAGAAATCCCAATTCAAGCCTTTGTCATACCATTTCCCGAATAGACCCATGTTCTCCAAGTGGAGAACTTTAGCGTGAAGTTTCACCTTGCTTACTACCGGCATAGCTTTCCCCCCAGGGATTCCTTTTTCTTTTCTTACCACTGGTCTCTTAGGCCCATTTTCCTGGACTGCTTCCCTAGCCTCCTCCCAATCCTTATCTGACTTTTTCCTCTGCCAGACCTCTTTGGTGAAGCCTTTCCTTCTTCTAGGGTTTCCTTCCTGATCCACGACCTCCATCTTTGACTGGCAGCCATTTCCACCTCTTCCTTCCTCAAACGGTCTTAGTCTTCGAAAGGATGCATTCCGATAACCTCCTCTTCCTTGACGGCCCTTGTAGCCTTGCTTGTCATTTTCCAATCTTCTTCCCTCATGGTCCCACCCCTTAGGACAAGAATTTTTTTTGGGATTCCTTCACCGGACGTTCCCATCTGTCTGCTTGCTAAATTCCACCATGATCCATCTGTTGATTGCCTCTAGAACCATCATGCAAACCTCGTGCACGCTTTCCTATAGGAGACCATTGCAGACCCATTTTTTTAGGATAAGCAATCATCTTAGTAAATGTTGGAGAGCAAAACCTATCTAATTTTTTAGCTATGTTAGTGAAACCCATTCTTTTGTTGTTCCATGTGAAGGTTCCATTCTCCAACTCAATTTCTAAGAAATTTTATTTTATCACCCAGTTTTTGAAGTTTGTCTGAGGTTGAGATTCTGTTTGTAACCCCGCACTTTTCTCTGAAAGATGAAAGATGGCATTAAAGTCTCCTCCTAAAGTTGTTGTTGATCTCTTCCCATACTTCCAGTTTCTTCTTTGTGGGGATTGGACCATAAACATTTAAAATAGATAACTTCAAGTTAGAGTTTAGAATTTTTATAGTTCCACCAATCCGATTGGTTCTTCCTTCGAGTTTGTTAAAATCAACTCTTCTTGGATTCCACACAATTTCCAGCCCACCTGAGGTTCCAATAGCCTCTTGAAATTCCATATCCCAACTTCCTATTGATCTATTAAATTTTACCATTTGATCAACATTCATTTTTGTTTCTTGCATCATGACAATATCAGCTTTGAAGGAAAAAATGTAATGTTTGATCAAACGTTGCTTGTTAGGAGCATTCTAGCCCCTAACATTCCATGATATGACCTTCATTTCTCCTTGGGAAGGAACTTCCCCTTCCCTACATGCATATAGTCTGTGATTTTGGTTTGATCAGATTCCTCCCCTTCTTCGGACCTTAAAAAAGATGAAGATTTGTGTCCTTTTCCTTTCTTGTACTTTTCCCCACAATCTGGAGGCTTCTTATTTGATATTGATCTTTCAATCCCCAAGTTAAATTTAAACACTTCAGACTTACTTGGAGATAGATAAGGTGTCTTTGATTCTTCTAGTTGGTCATCTCCATTCAAATTGCAACATGACTTCTCCTTATCCAAAGCCTTTGAGAGTGACAATCCTTCCAATACCTCAATCCTTTCCTCCTCCTCTAAGTAATCTGGATCCAGAAGTTTGTCTACAAAAGCAAGATTACTCTTCTCTTTATCATTATCCTTTTCTGATAACGTGTTGTTCTCTACCATTCCAAAGAGCTCATACACTGCCTTAAGTCTAGTTTTTGATAAGGTGTTTATGCATACTTACCATGGTAGTCAAAGGTGGACTGTAACAGTCTGAGTGAAAATACAAATGATTTACGTTTTGCAGTAAATAAATTAATATTTAGTGATAAACAAAATATTATAATGTTTCAGAGTTAAAAATTAAATATTATTTATATTGTTAAATAATGAAAAATTAAGAAGTAATAATAAAAATAAAGTAAGACAAATTACATGGAAATTACCTACCGCGTTTCAATTATATCTATGTTTTTTATAATTTTTTAATTTATCTCTCTCTATATATAAAATTTAATTAAAAATAAAGTATATAATTTTTTCAATAAAAAAATTGTAAATTTTTTTTATGAATTATCGTATTATTTAGTAAAAAAATAGAGTTATAATAAAAATAAAAATAAAATAAAATAATTCTTATATAAAAAATAAAATATATATATTTGCCTTTTGTTGATGGTGGGTGGATAAAATTGAATTTCACGGAGCATCCAAGGGAAACTTGGGTCTCTCTAGAGTCGATTGCATTTTTAGAGACCACAAAAGGGAGATATTAGTAGAAAAAAAGCTACCCTATCCAGCTAGGAACAAATAATAAGTAGATAAATATATGACTTCCAAAAGTCATTTTGTAAAAGGTTGAGCTATAAATTTCTATGTTTTAATATAATTTAAGCAGTCTTGTTGTACATTACTTAGAAAAAAATAATATGTTTGTAATAAATAAAATAATTTAAAAATAAATATTTATTTTATCTTTATATATAATCTCATTTTAGAGAGATGTATTTAAGATATTCATATTAATTCATTTTCATTGGTAATAGTGTAAAATTTTAGAAGATAGATGGGAATTAACCATCATCTATTGTGTATGTTGTGTAAATTATATATTACCTATGGTTAAAAATTCACAAGGGGTGCTCATTGGAATTTCAAACTAACCATGCTTATCAAAATAAAATTTATTTGGGCGTTGTAGTTTTCTATTGTCTCGTTCTACATTCTAAGATAAATTATTTTTTTAATAGTCATTAGGTACTATTGATGTTAAATAATTAATAATATTAAATAGTAAATATATATATATATATTGTTATTAAATATTTTTATCATTGTAATTTTTTTCAATACTATATTCAAAAAAAAATTCGATAATAAATATTTATGGTTTATTAAAATCAATTTATGTAAAGTTTGTTGTTCTCAAATTTTATTGTATGTCCAAATTTACTACATTTTTTTAATTTAGTTTGTGAAATTCAACTAAAAAACATCATAAACCATCAATTTTGATCCTTGTCTTAAGCAATTTATTTAAAAGAAAAATAAGAGTGATTTAGGATTGGGTTAGAGGAGTTTCATTTGCGAGACTTGTTATTCACCTTTGGCTAAGTAAGGGTTAATTTTCTAGAAGCAGTGCTTTGCAAAATGAAACTCCTTTAAAGTTTACTAGTATATAGGGTTGTAAGTACGAAAATCCTAGATATTAGACATAATCAATTGTGGTTATCATATAAATATATATATTTCATTTGTAGATAAGACAATGCTCTAGAAATTAGTCTTAGCCTAGTCAATGGCAAGAGATCTTTACACCCTAATTTCATAACCACTTAAGCGTGGATTTAAAACACTATATTGGATACATATAAAAATGAACTGCAAATAGTTTTTCAATAAGAAGCTTGTTGTCTCATTTCATGTATGATTCATAAATATATAAAAATTGGGTGGAATTAGATAAATCAATCACATATTTGCTATCATAAGTAGGTTCTCTATTGTATCTTAGATCTCTCCATATCAACTCTTTCACTTTGTCATCTAATATTTTACCTATATTAATCATCCATTCAACTTTTGTAAAATCATTCTTTACCCTTTTTAAGCCTTTAGGACTAATTTGTTCATGGTCAAAATCTAGTATGTAGCCAACTATTTCAACCATGGCTAAAACAAACCACATGTCTTTATTTGGCCTCAAAGAAAGGGTTTTTAACCATGGTCAAAACTATCAAATTTTATGGATTTCCACCTTAGAAACCTCACTTTAAATGTAAGTCTTCTAGGATGCAAATTCTAAATGATATCAAATATTATTTGTTTATCCACAAGTTTACACATCTTATGAAGGACTATAGAAGAGAAAATTGGCCTTGTGACCTTGCCAATATAATAGTATTCACAACACAACTAAAACAAAAATATAGAAAAACATCAAAACACATTAAAATCTCAAAAACATATAATTTACTTGATATATTATTTATTCTCTATCCATCTTAGTTTTGTGACTTATAACCATATCACTTCACATTAGTTATTCTATATTCATCTTTGTTTCATGAGTTATAACCACTTACCTTACTTTAGTTCATCCTTATTCATTGTATTTTCATGGCATATAGTCATCTTATCGTGCAATATGGTTTAAAGTCAAAAGGAAGATTAACACACCACCAATTCATTTTTTAAGCGCCTATTTATTTATTTTATTTCATACTATCACATTATGTGTCACGATCAAGGATACAAGTAAGTTTTCAATAACCCCAATTCTATCATGTACTTATTGTCATATTTACATGGGTGTTGAGAGTGACACTTCTATATTTTTGGTAACTGTTCTAAGAGGTTCATTTATAAGAACATGCATAATTTGGGAGCTTGATGTTTACTCTCTTGTTTAGTTTTTTCATGTAAATCCATTCTTGCAAGATTATATCTCTAATAACTTTTTCATAGCTTCTATAATTCAAATTTTCCCAATATTATTCACCTTTCCCTACAAGTTCATATCAATTAAAATTTAAAAAAAAATTGGAAGCATGCCTTGGGTACATTTTTATCAAGCCCCATTTATATATTTTCTAGAAGTTGATGTTGACATGATCAAATCTAAATGTTGAGACATGTTAAGCTTACAAACATTGCTTCTCAAATAATAAATCAAGGTCATTTACCAAGAAATTTTTTGGAGCCTATCATCATAGAGATCCTATCATGGTTTAAACCATAAATTAAGTTAAAAATAATTATGAAGGTGAGTAGGTGCCTCAATATGTTATGTTAGATGAGGTCCTGAGCAATTCTTGCAAAACAATCTCATTGAAAAGAAGAAGGGAACATGGAAATGCTTCCTACACTAATATTGTAAGAAGAGTATTGGACAAATTTCAATCTTTTAACAATTAAATAAAACAAAAATTAAATAGAAAATAAACAATATATACCATAACATAGGTATACATGGGAAAACCCTTTCAAGAGAAAAAAAATCATATAATCCAAAGAAATTCAATGTATTGTTCAATAAAAAAATTACAACACACTCACATAGCAAGCCTTCACAAGAGTATCACCAACAAAAGATTTAGAGTAATTATTATAGTGTAAGAGTATCTACAAAACTCAACACACAACCTTTATCTCAAGCACCTAACATACATGATATACAAAAAAAAAACCATCAAATGGTAATTAGAAACCCATGAGCTAAAACCATTCAAAAGTGGTGCTTGAATTATCCCCCCATCTAAGATGCCTCACGATGTGTCATAAAATGCATCATAAGTTGGTCATCAGGTGTAACTCCCCTTTACAACTCTTTTATGCATAAAAAAATGCATTTTCCATGCAAACTTTTGGAGGCCATAACTTTTGATCTGATGGATTGATTGGGCACCATTTATTAAATTTAAATTACTCAAAAATATTTATACAACAAGCACCTTGATAGTCAATGTTGAGCAATTGAGGATTTTTATTTTGGCCAAAAACCAACCCTATAGCCCAAAAAAAGAGTTTTCCATTTTATATCTAAAACTCTCATTTTATACTATTATCATTAGGAGAAAGGTTGAGAAACCTTTCCAAACATTCTCCCACTTTCTTGACACCTTGCAAGAGCAAAGGGAATACCAACATCGTTATCTAATTGCTAGGGGTTGAGAGGCCCATAGGCTCATAGCACCACTTGATTTTTTGTGTTCATTGGCTTCATTAATTTATTTGTGGTGTTCTTAAAACTATCAACTTTTTCTAGCATCATCTCCCATCCTATACCATATCTCAAACAAAATGGTGCTAGACATCAATTTTCTTCTTTCTTGTATGAAAGGTTGGGTTCTTTTCCATACATATGGTACTTTAACTATCACAATGGAATATAACACAATATCTTAAGCTATATGTCTTCCTTGGATAATTTTCTACCATATACTCTACTTCTATAGTGGAAAAACCACAACTTGTCACTTACTCATCCAACTGATTGCACCACCAAACATAGTGAAAACATATCCACTTTTAGATATTCTACCATCACTGTCTCTAACCCAATTTGAATCCACAAATACAAATATAATGTCTTTCCCCTATAATATTATCATGATAGCATAAGGAATACTTAGAGGTACCTTGAAAATACTTGAATATCCTCTTCATTATATTCCAATTCACTCATTTAGGATTAGCCATAAATTGAATAAGGAATTTCATTTATTGGATAGTGTCCAGTCTTGTACAAACCTTATTATACATCAAACTCTAAACTACAATATCATAAGATAATCTAATCATATCATTCATCTCACTAGAAGAACTTGGAAACTATTCAACATATAAATTTATCCCCATTGTAATAGGAACACAAAATGGCCCTCAATTTATCATGTTAAACCTCTCTAACATTCAGTTCACATACTTAATGTAGCCCAACCTAAATTTTATGTTCTCTATCTCTTTTTATCTTCATTCCCAAGATGTACTTGGCTACGTGTAAGACTATCTCAAATTAGATTGAAACTTGAGACTTCAAATCACAAACTAAACATGCCCTATTAACAAAACTGACACATAACACAATAATGAGATTATGATCATTGACCATCTTATAATAAAAATTTAATGATTTGATTTGGATCTCATAAATCTTAAAATCTTAAAACAAAAGAATCAAAATTTTGGTACCTCATCCTAGGATATTTCTTAAGACCATACAAATACTTCTTCAACTTACAAACCAAATGTTCTTTAACTTTCTAAATGTAGTGCTTTGATTGTGTTAGATAAATATGTTCCTCCATATCACCATAAATGAATGTTGTCTTCACATCCATCTGCTCAACCTCAAAATCATACATTGCAACAAGAGACAATAGAAATTTAATGGATTTCAAATTTGCTACTAAGGAGAAAATATCACCATAATCTATTGCCTCAACTTTGGAATAACCATTCACAACCAATATCACCTTGTACTTCTCAACACTACTATTAGACCTTATTTTTATTTTGAACATCCATTTGCATCTAATGGGTCCAATTAATGGCTAGTTTTCCTTTACTATTTTATGCTTCTAGACTTTCATCCACTAAACTTCATAGACATTCCTAAGACTTTATGTATCTTTTATATGCCTTTCATACACTTTAAGTAGACTTTAGTATGTGGAAATGAAAATATGATATGTTGACATATGTGTGTGTGAATGCATGAATTTTCATGAGATTTAGTATGATTCTATGATTAAATTATGCTTGTTAACGATGTGTATGCCTTGAGGATGAAACTAACATCTTGCAGCTAGAAGGATGGTAACCCACAACAACAAGATTTCTAGCCTACAACAAAGGGACTATAGACAATTGCAAGGGATAGGTCAAAGATAGAAAAAGCATGATATTTACAGAGGATAATGAAGGCGACCATTGAATGATCAACTGTGAGTCACCACAACATATTCTTGACCATCAAATAAGACTACTTGGAGGAGAAGAGGTTTTTTATGAGCGAGACCAAGTCATGAGGTGACAAACCTCAAGCACATGTCTTTGTCATGGTATTTAACCATTAGGCACATAGTTCTAATTCAATTTCTCTTCTTCTACTTCATAATTATAGTTTTTATTTCAAGACTAAGTCCTCTACCTATGTTTTAGGGACAGTGGATAGATATATTATACAAAAATTTCATTCCTAGAGGAATAAGACTCGTCTCAAACTCTATATAAAGGGATATGTTGTTGAGTAAATCTAGTTACTAGTTTGTATTTTTTGATCGTTGTTAGTTATTCTTATGTTACCAATTGCAACAATAAATATGTATTTTTGAATGAGAAATCTTTAGTAGATTCTTGTCAAATTATATGTAAGAGTTCAATTTTTTTATGCAATAAAGGAGTTAGTTCAATACCATGATTTGTTGATTAAGTAGTAAGTGTTTGACGTCTTCTATGGAAGCAAAAACTCAAGAAAACTTGAGGTAGTGTTAATTCACTCTATTTCTTGTTATTAGATTAATTAATGCATCATTGAATCTAGTTAAGGTAATTTTCAGTTATATGCATGTGGAATTCATGAATGTAATTTTGTAGTTTGGATTGAATTATGTAGCTTCATGTTTGTCACATCCTCCAGAGAAATTAGTTACAGTTTAGTTTTAGAAATTAATAGTTACAATCTTGAGTGATAGGTACCCGTAGCATAAGGTAATAGCTTATATCTATTACCCTTATTTTAAAAATTAGCATTTCATTTCCCTTTCCAACTTTTCTAGTTCTCTATATATGTGCAATTTCCTATACTTCATTGATATAGGATGTGCCTACCTGATCTATGAATGCATATATTGTGCCAACATTGTCTAAATCTTATGAGTCCCTAGTTGATAATTAAATGAATCCTCTTGTGTGAAAGATGACTATTTAGTTAGGAATCCATCCTCTGAGTTGTGTGTCTACCTAGTAGCACCAAGTTAATTATACATTAGAGAAGCCCTACATTTTTGGCGTCATTGTCAGGGACAATGCTAAGTTCAAGATTCTTCTATGTAATTTTGGTTCATTTCAAGCTTTCATAGTTTATCAATTCTATTTTTAACATTAGGGTATTTAGGTTTAAGCCATAAAAAACAACACAAATTACTAAAAGTGTGCAAGAACCATTGATCTAAAGAGTCACAAACATTGCATGTTGAGGCAACGAAACACTATGGGAAGATTTCTCCCCTCAACACATGAAGCATTAGAGGATACTAGTGAAAAAAGTGAACAAAGCAAGGGTATTCCTAAAGAAGAATCATCACTGACACCAGTACCTACACCAAATACAAAGGAGACTTCTTGCATACACATAAGCATCATGGTTGATGCAACAGTAGAAGACCCACTAGAGCATGCAACGTTTGAGTTCCCTATAGAAAACCAAGAGAAGGTTGTTGCTTTGAAGAACACACCTCCTTCAACACTACTTGTCTTCTATGAGTTGGTCACATAGGACCCAAACACCTTTCTTTTTGAGTTTGGTGTGCTATGTTGAAGTTATGACTATACCATGCCCACAAACTCAATTTGTTTTTAAATACACTAAAAGATCTTGCTATGAGATGGTTCATGAGGTTTGGAAGAGAGGTTGTTCCCAATTAGAATACAATGAAGATATAGTTCCTAGAGAAATACCAAGATCATTGTTGAGGCATAGATAGAAAGAGGGGTGACATATTCAAGATGTCACAAAAAGATGTTGTAATGGCAGGAAAAAATACAGACTTGAAGGGGAATGCCCTTGGTGATGAATTAAAGACACCAATTGTACAACCATTTTATTTTTCCAACACTTTTGATTCTAATTTAGAAGATATTTTTCTTTCCAAAAAATGAGAAAAACATCTCCAAAGAGCCTTATTTCAAAGGGGTTTGAGTATACAGGTGAGATAGGAGAAGATATTTTTTTGGAAAAATAAGAGGAAATTTTATTGGAAGAAAGGAATACAAACAAAGAGATGCAAGAAGTCTTATAGAGGATCAAACAATTAGAGGAATTATTGAAAACATATCAACAAAAAGACAATGAGAGGAATGTCAGAATCAAGGAGTTGGAAGAAAGATTACAAACTTGAGCATGGGTAAAAATTGGAGATATTGGCACAAATTTCCATGGTGGAAATAGAAGGAAAAGATCCAGTGCCACAGATCTCAATAGGACCCATTAAAACCCCCACTAGATTGACTATTGTGTCACTAGGTGTTGAATTATGGAAGAGAACACACAAATTCTCCCAAAAAGAAAAAGAATGGGAAAGGGAGAAAGCTAAAATGATATATAACCACACAAAAGCACTTGAGAAGCAAGAAACTAAGGTGAAGAAGTTGAAAGTAGGAATTGAAGAGTTGGCTGATAAAATGGTAATATAATGAAATGTAGACCACCTGCTAGAGTTTATGTCTTATTCTTGTAGGAAATTTTTTTATGTTTTCAATTTATCCAAATGATTAGTCACCTACTTGTTGCCATGAACAAGAAATATTTATTTTTAGATACTTTATAGAACTCCACACCTGAGATGCATGACCAATTGTGTGAGTTTTATCTATACAATTTTGTTCTTCCAAATGAAACTGCATGGAACACATTGATGTTGGTAGGGGATCTCCAAATAAGGGTTGTGGCCTCTTATGTTAGAAATGAGAACCAAAGGGGGAAATTTTTATAGGAATATCATGAGAAAGAAAAATCTATCCCCTTATAGGTAAGAAAGGAGTCAATAGACCCGAATGCAGTCATAGATCAATGGTTGGATCTCTTAGATCATAGGGGAGTTGGAAAGAAGATAATGGAGTGCAAAAAGACATATTATAAAAGAATGAAGGAACTAGAAGTAGGTACTATCAATGAAGCCTTTAAATTTGTTTAGAAAATATGGGAAAAGCTTGCACTAGAAATGAAAAGAAAGGAACCACACTTTGTTTATAATTATGTAGCCATAATTCGTAGGTCTCATAAATATATAAATACTATAATGAAAAATGAAGTTACCTAGTTCCCACTTGTCATCCATCCTCCTATCAAGTCTTGTTTCTTATACCACATTGGACAAGGAAGAGATTAGGGGAAGATGAATTACTAGTAGAAAGAAAGAGTTTGGCAAAGCTCTCAAATCCGAAAGGCTACTACCTGAAGTAGGGAAAATGAGTGGACACTATGGTAGATTTCAAAGAGATGGCCTTACAATATAACCTCGAGTCTTAAAATATTGCTTGAGGACATACAATGTCTTAGTTGGGAGGAAATGATGGGTGCAATTAATGACTAGTTTTCCTTTACTATTTTATGCTTCTATACTTTCATCTGCTAAGTTTCACAAACATTCCTACAACTTTATGTATATTTTGTGTCTTTCATACACTGTAAAAAGACTTAAGTATGTGAAAATAAAAATATGATATGTTGAAATATGTGTGTGTGAATGCATGAATTCTCATGAGATTTAGTATGATTATATGATTAAATTATGATTGTTAATGATGTGTATTCCTTGAAGATGAAACTAAAATCTTGTAGCTAGAAGGACTGTAACCCACAATAGCAAGATTTTCAGCCCGTAGGAAAGGGATTGTAGATTTTTTCAAGGGAAAGGTCAAAGACAACAAAATCATGCAATTTCTAGAGGAGAACAAAGGTGACCATTGAGTGATCAACCATTAGTCACCATAACATATTCTTGACCACTGAATAAGACTACTTGGAGGAGAAGTTTGTTTTGAGCGAGACTAACTCATGATGTGACAAACCACAGGCACATGTCTCTATCATGGCAGTTAACCATTAGGCACATAGTTCTGATTCATTTTTTATTCTTTTGCTTCATAATTATGGTTTTCTATTTCAAGAATAAGTCCTCTCCCTATCTTTAACAAAGAGTGGATAGATATATTATGATTTTGTTTTCAGTCCTAGAGGAATAAGACTCCTCCCAGACCCTATATAATGGGATCTATTATTAAGGAGTAAATCTAGTTACTATTTAATAGTTTCAAACATTTGTTGATCATTGTTAGTTTCTTTTCTGTTACCAGTTGCAACAATATATATGTATTGCTAAATGATAAATTTTTAGTAGATTCTTTGTCAGATTGTTTGTAAGAGTTCAGAGTTTTTCTGTAATAAAGGAGTTAGTTCAATACTATGATTTGTTGATTAAGTAGTAAGTGTGATGTATTTTGTGGAAGAAACAAATAAAGCAAGGGCCACTTGAGGTATTTCTAATCCACTCTATTTCTTGTTATTAGATTCATTAATGCATTTTTGAATGATCTATTTAAGGTCATTTCCAATTATATGCATGTGGAGTTCATGAATGTAATTTTATAGTTTGGATTCAATGTTGTAGCTTCATGTTTGTCGCATTCTCCAGAGAAAATAGTTACAATTAAGTTTTAGCAGTTAATAGTTACAACCTTGAGTGACAGGTACCCATAGCATAAGATAAGTCTCAAATGAAGTGAACATATTCTCTCATGAAGCCATGTGATGTGAGGTTTCTAAATCGAGTATCCACCTCTCTAACTTAGAATTTGCAATTAAAACAAGTGATTTCCCCTTATATTTATAAGACAACAAAGAAGAAGATGAACCCTTTAAGAATTGATTTGAGTCTTCTTAAGAAGATGATTCAAATCATCATTGTTTTTAAATAACATTGATGTTCATCAATGCCCAATTTTCTTGCAATATGCACATGTAGGCCTCTCCTTCTTAGATGATTCCCATGAAGAGGGAGAGGATTAAAATTCTTTATGTGGATTTTTCTTTTTCTTCTTTGGTTTCATATTAGGATTCCCTTATTCTTTTTGTACCTTTGAATCACTAGCAACAATGTTTGTGAATTGGATGACTTCATTAGGGCCATTTGCATTAACTTCGCTTCTTCTTGGATTAGGAGATTTACAAATTCATCGAACTTAAGATCAACATATGATTCTCCCATAGAAATTAAATGGGTATGAAAACCATAAACAAACATTGAATACTCAAGACCAAGCTTGGATAACATATTCAAAAATCAATTGTAAATCCTCTTTATCAACGTTGCAATATTTTAGTTGTGTTCTTAGTTGTTTGATCTTGGAGATGTAGTCTTGGGTGTGGTCAAAATATTTAGGATCAAGATTCATCAAATCATTATCAATCCGGTATCCCTTAATCTTATCAATTTTACCATACAATTTCTTAAAATCCTCCCAAGCCTCTTTAAGTTTTTTGCATGATGTAAAATAAAATTGTAAATCAAATGAGACTAATGGACTTATGTATCTAATTTGTTTCTCACGATCAATCTCCCATTTTATCAATTCTTTAGCATTAATAGTTTGAGGAATAGTTTCCTTTAGATAGCGTAGACAACCCTTCCCCATGAGATAATTCCATACTTATTTTCTACATGAAGCATAATTATATGGAGTTAGGAGTTCAATTTGAGATTTCCCCATTGCGAGAAGACACACCAAGAAAAAGAAAGAAATCAAACCACTATAAGATTACCCCCCAAAATTACCCAATTAACAAACCCCCCAGTAATATATGATTGTGGCACTTTATACTTAGTGTGATTATAGGTGTCACTTGCCAAAAACAACGAAGTGGGCTTGATTTTAGTGCTTAAAAATGCCAAATTTGACCACAAGATGAAAGTAAAAATTTTGCACAAGATGAGATCAACCTAATCACACCATTGAAAAGTACACTGAAAATTGTGCACTTAAAAAAAATCAAACCAAAAATGTTACTGTAGATATTTAATATACCCTGTGCTCCCTTTAAGTTGATTTTGATGTTTTGTTCCGCCTCCGACTGTGCCCGATATTTTTGATGACCTCTACGCTAGCCTTTCGGTGATCCCAACTCAATACTGCCCCGACCTGCTCCCACGTGTCAACAAATCGGGCGTCCTAGGCTTATTTCCATATAACTCTCTTTCGGGTCTTGATTACCTGCCACATGACATTCGCCCGTACAATGTGGGCCCCTCAAGCAATGCAAATGACACATAACATTGCCACATGTCTTCTCATCGCAAGCTCTCATCAAAGAAGATGAAGGACAAACTACGGGCTGCAAAATGTCACCACATTACCCTTCGGTGTAGCTACACAAAAGGAGGAATGATGCGAACACCAAGCTTTCGTAATGTGCCACGTGTCCTAACTGCTTTCGCTAAAAGGAAACAATTGTTTACACAGGGTAGGCCGAGATCACTGCCATCATTTGTAGGGAATGGATCTAGCTAACAAATGATTGGGTTCATGCTCGCAAATATTTTTGTTACAACGACCTTGATGAATCATTGCTACAAGCATTATGATTCATGATGAGAAATTGTTTCTGCCGCAGGCTCTCAGGCGGCGGATACCCTTGGCTATATATACTACAAGGGAGCTCTTTACAAAAAGAGTTCGAGATATCTACAGGAGAATCGGGGAGACATAAAGCCTTTTTTTTGTTAGATAACTGTAAAGACTCACAAACTGTGCCCTTGTAATTTGGCCTTTTTGTTTCTTAACTATTGATAACACCATACTGTGTTGTTCTGAATAGTTTGTTTGCAACTTCAATTATTTAAATAAGAATGTTGATTTAGAACCATGTCTTCGACTCTTTTTGTTCAGTAAAACTCTGTGCGAATTATTTTAAGTCATGAAATGAACTATTCGGGTCTTTCTTTCTAAATAATTATTATTTCGGGCATAACAGATTGCTTAACAGGCCCTTAGACCACATCCATAAGATAGGTCTATCATGCCTTTCATCTAAATCTTGGTGTATCGCCTTAGTTAGATCTTTTATTTTATATCTACTTCCTTTTCCCATTCAAAACCCCGGTTATAGAAGAAACCAACTTCTTTAAAACCCAAAGGTTACTCAGTTTAGTGCAATAGGTCCCCCCTTTAACTGAGTTTCCCATAGAGGACTATTACCTTGCCAACTTTTGGCATCAACAATTTTTCTTTCCTGGCACACCCGGTGGGACCTGAATGATATGCTTAAGCCTTAACCAAGTATATGAGCCATCGACCTATCACAAGATCCCAGATAGTAAACAACCCTGGTTTGTTTGTACCACCATTAGGGTCAATACCAACTAGAACCTGCTATGTAAAAGTTCAAGTTCCTCCACCAGCCATGATGTAGATTGCTAACTGAAACTATGTAGCTTGGGATGTTGGGAGTCCCCTTGTTGCTCTAGTAGCACCTGTCGTTTGGGCCCCCATTCCAGTCTTTGCCCTCAAGTCTATTCCTAAATTCACCGAAGATGGCTCAAGAACACCATTCGAACATCTGCAAGATATTGCAGACGCATGTCTTGTACATAGAGTAACAACTAAAAATATAACACTAAGTGTAGTGTTCTTTAATCAGCTTGATAACTAGGAATATGAATTCCTCAACTTAAGGATTGGACATCACAACAAGCAACTATAATCTGTCAAAGAACCTCATTTACTTATCAACCCGAGGACGTAGACTTGAAATGGGACATCAAAATATATGCACTAACCACCCTTCCAGACATGCATGATCTCCTAAAATGCTAAAACTCTAAATTCTAGAATTACTTTACTGAATAACTTGCTTGGAAACAAAAACTGAAAGGTAAAACTACTCTGTTTTTAGTGGCTGTAGGAACATACACATTTAACTTTTACAAAATAAAGTACAACTATCCTAACCTACGGAACGAAAGTATAGGCAATTTCCTAAGTGGGCCCCCTCAGGTCATGCCAAAGTAATCAACAAATTAGGTGAAAATCTCCATAAACGTTATTGATTTAAAGTGAACAAGTATATAGCACAATCCTTCTTAACTGTATTTCTGATACTGAAAAACGTATTACAATGGCAAGATCTTCCAGCCCATTCTCTGAAGGAGAATGGGCTATTTATTGAAAACTAATCCTAACTACTAACCAACCTTCCCTTATAAATCACGAAGTATTTATTACATCCAACTAACTTGATTAAAGAGATGAATGACAATGGAAGGACTAAGTCAAATTGGTTTGGCAGTCTTAAAGAGCCATCATCTTGGATTTGAGCAACAGTAGGATGCCTGGCCTAGATTCCTGGAACATTTTTCTTGCTTGGTGGATAAGTTTGAAACTGTCTACCCATCTTTCGCTATTGAACCAGTCTTTATAGATTTGGCCTTCTACTCTTCAAGTGGAATTTGAATTCCTTCCTCTAATCATGGCACCTGCGAAATAACTCGCCATCTTTTCTTGGAGAAGAAGGTTAGCTCAACACGTTCATCTTTAAGACAGTCCATTACTTCATTCATTCATTCATTAAGTATTAAACTAAGGCAAACATCGTTTCAGATATGGTTGCAGGAAGTTTGGTAGTGGAGGTTGCAGGAAGATTTTATGATTACAAAAAGTCATAAAGTATTTATCAGACTAATAAAACATTAAAGATAATAATCATGGGGCTTTTATCATAATATATTCATCATATTAAGTCATAAAAAGGTCTATGTTCTATCCCATAATCAGACTGAATGTTTGTTTTTAGCATAATAAAAATAGAAAAGTACTTATAAAAATATGATCAAAATGCACCAAAGTATTGGCTCATCACTCCCCTCAACCAACTACTTGCTGGACCCTTCAGCGAGTCTAGCATTCTTTCTTTTGGAAAACTCTCTCAGATATGCATTTAGCTGCTATCCACATTCACCAGTCTGGAAACTCCAGAAGTGAGCCCTCATTGCTTCCAGTCTTTGCCATCGGTTATCCTCTGAAATCCTGTTGTAAGTACTGTCGTCACCTTGTATAGCCAATAATGGCCATAGGAGAATAGGCGGTTGCATAACCAAGGGAAACCAATCCTCCTTCCTTGTTTTGGCATTCCTCATGTACCTCTCTGCCCTTCGGGTTGCTACATACAAAGTATTGGGGGTATGTGGCTCTACTTTCTTTAATTGAAATGAAAGGTGCTCCCATATGTTCTGAATATGCAGTGTTGCAGTATTAAAATCACTGTTGATAATTTGAGAATATTGAGAAAACACCTCTTGCCTTAGAGGTTCAATCAATGGCCTAGCTCTCTCATCTCGCCATAATTTTTTCCAGTCAAAATAATACCCATGCCATTTCGAGATTCATTTCTCGCATACAATAGCATATTATTTTCATCATGCATATGACTGTTAAATTGTTCCCCTCTGCTGATTTCATTGGTGATCCAGGAAATCAAGGCGCTGATATGAATATCATCGACATAACACAAAGGATTCCATTCCTTGTCCTGGGATACATCCAAATTGTGCAGGTAAAACTCACACAGGAGGTTCCTAATGTGTAGAGGTGAATCCTTGTATGCTTCATAAAATTCCTCACGGGTTTCCAAAGAAGGGTTCTTCCCTTTCCAGACTCTAATTAGCTAGAAGTTCAAATATAGTTCTTTGAGGTACATGGCGTAAGCTGGTGAAGGTGCTCGAAACTGTAGTAGCTGTGGAACAAGTTCTACCACTTGATTGAGAGTATCAGTTAGATTGGCGATTTCTAGATTCTTATTCTGGATTACTCTTTGCAATCTGTCAACTTCAAGTGCATAAGCAGTCTGTTGTTGCTGAAATTTCTGAAAGCATGCCATTCCTGTAGTAAAGTTTGTAACATGGAATGGAAGTCTATGTTTATAGCATATTGTAGGTGTCTCCTGCACTTCTTCAAGTTCATCCACCTTCCCCTATTCTTCTTCTTCCATTACCTTAGTCATGCCAGTGTTTTCATGTTCTGCATCTGCTGGAAACACAACTGGCTCTTCTTCCTTATCACATTCCATACCTTCCTATAGTTGCTCTGCAATGGCAGCCAACTCACTCAAACCAGCCCCTTCAGGTGTACTCATAATCTCCTTGATAACAGATTCTTCTTTTCCAAGTTCAGGACTGGAAGGATCCGAAGGTGGTGTGGCAAGAGTAGTATTAAGCAATTGGCGGGTTGCCTGGTTCTGAAGCCTAGAGCTCCTTCTTATGGAGGTAGGAACTGACTTATGCTTTTTGGAAGATTTTATTGTAGGAATAGAGAAGTTCTCCTTCCGCTTCCTTTTCACAGGTTAAGGGGTTATTACAACAGGTGACTTTCCTTTCCTATTTTTGGAAGAAGGCTCAGGGGTTTTAATAGGGCCTTAGGCCAGTTGCTTGGAAGTTCTTTCAGAAATAGGAACATCATCCTGTGAATTAGATGATGTCTCAGGGGAGGACATAGCAATAGAGGTCTGGCCTTTTGACCGGGAGGTTTGTTGCTTAAAGGTAAGGGGTTCACCCATAAGTCCTACATTTTGAATTTCAGGGTTGAATTGGACAATGAACTCCTCCCAGGTCATCCCTGATGCATCTTGAACAAATTTCTCAATAAACAATTTTATGAGGCAGTGGTGGGATACATAATTAACCCTACCTTTCCTATATTCAGTGGCACTATTGGATAACAAGTTATAAAGGAAGTCGGGTACATTCATCAATAAGCCATGACATAAATGAGACAAAAGCTTAAAGTGATGAGAATGTAGGACTGAGAATCTAGCTTCACAGATTATGTATTTCATTATATACCCTGCTCGTGGCACCCATTCCAGAGGTAGACTCATCCTCTATGCACTTTGCTTGTCTACCCATAGAGGAGGATCATTTGACTGAGTGAATTCAGCCCTGGCGCTTCTTGCATCTCTTCCCCTGGGATAGGGTTCTCCGACTTGGGATAATCCCGTTATTTCAACAATTCTGTCAATTGATGCATTGATTGTTATGCCCCTAACTGTTGCTTCCCCATCTTGAAATGTTCTTGTGAATTCCTCTACAATGTCTGTGCTGAAAGTCTCGAGCCTCACAAAGTAATTGAGCCACCCATATTGTCTGAGTAATGGTACATGCAGCACATCGTGCAACAGGATGTTATGGTTTGTAGGCTCGTGCCGAATCGACTGACCTCCCATTTCTTTGGTTCTCTATAATCAAATGCGTTGAAGTATTGCTCTCTTGTCTTTTACAAAAAAACTCCCTGCAATCCAACTAATGAATCCTCTGCAATTCTTCAGTGCTTTGCCCCTCCCCTCAACCAAGACTTTTGAATCACTCTTCAAAAGTTACAGAAAAATAGGGAAAAAAAATGTGATCATGCAATTTTGTGGAAGGAGAGAGTAATCATGGATTGGTGGAATACACTTAGGGTCAGTATTGTAGGAAGAAAAGATTGTTTGATTATTGATTACAGTTTCAAATATTTGGGGTTCTTGACAATTAGCAGAACGAAGCTTATAGCGGTGGTAATAAGGATGTGACAGAAGTTGAGTTATGGAGAAACGTGCTCATTCGTGCGGATTATTCGAAGGAAAAGGCAACCATATAGGAAAGTTGTTTGCGCTAATTAATACTAAATTAAATGCAATAAATAAAGAAACTTAAGCGATCTTAAAGTGAAGTGGAGCGTACCTGGAGAGAATCACCGTAATTAGTTGATGTGACCTCCTTCTTCATTGCAATACATGACATGAAGAAATGTGGATGAGATGGGAAATGATAGGTGGATGATGTGGAAGAGAGAGAATGAGTACGGATTGTGGATGAAGTGAATGAATGGAATGGGGATCTTAATAGATACCCCCTTTATTATGGTTTGGTATGCACTTTTATGCATGGCCTGAGAATTTGAGCTTGGACTCAATTCCTTTGGCTATAGGATCACTACTGTCCTGCTCAAGTTCAAATTGTCTCAGAAATGTTTCTTTGTCAATGGGCTTAGAATAGAGGTTTAGGTGATGCCCATTGACTAATAGTTTGAACCAGACCTCATCAATGGTCCTCAATTGAACGACTCCATTTATGAATACTTCCTCTATTTCATATGGACTCAACCATCTGGTTTGTAGCTTCCTTGGACTGTCTTTATACCGTGAGTCATAAAGCAGAGCCCAATCTCTTGCTTTGAATTTCTTTTCCTTGATGTATTTATCATGCCACCTTATCCTCTGGTTTTGTATTAGCTTAGTGTGCTGCAGGGCATTCTTGTGGAGCTCATCCAGAGCATTGAGCTGCATGACTCTGTCCTTTTGTGTCTTTGTTAAATCCATGTCCATCTCTAATGTGTTCTTAGTGTCTTATGTTTGAATTCTATTGGCATCAAAGCTATTTTACCATACACCATTTCAAAGGGTGTATATCTTATAGCAATCTTCTAGGTAGTACGGTAGGCCCACAGAGCTTCTGGTAACCTTGCGGCCCAGTCCTTCTTATGCAAATCTATAGTTTCAGTCAAAATGGCCTCTATGTCCTTGTTGGTGACCTCAACCTGGCCATTAGCCTAAGGATGATAAGGGGTTGATTTACTGTGCCTTTTGTTATATTCATTAACTAAGGCTGTAATCAAGGTAGAGGTAAACTGTGTCCCCTGATCTGTTACTATTTCCCTAGGGACACCAAATCTGGTGAAAATTTCCTCATAGAGGAATTCTGCTACTTTATTATCCCTAGCATGTTTCATAGGTTTAGCTTCTACCCATTTTGTCACATAATCTGTGCATACAAGGATATAGGACTTACCATTGGAAGATGGATCAATTGGTCCTATAAAATTCAGTCCCCATTTGTCGAAGGGTGTAACAACAATTTGTGGAAATAAAGGCATCTCATCAGATCTAGTTGGTCTTCCCATCCTTTGGCATTGATCACACCTCTTGGTATATTTGGATGCATCTCTATACAAAGTTGGCCAATAGTAGCGAGTGTTTAAAATTTTCATTTTTGTTCTTTTGGCAGCAAAATTTCCACCACACGACTCATCATGGCTTGCATGCAATATATCATAAGTGTCTTCCTCCTGTACACATCTCTTCATAGCTTGATCCGGCCCTGTATAAAACATGTAATTTGCAATCCAAGAAAATTTAAAACTTTTCTCTACGAATAATCTTTTTTCCTTAGGGGAGAATTGAGGAGGAGTCCTTCCTGCAGCCAGATAGTTTGCTATATCGGCATACCATGGGTGAATAACCTTGATTGCAAACAGGTGCTCACCAGGAAAGGAATCTTCAATAAATGTAGAGTCATCTTGCCTTTGAATTCTAGAAAGGAAATCAGCAACCAAATTGGCTTGACCTTGCTTGTCCACAATTGTAATGTCAAATTCTTGCATCAGCAATAACCACCTTGCCAGTCTTCCGGCTATTGAGCTTTTGTTCATAAGATACCTGATTGCTGCATGATCAGTGTGGATAAATATCTGATAACCAGTTATGTAATGCCTAAATTTATTGAGGGCATAGATGACCGCCAACATTTCTTTTTCTGTAACAGTGTAGTTTAATTCAGCCCCCTATAGATTTTTGCTTATGTAATACAATGCATGCTTAGTTGAACCACCTTTTTGTCCTAAGACAATGCCAACAGCATAATCTAATGCATCAATATGAATATGGAATGGAAGTGACCAATCAGGTCCTTTCAAAATGGGTGCTTATGTAAGAGAAACTTTTAAATCAAAGAATGATTTTTCACACTCTTCTGTCCATGCAAAATCTGCATCTTTCTTCAGCAAACTGTATAGAGGGGCAACTATTTTACTAAAATCCTTGATGAATCTCCTATAGTATCCAGCATGGCCTAGAAAGCTTCTTAGTTCCTTTTGTTTGGTGGGAAAAGGTAAATTAGAGATGACCTCAATCTTAGAAGGATCAACCTGTATTCCTACAACAGAAATATAATGACCAAGCACTATTCCCTCCTGCATCATCATGAAGCACTTCTAACTATTTAGTGACAAGTTATGATCTTCACATCTCTGTAGCACCTTCTGCAAGTTTTCTTGAGCCTCCTCAAATGTTTCACCATAAACAGTAAAGTCATCTATGTATATTTCCATGCAATCATATGAGATGTCTGAAAAGATACTGATGACTGCTCTCTGGAAAGTTGCAGGTGCATTGCAGAGACCGAAAGGCAAAACAGAGTAGGCAAATGTCCCCCAAGGGCATGTAAAAGTAGTATTTTTTTGATCCTCAGGTGCAATCTTGATTTGATTGTACCCACTGAATCCATCCAAGAATGAGAAATACTTTTTCCCAGATAAATTATCTAGAACTTGATCAATAAAGGGAAGAGGAAAGTAATCTTTCTTTGTTGCCAAGTTAAGCTCTCTGTAGTCCACACATACCCTCCATTTTCCCCCTTTCTTAGGAACAATAACCAGTGGGGAAACCCCCTGACTATCCAAAATTGGGTAGATAAAGCCAGCTGTTAACATTTTCTGCAGCTCTTCTTTAACAATTTCTCTCAAAGCTGGATTTATTCTTCTTTGAGGCTGCTTGACTGGCCTGAACTCACTGTTAATGAATATGCGATGTGTGTAGAGTTTTGGGTCTAAACCTTTCATATCACCATATTCCCAAGCAAAAGATGACTTATGGTTGGTAAGCATCTTGACCATAGATTTTTGTTGCTCACAGGTGAGGTTCTTATTGATATTCAAAGTTTTTCCTGCCGCTACCTCGACTTGGGAGGTTATATCAAGCATAGATACTTCAGGTAGGAATGACATTTCTACTTTGTGGGGTAGTAAGGTATGCAAACAATCAGTTGCTGTAGGATAATGAGCTGATGTAGGCGGGGGAAGAATGGTCTGCAAGGAGCATGGATTTTTGTTACATTGAGGGTATTCAGTACCATAGTTATTCAACAAGATATTGGACAACATATCTTCTTCAAATTGTTGTTCAATGAAAGGTTCTATGATAATCATCATTAATTTAGCCATGGAGTTTACTTCCTCTTCTTCTCCCAAATCAGGCCAAACAGCCTATCCAGACTCAAGTTAAGGTTGGGCTGGAGAATATAGGGTAAGCTTCTTTGTGGTATACCCATCAGATATTGTCATGTTACCAGTCCTACAACCTATATAAGCATCAATAGTAGTTAACCATGGCCTTCCTAAAATCACAGGATAACCTCCTAATGATGCTTTCAGAGACAAAATCATGAAATCAGTAGGATACTCCCATGAATCTAGGGTGACAACTAAATCTTCTACTACTCCATCAGGTTTGATAGTTGAACTATCAGAAAGTTGTAAGAATGTAGGTGTAGGTCTTAGGTCTGAAATACTTAGTTTTAGTACAAGGTCTTTGGTCATGACATTGATAGCAGCTCCAAGATCAACCAAAGCATTCTTAATTTGAACCACATTAATATTAATTTCAACAATGAGGCTACCAGGGTCTGAATATTTTGGGATGGTAAGCTTCTCTAGCATTAAATCAGAGAGTTGACCTAAAACATGAACAGTTTGAGGGTCTTTCTTCTTCCTACTTGGCTTCTTTAGACATGCTTCGTTAATGGCCTTGTTGTAAATAGGTACTTCCTTAATTGCTTTTAACAAAGGAATTTTAACACATATATGCTTCAATTGGCCAAGGATATCAAAGGTAGGGTTTTCTTATTTTTTTACAATTTCACCGTCCAACCTTTGTGGAAAAGGAGGTGGCAATGTATTAGGTACCTTAGGTAGTGATGGAGTCTGTATTGGCTCATTGGGTTGGGTTAGGCCATTGGCATTTTCTTCCTGCTCAATCTCCTCAGATGGTAATTCTGAGATTAGAGGAGGAGATGGTGTAGGCAACATAGTTCCTGAACGTAAGTTGATATTGTTCAGGTTGAGAGCATAGGCAGGCTGATTATTAGGATCAACAAAATAAACTTGTTGTTGCTACTACTGGCTATTTGGATTGGGTGCTGCTTGAGCAGGTAGTTGGGTTGGCTTTGATTGGCAACAGGAGGTGGCATAATTGACTGTTGCTGGGGTTGCTGCAGGAAACCAGTGGGTGGATTTGACCATTGCTGGCCTCTCCATTGGTTAGGCTACTGCCAATTTCCTTGCGGAGGTTAACATTGATTTTGCTGTGGTGACTGCCAGTTTCCTTGCAGAGGTTGCCAATGGTTTTGTTGAACATTTGGCCAAGGGTTATTCCATTGAGGTTGAGAATATGGGCCATAACTTGGAGGGTGCTGGTTCTGCCATTGATTATTATATGAACCAAAATTTTGCAAGGGGTCCTGAGGCATACCTTGTCTTAGGGCCCATGGCCTGCATTGAGCAACAAAGAACACATCTTCCTCTCCTTCAATTATTTTGAACTCAATAGGAAGATGTTGCACCTCCAAATTGGCCACTGCTTTGCATCTACAGTCCCTCTTCCTCGGTCTGCAGTGAGGGCAATATTCAGCCAGCATCGCATCAACTTCTTCTTTCTTCCTTCTAGCTTGCATGGTGTCCAGTTGAGTAGCAACATCATTTATGATGTCTTGCTTGAAGTCGGACAAAAGATTAGAGAGTTCTCCTTTTGATACACCTGTGCCACTTCCTTTGGCAATAGAGGGTCGGAACCCCCTGCCTTTCTTCACATTTTCCCTAGAGTAATTGAGACATATTGTCTTAATGTCATTCCAATTGCTTTGGGTAATATCTCCTCCAGCCCTGAGGTCTAGTGCTTCCATGCAAGTATCATTGACTCCCCTTAGAAAGAGAAGTTTTTTAGACTCTTCATTTAGCTCGTGCTGAGTATTCTTCTGCACATTGAACAAAAACCTGGATACATAGTCCTCCAAGGTTTCATCCTCCTTTTGTGACATCTTAAAAAGGTCATCTCCTCTCATATCATTGCCCCTACAATATTTTTTATAATTCCCTAAGAACAATTCTTTCAGTTCATCCCAAGTGGCCGCTGCATTGCCTCCTAATCCTATGTAGGAATTATGATTATAATAATCATAATTCCTACATAGGATGTCAAACTCGAACAAGAAGGTATGAGGGTCTTCTGTAATCAGGCCATATAATTTTGGAAGAAATGAAGCAGGAATATTTTTGAGATTATTATTGTCATGCAACTGAGGGAGTGGAAATGGAAAAGTAGGCACTTCCATCCTTGATGGTGGTCTTGGGTTAGCTCCTGGCTAGTAGACAACAATGGCCAGTGGATTGTTATGGGGATGCTGGTTATTGAAGGTATGCAGGTTTTTCAATTGTGATGTGAGTAAATCAAGATTATCAGGTGCATCAAATAGGTTCAAACTGGCCTCCGAGGAAGAAGAAGATGAAGTGACAAGGTCCTGGCCAACATCCAAATATGGCTCTTCTAGGAAAATTTTTGGGTCAATCTCTGGGTTGTTTTCTTGGATATCTATTCTTCTAGGAAGGAATCTTCCAAATTGGTCTCTTCTTCTAAGCATACAGTAAGAAGTAAATCTAACTATGAAAAAAAATGCTGGAATAGTGAATTTTGATCTAAATTCTAGGAATAAAACTTCAAGCTACCTGTTAGCATGCCTACAATAGGTTTTTAGTTTGACACCATCCCCAACAATGGCACCAAAAATGTAGTGTTCTTTAATCAACTTGATAACTAGGAATATGAATTCCTCAACTTAAGGATTGGACATCACAACAAGCAGCTATAATCTGTTAAAGAACCTCATTTACTTATCAACCCGAGGACATATACTTGAAATGGGACAGCAAAATATATGCACTAACCACCCTTCCAGACATGCATGATCTCCTAAAATGCTAAAACTCTAAATTTTGGAATTACTTTACTGAATAACTTGCTTGGAAATAAAAACTGAAAGGTAAAACTACTATGTTTCTAGTGGCTGCAGGAACAGTCAACAATGTTGTATTTCTATTGCTCTAGGAACAGACACATTTAACTTTTACAAAATAAAGTACAACTATCCTAACTACGGAATGAAAGTACAGGAAATTTCCTAAGTGGGCCCCCTTAGGTCATGCCAAAGTAATCAACAGATTAGGTGAAAATCTCCATAAATGTTATTGATTTAAAGTGAACAAGTATATAGCACAATCCTTCTTAACTGTATTTCTGATACTGAAAAACTTATTACAATGGCAAGATCTTCCAACCCATTCTCTGAAGGAGAATGGCTATTTATTGAAAGCTAATCCTAACTACTAACCAACCTTCCCTTATAAATTGGGAGGTATTTATTACATCCAACTAACTTGATTAAAGAGGCGAATGACAATGCAAGGACTAAGTCAAATTGGTTTGGCAGTCTTAAAGCGCCATCATCCTGGATTTGAGCAACAATAGGATGCCTGGTCTAGATTCTTGGAACATTCTTCTTGCTTGGTGGATAAGTTTGAAATTGTCTCCCCATCTTTCGTTGTTGAACCAGTCTTTATAGATTTGGCCTTCTACTCTTCAAGTGGAATTTGAATTCCTTCCTCTAATTATGGCACTTGCAAAATAACTCACCATCTTTTCCTGGAGAAGAAGGCTAGCTCAACACGTTCATCTTTAAGATAGTTCATTACTTCATTCATTCATTAAGTATTAAACTAAGGCAAACATCGTTTCAGATATGGCTACAGGAAGTTTGGTAGTGGAGGCTGTAGGAAGATTTTATGATCACAAAAAGCCATAAAGTATTTATCAGACTAATAAAACATTAAAGATAATAATCATGGGATTTTTTATCATAATATATTCATCATATTAAGTCATAAAAAGGTCTATGTTCTATCCCATAATCAGACTGAATGTTTGTTTTTAGCATAATAAAAATTGGAAAAGTACTTATAAAAATATGATCAAAATGCGCCAAAGTATTGGCTCATCACTAAGGTTACTCACAGCTTCTTTTAGAGGAAAAAAATCAGATTGGTATCGTGCTCTGCCCGCTAACTCTATTGACACATGGGATCAGCTCAGAGACCCCTTCTATGGGATATTCTCAAAAAACGGTGATAGATCTTCTCAGTATCGCTAGCTAGAGATCATCAAGCGAGCTCCATACAAGGCCTTGACCGACTTCAACACTCGATTCCATATAACTTGGCAAAGAGTTCAGGCAGGCTACAATCCGCCCACCACTTGACTTGGCATTTATATTTTACCTAAAGTCCATCAACGTTGACATTTCTATAATGATTGAATCACTTGGTGGAACCACACTACTGGATGCATATAGCATCGCCATTAAGGCAGAGAACAATCTGATCGACACTAGAAATTTTTTGCCTTGGACCATCATGCCCATATTTCCCGAGGTACCAACTTATGCCTAGGAAACACCGCCGACCACATCAACTCCTCCTCCTCAATCTATGTACACATATGCGAGCACGCCATAGAACATCACGTTGGGTTCCTCAAAGGATGAGATGAGCAACATAAAGGAAATGTTGCGGGCTATGGCCAACGAGATAACTATCATCAAGCGCAACCAAGCCACCCCTCCAAAGCCAACCTATCAGAATTATTAGGGTAGAAGGCCCTCTTACCAAAAAAATCAGTCCCAAGGAGGCGCTTGCCTGAATCCTCAAGTGCATACAACAAATCAAGTAGTACCGGTACCCACTCCATTGCAGAACGCCAACCTGAGCTCAAGCAAAGAGCTAATTGTAGGGAAAAACAATTTGGTTGACGACAACAACCCATGGTGTTTCCCTTGCAACAATTCACACATGCCATCGAACTACTCATGTGACAATCTATAACAGAAATTAGTAGAGCAGTGTAGCCAAGGCACAACGTTGGACAATGGGGGTTATGCATATACCTCCCCACAAATGGAAAATGCGGTACTCACCACTCAAATTCAAGGGATGTCCTTGGAACAAGAGAATGATATAGCTCCTGACCATGCCCTCTTCTCATGGATGGAAGGAGAGGAAGCAGTGTTCACAATTGAATCATTTGCTTCTAAGACTCTGCAAGTGTAGTTTGATTACCGCACCCATTCCAAAGAGATATTCGTAGATGAAATAGTAATCTCACAAATAGTCACTCCGCAACCAAGAAGAGCCCCCGACCACAAGTCTAGTGCCTCTACAACAACACAATTTCTACCAAAAAGGGAAATCATAACAACAAAAGCTAAAGAGAAAAATCTTCCAAGGTTGTCACCATTTGATGTAGTGGAACAATTAAGAAAAAATCTGCACATTTCCCTATGGGAAATCTTAGCCATTTCGGAGAAGAATAAATTTCTGCAGAAGGCTCTCCAAGAAGACCCGATCTCAGAACCAAAAGAGTTGTCACCTTCGACATAATTTCTCCCAAATATTGCAAAAGAGGCCTCTACTAAGGATAAAAGGGAGGGATTCATAGTCGGAGTCGGCGAGGGAAAACCAAAATTGAAGCCATTTTTCTTAACTCTTGTTATAGGTAAGAAATTGTTGCACAATTCCATGATCGACTCTGGCGCTAGCACCACAGTCATGCCCAGACAAATAGTTGATGCCCTTAGATTGAGCTACCAACTTTGAAGAATGGAGTCATGCAATTAGATGGGAACATGTTTAATACTGTGGGGGTCATTAGGGAACCTCCATTAACTTTGTTTGTCTGCCCCAATATTATAGTCAAGTTGGATACCGTGATAATTGATATCCTCCAATATTCAGTCTATGCTTGTCTAGAGAATTCACTTCTAAATTAGGTGGGTTCCTTTCCTTAGATTGGTCACACCTGATTATAAGGACCAAGCATGAAGCCAAAATGAAGCTTGTGTCCGAACCTCTGCATTTTGAACATGTTGCGAATAAACATGAGATAGTTTTTGAGTCTGCTCAAACTTCCATCACCAAGGAGGAAATGTATTGCGCTAAACTTCTAGAAGATGAAGAAGTCACCAAAGATCGGAATGACCTAGAAGAAGTTCTCCTAAGTGAGTTCATTGATAAAGACCCTTTTGACAATTATTATGCCACTAGATTGGGAACCTATGTCATTTATGACAAAGACCAAGCCATCTTGAAGGTGACACGAGCACTTAAAGGTGCTTAGACAACAAGACCATGGTCACTGCACTTCAATGGTGCAAAATGCAAGATCATTACGAAAGTTGAAGTATACCTGACTTCCTCGAGCGGTGAGACAACAATTAGACCTTTCCATACCCGATTTTCTTGTTCAAGCGACGAAGCTGAAATCGAAGGCCTCGTTGTTGGTCAAAACATGGCAAGACAAATGGACATCAAGCACATGAAGGTGTTTGGGGGATCCGAGTTGGTCATCAATCGGGTTTGGAATATCAACACTGCAAGAGAGGTTCGTATATGACCCCACAAAAACAAAGTTTGTAACCTACTCAAGAGCTCTGAAATTTACAATATTCAAGTTGTTCCTCAAGAACATAATGATGGTATGAAAGGCTTGGTCAAAATCGGATCCTAGTCCAAACCAACACCCAACCCAATGTATAACCAATATCATATGTGGATAATGAGTTGACCAACAACTCTATATGTTGGTCAGAATTGGCAAATGTTTCACAACAATGAATATATTACCTTGTTCAGTTCGCAGTCGGAGAAATCTGTCAACCAACCACAATCAAGAATTGCTGAAACCAACGACAAACAGGATAATCAATAGGGATTCCATAATATTTTGAAAGGTTTGGTTACTCTCAAAACTCCTTTTAATTCTGACAGTGTAGGAAGCAAAAAGAGGAAGTTTATAGCAAATGGAGGTGAATATGCCAACTTTCATGTCAGGGATGGGAGAAAGTTCAAAATCAAAAGGGACGTCCAACATCGAGGAGAGGAAAGTCTCATTCCCCTTCTAAAAGGAAATGTTGAGAGGACAATAGTTTGGCCGTATGATAACCTCATAGGTTATGATCCCGACATCAGTCGGCCTACGATATATCCAAAAGGGGAGGACAAATCAACTTGCCTAAAGAAGTCGACGAACCCCAATATGGAAGCACTATTGGTGCAAAGGTTAGTAAAGCTAGTCCAGTCATTTTTGGCTTCTCAGTCAAACCTAACATATGGGTATGCAGCATGAAACCGGTCTGGAAAAAGAACAAAGTTATCCACCTATGTATTGATTTTTGTGACTTTGGCCAAGCCTCACCAAAACACTATCACCTACTACCATTTATAGTGATTCATAATAGGCAATACAAATCATTTAAATCAAAAAGCTTGGAAGGAAAAGTGGTTAGGGAATTCTTGTCAAGGGAATTCACCTTGAATTCTCTATAGAGCTCATTTAGACAGTTTTACCGTGTAAATATGTAATTAGCGTGGTTGATTTCTTTTATGTTCTTTTTTTTGTTCGGCTGGTCTTCCAACATGATACACCAGAGATTTACATAAGTTACAAAAGATAACACATACACCAAGGGACACGAATATGCAGCAAAACAGATTTTTTAAAACATAAGCTATATTCTCATTATATTTATATACTATGATAATTACAATAGCAAAATGGCCCAGAGGCCATGCTTCTAAAGGTATATATTTATAGATTTTATATCAAAAAAAGCCTTTTCAAGCTATATACAAAGAGACTAACAAAATTTTAAGTCTTAAAGTAGCAGAGCGAGGGAATTTTTCAATCTTTAGAGAAAAGCTTCAATTATGAGAATAGGCAGCAACAACAATGGTATCCAGGTCTGGGTCACTTCTAGTGGTAGTGGAGTCAGTGGTGACATCCAAAACAACAACTGGTGGCAGAGGGAATATTAGGCTCCTAAAGTCAGTGTACCAGTCTATATCATAGAACGACACCACGTTGTATATCTGAAGCAGAAAATGACAGGCATGGGAAAACTTATGATGATGGACTTCTTGCGATTGAAGGTGAAAGCCACTCAACAACGACAACCAAGGGATGCCCGAAACCTCTTCAATGAACTGATGAAGTTCGCTTGCAGTCGGTACCCTTCCAAATGCAGCATATGCCAACACCTCTCCAAGGCCGTTCAGATACTTCTTTGGGAATACTTCTATCACCAACCAGATAATAAGAGGCTTGGGGACTTGAATGTCGTGTAGTGATGCCATGAATTGAGAGCTCATTTCAATGTTTACCCTATACCTGTCCTCGTATTCGAGGCAGTCGTGACCAAGGACCCATTTCTTAGCAACGATGGCCAAATAATGTTTGTTCTTTGTCATCCTCTTCAAGTGCCTAGTTGATATTTCTCCAAGAAAAGCCATTTGTGGTTTAAGAGAAGTTAGTCTAATTGAGGTATCCATGGCATTAGACGCTATATGACTATCAAGTAGCAGCAAATAAAAATGCCTAAGCTCGAACTCTATGCAATCGTTGCACATACCACAATTACCAAGATAATAAGCCAATTGCCTAGTGCTAATTCTGCTAAGATTGGTAAGTATGTTTTCATTACTACCTAGGCACCTATTTATAGGCACAACAAGGAAGAAGCATGGTAATTTGCATACCATAAGCATGAGGTTAGCCAAGAACCACCTAGAACACTATGCAAGGGCTCGCTTAAGGCTCTCACCCAGTTGCGATTATAGGTACGATTTGATGTAGGCAAGCTAATTAATTAGCAAAATCTATTGGCAACATTCAACGATAAGCCTTTTCAGCCGGGCAATGAGGTGTCATCCTGCCAAACTCTCCTCAGACCTTGAGAAAGAATGTAGATCTGTTTGGTACTTATCGCACACTTTGGTATAATCATTCTGTTTGAAGTAATTAATTGCCATAGCATATGACGCCTAGCATGTTGTGAAAATGTCAGCTCAATTTCCAAGGAAAATCGCACCAAGGGTTGCAAGTTCCTAGGGTCATTATCAATCCTTGTCATTCCAAAATGACAAGTAGTTCGCTTTACATAAACCGAAAAGATTGGCAGTACATGCCGAATTTAATGCAGAAGGCAACCATCACCTACTGCTCGAGGGAGGACAAAAATACTAAGTATTGCATGTGATTTTTTTTAAGCAAAAGGGATTTTGAATAGAAGAATTGTGCAGAGTTGTAAAGAATCGAGTAGCGAGTTTTTAGAAGTTCAGAGGAGAAATGGCATCCATTGTCCCTAAAGTAGCTCAGTTTTCGCAGGCAAATGAACCAAGCGAAAAATCTCAAAGCTTGGCCGATGTGATCCTCACTACACCTATGGTCAATATTTTCAAACAACAAATATCCTATGCTACACCTGGGATCCCAGATAAACTAGATCGAATTCGCACGAGGACGACCAAGAAGGGCCTGCTCAGAGATGAAAACTTGGTAAAGGAGGAGTGGGGTAACATATATGACCCAATCCTCAAGACTAACCCTAAGGGCTTTAGGGAAGTTGCTTTCACTAGGATGAAGAAATCCAAAGAAAATCAACTACCATTCAAGAAATGGCAACGAACTTCCCCAATATATGGTCACCTATGTGCACCACTGCCTAGAGATAATCCACGAAGGTATTCGGTATTTCAATTCGATGACTGGTGCCATTGAAGGAAGGAAGCTGAGAGTCATGCTAACTGTGAAGGCTCTTAGGCACATGTGTGTTCGTGAGGTAGGCACTAAAGAGTGACCAATGGAGCACTTTAGCCATAAAAAGGGTTCTGAGTTCTGGAGGGGTAGGGATCGAGCCCTCAACTTTTATAATGCTGAGGCTAAAAGGCCCCAGGATTGCAAGCAATCACTAAGAAATCTAAATCACCGCGTCGACTATTCGTAGGCGGACATGAAGGATGCCTTCTCCATGATGGATTTTGTGTTTGGCTTGGACGATGATGAGATCGTGTCTGTAGCTCAGTTGGGCCTAGGTTTCCAACTCACGAGGCAGAAGGAGCCTTTCTGGTATGATTTTGCAGACATGATTATCAAAGATATGAAGAAGTAGATTGACAAGTTCAAGATTGTGGGTTAGTTTAGGTATCCTTCTCTACTTACCTATATGCTTCTACACCAAAATCTTGATTTCTTCAGGGAAAGAATGGAGTTTTCAATATTCGATAAGAAAAAGCATCAAAAGTCGATTTCAGTATAGACTCTCATCCTCTTTTCCACCTATGATTATTATGCATTTTCAGAGAAATTCCTAAGCCTGATTTTGTGCAACCTAAGCGAGGATGGTGACTACTATCACCTATCGGGTGATCAGACTAGATGGATGCGATCCCTATTCCCAAAGTGTGATTGGTTCCTCGGTGAATATTTCACATGCGTTTGAGTATGTGGCTTTTGTGAAGAGCCAATCTGACTCCCCACATCTATCACCGATTGAGTATTATCCCTTGAAGTTTTCTGACAAATGTCTATTATGGACTGGAACTTTTCTTCTGACCTGAAGAAGAAAATAAAGTATTTTTTGATTGCCCTATGAGCTACAAAACAATGATCATGGTAAAGAGGAGGCTTGCTGAGCTACTGGAGGAAAATCTAGAACACCTCGGGTTGGTTTTCATTTGCGATAAGTGGGACTACAACCCTGAGGGTGATTTGGGTGAGACATCTATTAAGGTAAAGCATAGCCCTCGACCATACTGGGAAGCATGGTAGAATCCGCTTGAAGATATCAATCGAATCTAGGTAAATTTGATGCAAATGCTGACAAATAATCGGAGGTCATTGTGGCTCAGTTTCTATCTTGTCAAGGGGAAGGTAGATGAAAATAAACTCATAAGTGCTACCCTCTGGAATAACTTGGAAAGGAAATAGTATTGGAAACCATAAAAGATTCAGGATTTTTGGATCTACCACCAGGAGATCAATAACATCACCAACCCTTTCCAACATTCATCAGTGTTTTACACTGATGATAAATTCGATACCCTCTAGAACCAGGAACACACATATTCTGACCCAAGTGATGCAGAAGGATCTGACCTTGAGGATACCCAACCACTCTCTGACAGGGGAAAGCGACGACATAGTTTAGCACTGAGATTAGGGGTGTGCGAATGAATACTTCACGGTTAGGGTCTTCACAGACTCAACCAATAGCCGTGGGAAACCTTGAAGCAACACAACCAATAGAGGTGGTGGATTTGGAGAATCCTCCACCAAGAAAAAGACAACACATTGATACCGCTATCAAAGATAGTTCGTAGGAGATTATGATCAATCAAGAGTCAGAAATGGAAGTGACCGCTCAGGTATCTTTCTCTCCCTCTCTTCTCAGCTCTTGATCTCTTATTTCTTCCTTGTCCCCACAACACCCGTCGCTCTAGGTATGAGCCCATCTTTCGTTGTCCCCTCTACAATGGCTACTGGAAGTTTCTCCCAGTTTTCTCATATCGGACACCTGGCTTTCACTCGCCCTCAAGATCCTCCATCACTCATGGGTACCCTTTCAACTGCCCCATCTGCCCCCTCATCCGTATCAGTAATTACTACTCCTTTGGTAACCGATGTTGTCATCCCTGTTGCATCATCTCAATTGATTATGACTTAACCTTTTCCACCATCGGAGCCTGGTGCATCGTCTTTGGTGCCAACCTTTCCCATGAGTCCCTCCATGTCATCATCACCGGGGATTTGGAGTATTCCTCCCTTCTCTTCGCTCACGGTTCCCCTTTCGAAGAAGAAAACATTTGAGATCACTTACCTCTCTTTTCCTTTCGTTGTTCCCCCCAATGCACCCTTTGTAGGTGAACGAATTAGATCGCCGACTAAATTTTTGTCTTAGAGCGACACAACGAAGCAAGCTCGAGATCTCTAACTCTAGAAGCAAAAGGAAAAGGATGCCAAGAAGCCAGTAGAGCCCAGATTCCATACAATTTATAACGAGGCTCAACAATTGTTGCATTTCGTGACCCTGCATCCAAATATTGCCAAACCACAGGGAGAGATGCAACTCGATGATTACAATATTCATGTCGTTGGGCTCGACTTGCGTGTTGCCCGACCACAGGATAAGTTCGAGCTAATGGAAGAGACGCAACGAGTAGTGACTATTGACTTTCTTAAGTCTGGTCACAAATTGAAGAAAATGGAGGATGAGCTGAAGGTTGTCAAGGAAAGGCTAGAATTTGTGTTGGCCAAGGACAAAATGCATGAAGTTGAAAAGGTGCACCTCACACAGAATATTCAGGCTGAGAATGCTTTCTTGCAAAAGGATCTCAAAAAGCTCCAATCTGAGGAGTCTAATCGAATAGCCGAGCTGCAGAAAAAGAACCAAGAATTATCTGATAGGCTGACCCAGTCGAAGGAGGAGGTCCAACAAAATATCGAATAATTGCAGCAGTTGCATGCTCATCTGGAGCAAACGGTATGAGAGAGGGAAGAAAATCAAGTGAGCACATAGGCTCGATTCCAAGAAGACCTCCAAAAGTTCAGGCTTTCCTTGGAACAAGAGTCCGCAACCCGAAATCAGGCCAAAGAAAGGTGGTTACACGAACAAAGAGACCTGAAGGAGACGATCGATCTGCACGAGGTACACAGGAGTTTGTGCACCATATCAACTCCTTCTGAGGCTGATTGGATGCCCTTGCAGGTTTCCCTTTCTAGTCTTTGACTTTGATGCTCAATGAATAAGGTCCTAGCCACAAAACCATAAAATTTTGGGTTCATCCTTTCGTAGGCGAAACACCCCTGATATTCGCCAAAAGCTGTGGATATTTAATATACCCCATGCTCCCTTCGAGTTGATTTCGATGTTTTGTTCATCCTCCGACCACACTCGATATTTTTAATGACCTCTATGCTAGCCTTTTGACAATCCTAGCTCAATACTGCCCCGACTTGCTCCCATGTATCAACAAATTGAGCGTCCTAGGCTTATTTCCATATAAATCTCTTTCGGGTCCTGAGTGCCTACCATGCGACATTCACCTGTACAAGCTTTGAGTGGCCCCCTCAAGCAATGCCGATGACACAAAACGCTGCAACATGTCTTCTCATCGCAAGCTCTCATCGAAGAAGATGAAGGATGAACTATGGGCTGCGGAATGTTGCCACGTTACCCTTCGAAATAGCTACATAAAGGGAGGAGTGATGCAAACACCAAGTTACCGTAATGTGCCACATGTCCTAACTAATTTTTCTAAAAGGCAAGACTTGTTTACATAGGGTAGGCCAAGATCACTATCATCATTTGCAGGGAATGCATCCAGCTAATAAATGATTGGGTTCATGCTCATGAATCTTTCTGTTACAATGGCCTTGATGAATCATTGTTGCAAGCATTATTATTCATGATGAGAAATTGACTCTGTCATAGGCTCTCAGGCAGTGGATGCCATTGGCTATATATACTACAAGGGAGATCTTTACAAAAAGAGTTCGAGTTATCTACAGGAGAATTGGAGAGACATCAGGCCTTTTTTTTGTTAGATAATTGTAAAGACTCACAGACTATGCCCTTGTAATTTGGCCTTTATGTTTCTTAACTAAATTAATAACACCATACGGTGTTGTTTCTAAATAGTTTGTTTGCAACTTCAATGATTTAAATAAGAATGCTGATTTAGAACCATGTCTTTGACTCTTTCTATTCAATAAAAATATGTGCGAATTGTTTTATGTCATGAAATGAACTATTTAGGTCTTTCTTTTTAAATAATTATTATTTCGGGCATAACGGGTTGCTTAAGAAGCCCTTAGACCACATCCATAATATAGGTCTATCGTGCCTTTCATCTAAATCTCAGCGTATCGCCTAAGTTAGATCTTTTAGTTTATATCTGCTTCCTTTTCCAATTTAAAACCCCACTTATAGAAGAAATCGACTTATTTAAAACCTGGAGGTTACTCAGTTTAGCACAATAGGTCCCCCGCTTAACTGAGTTTCCCATAGAGGATTGTTACCTTGCCAACTTTCAACATCAACAATTACTATAGGAGCAAGAATGGAGTCTTGGAAGCTCCCAAAACGAGAACGACTCATTGACACTTGTGAGAATCTGTAGGTTTTGGAAAAACCAATTGCACCACTATGGAGAGCACAAAATTCTACCCCAAATAAAAAATAATTCTCACAAAAAGGAGTTTGTATATGACCCATTTCTAAGCTTTCAAAGTTTGTTTGCAAAATCAAAAGATGCAATTGAGAGGGGGCCAAAATTTTCTTAAGGTGGTTGACACAGTGCTAACATCAACAGTCTGAGAAATTAAATTTGATGGTCACTCAATCATCACACTAGAATATTATCCCTCTCATTGAATATTCTTTCGACAAAATATTCTAGGAATATTTTATGACCAACAAATGACATAGGGAATCTTCAAAGCTCATGAAATATTCTAGAAATCACCCAGTTTATTTTAATGATGTTGGTGGTCTAACGATGGAGGATGATGACAATAGATGGGTCGTAGGTGTGATTACACCTATGTAACCCAATAGGAGTCTTTAATGTAGCGAACAAAGGACCAAGTGGGTATGAACTAAAAAATCATTATAGATTGTAAGTCTATAGGGATTTATTTTTAATCCACAAAAATAAAATAAATTTTTTGAAATTAGTGAGCATGGATAGTGTGTAGGGAAGCTATGGGCTTTACCTTGTCC
Source organism: Sequoiadendron giganteum (assembly GCA_007115665.2). Classification (NCBI taxonomy): domain Eukaryota; kingdom Viridiplantae; phylum Streptophyta; class Pinopsida; order Cupressales; family Cupressaceae; genus Sequoiadendron; species Sequoiadendron giganteum. The sequence continues at coordinate 78,113,234 of CM021104.1, forward strand.
TATATTTCATTCTCTATTAGTTTCCTATTTTTTCATAACAATGTATAATATCAAATGGATAATGATAATATTAGGTGTGATATTAACATTGCAATCATGTGCATGTGTCTCTAATTTTATTAGAATGGGTACTTGGACACCCATTGGATAAATGAAAGATATTTATTTAATGAATAATTTATTGTAATTTAATTAACAAGAGAGGTTACTATTGGTAGGAGTTACAATATAGACATCATCATATATAAATTTGGCAATTTCTGTAACACCCCTCCATTTTGCTTTATGGACTGGATAGTGTGTCCTTGTTTTGCGTTGATTTATACTTCTGGATATTCAGATACTTTTTCTTGTGTGTGTATTTGATCGCTATTTATTGAGCGATAGACTATTCTATGTGATGTGATTTGGTTTATCTGATGATTTATGTACATGTTTTAATGGTGTAATGATATTAGTGATATGACATGTTAGTGCTTATGAGAATATTTGATGTATTGTGGAAGTGTCAGTTTTGTTGAGTGTATTGGTGAAGGGGACGGATTCACATCACTTGCTTGCGAGCGCCCTGCGAATCTGAGATTTCTTCTTCACGATGTGTATCTTATGCTGTTGATATTATATGATGTTGGTTACTATGTTTTTAGGATTGTAGGTACATCACACCGACTCCACCTGGTTTCACAGGTCTGAGCGTGTCGATCCAACGGTTAAGTGGAAGGGAGATAGTAGCTAGATAACATGTGTCAAGTCTACACCCTAGTCTTAGTGTGTCACCAGTCGTTTGTGTCGAGTCGTTGTTTGCCTTACTTTAATGTTATTTAATTATGAAAGATTCTTGTTTTGGAAATAGATGTTTAGAATAATTGCATTATATCATGTTGATGATTATTTAATTTAAATTATGCATGTGGATAAAAGTTTATATTTAAATTAATTAATTAAATTTAATCCAAGGGTTGAATCTAATTATTAAATAATTAAATTAATTAATTAAAATGTGATGCAAGAAAATTAAAAGAAATAAAAGAATTAAAATTAACTTGGAATTTAATTTCAATTTGTGGAAATTTAATTATTTTGGAATTTCATTTCAATTAAGTTTGAATTTATTTAGAAATTGAAATTGGATTTTAAAAGCAAAGTTGGTTTTCAATTTTTGGAGATATTTAAATATTTTAAGTTTCAGTTTTGCATGCAAAATCAGATTTTGGTTGTGCAAGATATTTTTAATTAGGTATGCATGTGTGAGGGGAATTTATGAATGAAGTTTGGTTTGCAAAATTGATGCTTGGAGAGAATTTTTGAAGAGGAAAAACTTCTTCTGGTGTGAAAGGATAATTTTGGGAAAATTGCACAGAGGAAGGGTTGAAGCAACTTTTGGTTTTGGATGTGATTTGATGAAAGTCAGTTTGCAATTGTTGAAGTTTTTGGATTGGATCCGTTGCATGTTTAAGAAAAATACAGGGAATCCTTGGAGAAGGCTTGCATCAGAAATTTCATTCTCTTCCTGTAGCTTCGAATTCCAGGTTTTGTTGTTCTAGTTTGTTCAAAACAAATATATATTGTTCAAGAAATCTGTTTGTTGAACTCATTGAGAATTAGGAATTGATATTTGAAACTAGATTTAAATTAAACCAAAACTGTGGGGAAAATTGTGTAATTCTCTGTAGGAGTTAATTTAATTGAGAAAATGGATTGTTCTATTGTTTAAATCGAACTTTGAGGTCAGACAAAACAGTAGATTGTTTTTAGAAAATTTAAACCTTTGTGGGAAAACAAGTTTGTTTTGAAAAACTTCTGATTTTAATTTAGATCCATTTGAGAAAATAGTTTAAAAGAATTAATGCTTAAGATCTCTGTGAAATTTGGATTTTCTGGAAAATGGTTTTACAATTTCACCTGTAGGTGAATATTTCTTACAAAATCTCCCTATTTATCTATTGTGGAAATTCGTTTATATATATATATAATTGATTTATATATTAAATTGTTTCTAGTTTAAAAAATTTATTACGCCGTCCGTACGGCGGACGAAATTCCAAACTTTGAAGAGGGGTTATCTTTTATTTATTAATGTTTTTGTTTGAGCAAATTTTGCATTCACCGTTTCCTTTGTTTTATGTTATGGGTGGAACCCTTGTTGGGCGCGGGCAAGTATGAAAGGACCTACCTCCCCATAGCCGCCCCCATATGGGAGCGACTGTGTGGAGGGAGATCCCTTCACACCTCCCCTTGCCTTCCCGTGGGAGTATGGGGAGCGGCGTAAGTACAGCCGTGCCCCCTCTCCCTTCCTGTTTTGTCATGCCTTGGAGGATTGGAGGAGTATGGAGGGGTCAACTGCAGCCGACTCTCCATACTGTATAACTTTCGTTTATTAATTTTTATTAAATCCGCGGCCTCGGGAATGGTGGGGTTTCTATTTTCATAAGTTTTTTTTTATGATTATTAATATATGATGTACAATATATGTTTGTATAAATAGATATTTGTTTAAAAGATTTAAAATATATGTATAAATTGATAAATTTATATATATTGTATATCTGGAAATTACTAAAGTTTTATTTTGCTTTGAATAAAACAATTGATAGTTTTTGGATAATATAGAAGATATAGTTAAATGTATATATAGGATTAAATATATCAATATATAATGAATGTATATATAGTAGGAACATATATATATATATATATACATTATTATATATTTAATATCTTATCCTATTTTAATTGATGTACACTATTTAGTATTATTGGAGGTTTAAAATGGAAATGATTACCTTGCATAAATCAAAGTGATAGGGAAATGGTATTTGAATAAATTGATTAAAATTATATGAGTTAGTTGGAAAACGAAAAAAATTCAATTAGAAGAGTATTTAGGTTGGTTTTGAAAGTAAACATTGAATCTGATTTAAATTGTTTAAATTAAATATTTCTTATATTTGTAGATTGAAGGCGCTTATTTTATTATTTCAATTATTTGAAAGAGAAAAAGTTTTATATTATTGTGCATGGAGATTTTAAAGGATAAGGTTGAATGCATGGTTGAGTTGTCAATGAAAAGGGATATTTTATAAATTGCATGTTTTAAATGGATAGTTGATGAGACATAGATTTGGATAGAAAATTGAAAAGATTATTGGCAATAATTTTATGTGGTATTAAAAGATAATTAAGGAGTTGTTTATAATGAGAAGACAATTAATTACCTTAATTTATTTATTTTCTATTTTAGGACAATTATATTGGTATGATTGAAATATTTATGAGATATGGATTTAGAATATCCAAAAGTAGTGATTCCCTCGTGATTGCCTTTTATAATTATTTTTCTCATATTTTGCAAAGGGTTGTGAGTTTAAAATAGTTTAAATTCCCTATTATAGAAATGGAAAATGGGTATATATTTATTTGAGTAAGCCTTGTTATCGTGTCGTTGACCTTGTAGGCCTTACCTACTGCTTGAGTATGGATATAGGGAATCCAAATATTAGATTTGATTAATGACTTGATTGCTTTTGTAGCTATGTCGTCATGTTATATTTTGGGATATGCGATTAAGTGTTAGTCCAATTTGTAAGTCTTCCAGAGAACTATAGAGGATCTAAGAGGGTTGTCGATTCATGATGTCAACCAGCTTTTTCCCTTGGGTAGTGCATGGTGTCTTATTAGTATTTACCCAGTTTTCACGAACGGGGTTGTTTTGTACCTCCTGTGAAAGGAGTGGACTATGTGTTGTTGCCTCCAAGATATTTGGAGTGTGTTCTGTTATTTGTTTCCTCCTTGTGATGGAGTGGTTTTGATACCTAGGTAGTATGCACTTGTGATTCCCTTGGTGGATAGTTTGTTTGTGTGTTGTTGAATAGAAGAGTGGCTTCCATTAGGGGCTAGAGCCCGAAAGAGGTAGGATTTGGGTAACCTATGGAAGTGAGTTTAATCAAGTGATAACTAAAATTGAAATGAATATTGGGGAGTACTACACACTAAAAAGATAAGTTCTAGCTTCACTCATAGTCAAGTGCTAGTTAAGGCTTGGAATGAGTGGAAAGGCCTGGAATGGCATAGTCATCTATCTCGTCTGTACGAGAGGTATTTGATTCCGCACTAGTAAGTATGAGGGCCGAGGGTCGGTAGAGGCCACGAGGATTATCGGAGCCTATGAAGATCCGCTGAGGGTAACTTATTATGAGTTGTGTGATGACACTCTGTCTTGGACAGCTGTTTGTTGTTAGTATTTATGTTATGAGTATGGTTCTCTGAACATACTTGATCTATTTTATGTCTGGAAGCAATGTGACCTATGTCAGGGATGTGAGAGTTGTTCTTGTGTTGAACTTGTGTCGTACTTTTGTTTGGTTGAGTCAGTATGATTCTGCCTTTGGTTAGAGGTTGTTGATCTTTGTCCATGTTATGTTGTTACTATCTCCTAGCATGGGGGGTGGTCCTTCGAGTACCACTTGGTTGGGTGGAACATGCACCAAAACCGTTGGGTCCCCATTTATCTTCAGTACTTGGTGGTGAGACATCCAGATGGACAGCTTGCGGTTCTTGTTGTAATTTCTTGCATTGTAATATTTCAGATTGTATATGTTATTTATCCCTCTTATATTATGAGGTGGAATTCTGTAATTGTAATCTTTTGTACTATTGCCTCATTCTGGGAATGAGTGATGTAACTATTGGATTATGTAAATGAATATGAAATGGTTTCTTGGATGTTTATCTTATTATGTTGTGTTGTATGATGCTTATTTCATAAAGTATTAAATGCTATGGTTATATGTAAGATGTATGTGTGGGTTAAGTAATCCCAATCTTGTAACCTTAGAGGTTGTTGTTAATTAATAAGTTAATGTGTATGTTAATTGCACTTTAAAAAAAAAAAATTGGTTCACTTTAATCGTTAATTACAACTTCCTTTAGGGTTGCATGGCGGGGCATTACAATTTCTCATATACACTTCAAAATTAGATTAGGAGTGGAAAATCTTGTTATGATAGATCGGGTTTCACATTAGGTAGTGGCTTCATGGTGAGTGTTAGACTTGGGAATGTATGCCTATCAATGTTTATTTGGCAATGATGTATTGATGGATATATATCTTGAGTGTCATTATTGCACATGGGAGTGTGGGTTTTTTCTTATAGACTAGGTTTTTGGTGGTCATTTATTCTTAGAAACTATTTATGGTTTCCTTTTTCTCACTCCTTTGTAAATTAGATACATTGGATAGATGCTCCATAATGCATTGTGTTATTTAAATGCTCTTAGATCATAGAGGTTAAGTATGTTGTATTGATGTAATAGATTTGTTCTAATTAATACAAGCTTGATGCCTTTTTGGTGGTGAATATTTTTTAATGAAATATTTTATCCACACATATTAGGTATTATTATGGTATGTTGATATATTAGTTTACATGTTAATTTGACGATTAATCACATGGTACCTTAATTCGATTTAATCAAATTTGTTCACTATTTACATATGCTTTCAATATATCTATTTACCTTGTTTCTCAAAAAAGAGATCCATGAAAGTCTCTTATGAACAATATAATTGTGTAAGAATGGGGAAAATCAAATAGTATAGATTAAGTGACAGCCAACACTTCTAAACTATTATCCCAATCTAAACAAGAGAATACAAACAAAGAGAGCAATCAAAATGAAAGCAAATGAAATAAAACACTCCCCTTTGAAGTTGATTCTTTCTCTTGTCTCTCCTATTTCTTCTTATGCCAATATTGCCCTCAGATTTGTTGATGAAGTTGTGCAAATACCTGCAAATAGTAAACAAGAAAGTTGGAGATAATCAGCTGTTAAATTGAAAATGGAGGGGAAGGGTTTCTTTTATAGACAACCATTCGAATGGACGGACGAGATTGATCTTCAGAAAGATTCTAAGATCAACGGATGAGGATTCATGAGAGGGAAGTTACGAAATGGATGGCCAAGATCGAGTTTCTAGAAAGATGCCAAGAGAATTGATGCAACCAGAATGAATGCGATATGGCTATGACGCTGACGGCTACGGCTATGACATGCAGACTACTGACATGAAATAATGATAGGGGATCTTTGACCAAAATAGAGGGATAAATAATTTATTTAAATAAATTATTTATTCGAAAATGGAAGAGGATGACAAGTGGCAAATAAATAATTTATTTTAAATTATTTATTCGAAAATGGAGGAGAAGGACAAGTGGCAAATAAATAATTTATTTTAAATCATTTATTTGGAGGAAATGAAAAAGGAGATTTAATTAAATTCATAAATTTAATTAAAGGAGGAGATATAAATTAAATATGGATAATTGATTAGGATCAATTATTTAAAGGAGAAGAATGACACATAATTAAATAATTTCGTTAATTATTTAATTATAGAAAAATAAAAGGTCAAATAATTATTATTATCTGACTATAGACATGTGATAAAAGATAAATAATTAAATAAATAATGATTTATTTAATTATTGAAGAAAGGGGTATTAGTGATGCAATTAAATAATTTTAATTGATCAAGATAGAAATGAGAAGGTGAATCAATTAAATAATTAAAAACTATTTAATTAATAAAGGAATATGATCGAACATAATAGAATAATTAAAATTATTCAATTATTGAAAGATGATGACTAGGAAAAATGATGCTCATAGACTTAGGACATTTTTCAGTGTCTACATTTTGCCCCTCTTTGACATAATGTAGTTCATCGCATTGTGTCAAAGAAATTTAATTTTGAAATATGCCCCAGTGTAAAGAGAAAGGGGAAGGATGACCAAGAGGGTTGTGGTATGCCCCCTCGAGAGGACATGCAGGTTCAAAGAACAGGAATGTGCTCTTGAAATGGAAGAGAAGACTAAAGGATGAAGGATAGAAGAAATGTTAGCATGAAAAGGGGAAAAAAGATAGACAGGAAATGATAAGGGAACCAACTTTCATACTTACATTGTTATATTTATCATCATTGGGCATCAAAAATGTCACAAATGGACCACAAACACCATGGTATGACATAAACCAAGGTGTGCAAGGTGACCATTTGGAAGAGACAAACAATCAAAAAAGACAAAGAATGCCCCAGCTCATACTAGGGACCCGATTGTCCTAGTCTTTTTGCCAAGACAAACCACAGGCAGCAAACAGAGAAAAGAGGCCATGATCCATCATCGTCCCTCTAAATCCATTGATAGGACATGCTCGAGGAGACTAGTAACATGACCCAAAACCAATCAAAAAGATAAGAAAATCCATACCAACAAAGTGTTTGCCAAGAGAGTGTTTTCTAGTGATAATGATGATTGTTTGATTGGTTGATTAGGTTGACCAAGATGACCGAGTTGATTGATAGGTTGATAAGGATCGATAAAGTGATTTAATTGACCATGCCTAGCCTCAGGAAGGACACATCCTGATGAAGGCAAGATTGATTGACCAAGATGATAAGATTGAGTGGTGTGACAAAGTTGATTGATAATGATAATGCCCGATTCCAGGAAGGACACATCCTGATTAAGGAAAGATTGATTGACAAAGTTGACAAGATTGTTTGATTGTTTGACAAAGATTTGATGAATATGACCAAGTGATGTGATGATACCCAACCGTAGGAAGGACACATCCTGTTTAGGTAGAGGACACATCTGATAAAGTTGACCAAGTGACAAGTGTTGACATGACACCTAACTGCAAGGACACATCCTGCTTAAGGTAAATGACAAGGTTGAGAAAGTCTAATCCCAGGAAGGATGTATCCTGATAAAAGACAAGAGATAAGACCAAATGAGACAAACGACATGATGCCCCATTCCGATATAAGACTAGTGACTTGATTGAGTTGATGATAGGATAATTGATTGATGAAAGATTTAATTTGTTTTTTGTTTCTTGATGCGGTTTGGATGATGATTTCTTTCAGACCAAGGATGTGACCCAACTCGATGAACCCTAAAGGGCTTGATCTAGGGGGCCTCGGGGGCTCATCGATAGATGGCCTTGCCTACGTAGCAATGCACAGAGACCTCACAATTCGACACGACTTGACTTTGTCTTATTCGACAAAATATCGGGTCATGATGTTATTTGGACAACCTAAAGGGACTGACCTAATGCCTCAGGGGCTCATTTAAGATGAGCCCTACTTATGTAGCAAACACACAGATACAACGTAGTTCGACCAATCCAACAAAACTGATTCAGACTCAGACTCTATTTTTGGGATTTTTGAAGCTTTTTGATTTTTTTGGATTTTGAAATGTTTTGATTTTTTTTGGATTTTGAAATATTTTGGTTTTTTTTTTGGGTTTTGAAATGTTTTGATGTTTTTTTTTTTCAGGACATTATATGATTCTTATGATTTTTTCAGTACATTTGATGATTTTTATTATTTTTTCAGGACATTTGATGATTTTTATTATTTTTTCAGGACATTTGATGATTTTTTTTTGATTTTGAAGGTTTTAAAGGGGTGATACCATGTATTATTTCCCATGAAGATGGAAGTCAAGGAATTGCCCCTAGTTGACTATAGGACAAATTTATTATGTGTGAGGGGAAGCGACAAATGCGATAGGTGGATATGAAAGCGAAGGATGCTAAATGTCGGTGGTTTTTGGTTCATGGAAAGGATGGCACTTTATTATGGATGAATGAGACTTTATTATGGATGATAACTATAGGGATCATGAAAAATGCATGTGAAAGATATCCACAATCAACCAGGAAGGCATGCACATGAATCCAAGGACAAACATGATCTTGCCCCTAGTCAAGTTGAGAACCAATTGATAGGTGATGATGATGATGACGATGACAATGTTGTTTGATAGGGGAAGGACACATCCCGAAACAACATGAGGATGATGATTATGTGACTAAAGGATCAAGGTTCGCAATAGGGCTAGGAACAAAGCCAAGAAATGTTTTGGATGATGTACTAGGTTACATAGCAAGATTGTATGGATTAGACTCATTGCATTTGGAATGACTAACCTTAGAACTAGATGGGATTATGGAGGGCACTTGGATAAGTGAGTTATAATCCTTAAACCAATAACAAGGGAAACCAAGTCCAACAATAGGTATGAAAAGATAATGGATTGCTTTTGGCAAAGGATAAGAGACGTGAGGATTATTGGATGGAAGAATTAGGATATGATCTCCAAGGACTATTTTGCATAGGAACAATTTGTTTTCTCCAAGATATGGGTTTGGATAAATTCTATGAAGGAAATGACATGATATTTCATGGGTAGTGTATGATCAAAGGATAGACATATCCAAATTTTTTCCAAAGCATGATTTATGTTTGTACCCCATTTCTTATCAAGATCAAGGTAGGCGGAAAAATGGATGGAAATGATATGGATTGGATAGATAGATGGAAATGCTATGAGAAAGGCATGGGAGATGAGACAAATTGCCCCCAAGTGTAATAATCCACATAGATAATTTCTCTTACAAATGACGCCTGTTTGCCAGGTTTTCATCATGGTACTTATCCAAAGCGCCATAAAAAATGGTTTTCACTATTGGATGAATTTTTTCTCTTTACTATTTTTTTTTCTTTTGATGATGTCACACAAGACGCTGCTTGCCAGGTTTTCATCAAGGTGACATATTTTTTGACTTTTTATATCGATTTGATAGTTTGGATGACTGTTGATTGTTCTGAATCTTTTGATGGTGTTGATGTAGATACTGGTGTCATGATATGCCAATAGTGACCTTTATGGAGTAATTGTCTTGTCAAGATCATAACACTTGCATACAACTGATCGATGTCATTGTGATCCTCTCTGATACTAGTGTTGGCCTTATCAAAATACGCACATCGTGATAGTGTACCATGGGAGTCCTTATGATAAAGGGTTGCTGCCAAGATGCGATGGATTTGTGAAGTAGGATTTTTAGACTTTAGGCAAGATGCAAGATTATGATGGATGATGGTAGGTGTGGATGGACTATTTGGTGTTTTGGATGTAGCAATTTTTATTTTCCAAACTTGGGATGGTGGATGATGGAGTTTGGAATTTTGATTAGGATAGTGTTTGGAACCAACATTTTTATATGCCTTTCTTGATGACCATTTTAAAGGTGGACATTTACTATATGTGGGAGTCCTCTTTTCTTGTGGCTCCATATTTTTATTGACTTTTGGATTTGAAATATTTTCTTTGTTTGATCCATTTTTCTTTGGGATCCATTTTAACTTCATTTGTCCACTTGAATTTTTGTTTGATTCAATGGCCTTTGACATTTGATTTTGAATTTTGGATTTATAATAATTTTCTTTTTGTTGGTTCCAAATGGAAGATTTATTCATGTTGGAATGATGGTTTATGGTGTGGATGGAAGGAGTGTTGGCAACAACCTTATGACAAGGACTACTCATGGCCCCCATTTTGATGTTTATATCAGATAAAGTCGCCCCCAATATCAAGGAGGTACCACTAACATCATTTGATTCTCTGATTGAAGAATAACCAAGACCTTGATGTCTAGGATTTGCATAAAATTGTATTGGTTCTATAATGCCTTGCTCATGTAGACCTAGTCCTCTTCCTTGATACTACATGCTCTGACAGATTTTGTTTCCGATGAGGTATTTTTTATTTTGAAAACAAGATGCTAACCCATCATTTTGTATGTGGTTTTTGTTACTTGGAATCTCCTCATCTACAAGAAATCCTACTTTGACAAAGGTGGATGCTCCTAATTGATAGGATGTTTTGGATTTATCATTTGTCATGCTTGTTTCTTCTCGATCATTTGGGATATCAATTTGATTTGTCATAGATTTTGTATCTTCTTCTTTGACTTGATCCATAGTAGCTTCTTTGTGTTCTCCTTTGATTTGATCAATAGTAGTTGCTTTATGCTCTTCTTTGATGTTATCCATACCATTGATTTGATTATCTATGTGTCCAAAGGAGGCAAGTGTCTCATTTTGGGGAATGGAGGTGTTTTGTGTTTGGATGGGGTCATCTTCAAATGTTTGGTCATGAATGGCATAAAGGTCAATAAGAGGATCATTTTGGATTTCTTGTTCAATGGTAGGATCTTGGTCAAAAATAAGTGTACCTTGGAGAACATGGTTGTGAATAGACTCTTGAACAAGGATAGGTGTATTTTGGATGCCATGATTATCTAGAAGGACTTCTTGGATGGACTTAAGGATGGGATCATGAGATGGACTGCTTCGATCTTGATATGAAAGTGAAGTTGTGATGTCATGCTTTGGAATTTCTTTTTGACATGTATCCCAAGTGTAGGCAATGGAATTTAATTTTGGACAAGGATATGATTTTCTTTGATAGACCCAAGATTTTGACATGGCAATAATGGAGCTTCAATAGCAAGATGTTTTTCAGTATTGGTAGGTAATGGAGGACATGATGGTGACAAATGGTTGGATGGTGTAGGATCAACAATGTGATTGGATTTCCTAAGTTTGTTTTCATTTAGGAGTTGAACAAGTTCCTTTGCTAGTTGTCCTTGGAGAGCATTAATTAATGTGCTTTTATTAGATGGTATTGTAGTTTGGGATGGAGTGGATGAAAATGGGTTAGTGGATGATGGATTAGGATAAGATGTGGAGGATTGGAATGGATTAGTGGATGATCGATTATGATAAGATGTGGAGGATTGGAATGGACTAGTGGAAGGTTGGTTTCCCTTGTCAAAGTTAGGATAGGGATGACTAATGGACATTTGTTGTGGGTCAATGGCATGGATTGTGCTAAGGGACTCTTGATAGTGAGGGTAGATGGATGAAGGACTAAGGCTTATGGATTGTTGGTAAGAAGGGTATGTGAGTGGTTGGTATTGGCGATTGAGGATTGATTGATATTCAGCTTGACTACGAAGAAGATCAAGGTAAAGTGAAGACATGGTCATGAATTTGGATTATGATGGATGAGGACCATACAAAACTTGTGACCTTTGGATGAAAAATGCAAGGTGTCAATGCAAAATGGATATGAAACTATGCTATTTTTTTGTGATTTTCAAGGATATAAGGATGCAAAGTGCCAATGTACCTAAGACCAAGATTAATGAATGGTGGAATGATAATGACCCTATTACCAAAGATATGATATGCAAGGATGAACCTATGGGTGAATGCAAACTAAAGATGTCACTAATGGAATATTTGAGCAATTTTTTTTTTTTTTGGGTTTTCGATAGAGGTTGTTTGATATCAAATTGGACAAGTTTAGTCTTGGGTTTTAGACTGCAAAATTTGGAATTGTTTCAAGTTGAATGTGTGTGTTTCCAGATTTGTGAAAGGTGTTTATTTGTCTCAATGTCTTAAAAAAACACTTGGCAAACACAATATTTTGTCTTTGAAAATTTGAAAACATGCACAATGAAGACAAGCACAACCCTAGGTTAAGCAAGGACAATATTCGCTAGATTCCACGTGGGTTTCCCCAACCGCACCTATTCTTAGCGTGTGAATCCAGAAGCTTGGCTGCACGGGCTCCCCCTTACATTGCACTCACTTCTCAGGCCAACCAAGCTTCCAACCCCCATGAAACTCCCATGGCAGGTTGATCACCTCTACTAAGAATTGCGAGAATGTAGATGTCTTCACAACGACCGTTGCTGCGCTAGCAAATAGAAGGATTTTGGCAACTACACAAAGGTTTTTAGTTCGGGACCCCCGTTTGAGTGGCCATACATGGGGCACAAGATTAAGCTCCGTTTAGGAGGCACTCCAGCCTAAAGAGGTTACGCTCAACAGGGTTTGGGGAGTACTACTTGGTCCGTATGACACATCCGCACTCGTAATCCTAGGTTTTCCCTTAGGATTCACATTTATATACCGGTCGGGGGTAGCTCAGCCAAAGAGCTCCGTTGCCGGTCTGAGTCGCCTCGGGGTGAGTACTTTTTCCCACCAAGGAAGGCCCAAGTTCTAGAAGCAATAACCGTTTCTCTTACACCCAAGATCGCATAAATGCGCAAGGGGAGAGGATACTTTGATTATTGCATCAAAGGGTAACACAAAATTGAAGACACTTATAAATTTTAATTACCGAATGATAATGTGAGGAGGACACACAAGACACTTTGTTCATTTTAAAAATTTAACTTGATGTGAAACAAACAAAGTTCATTTTAAGCCAATGACATGAAATGCATGTTCATTTTAACCCATGAGTGTGCATGCAATTTGTGTTCATTTTAATCCCATGAAATGAAATGCATGTTCATTTTAACCAATGAGTGTGCATGCAATTTGTTGTAGATGTTGAAAATAAATAAAATTAATTATGCCTAAAGAAATGAAAAGCTCAATTTTTGTTTCTAAAGAAACAATTTTTTTAGACTCCCTCCAAGCTATGCCACATGCTAAAAACAAGAGATTAGTAACTCAAAAGAAAATGACACCAGCGAATTAAAATAATCATAACTTTCTCAAAACTTAACAAAATTTCAATTGGTTTATATCCATGGAAAGCTAAAACTCAAACCTTCAAAACCCAGAAATTATTTTTCCAAGATTTTTCACGTCGGGTTCACCAATGTAAGAATGGGGAAAATCAAATAGTATAGATTAAGTGACAGCCAACACTTCTAAACTATTATCCCAATCTAAACAAGAGAATACAAACAAAGAGAGCAATCAAAATGAAAGCAAATGAAATAAAACACTCCCCTTTGAAGTTGATTCTTTCTCTTGTCTCTCCTATTTCTTCTTATGCCAATATTACCCTCAGATTTGTTGATGAAGTTGTGCAAATACCTGCAAATAGTAAACAAGAAAGTTGGAGATAATCAGCTGTTAAATTGAAAATGGAGGGGAAGGGTTTCTTTTATAGACAACCATTCGAATGGACGGACGAGATTGATCTTCCAGAAAATTCTAAGATCAACGGATGAGGATTCATGAGAGGGAAGTTACGAAATGGATGGCCAAGATCGAGTTTCTAGAAAGATGCCAAGATCTACGGTTGAGAATTGATGCAACCAGAATATGCCATGCATGGAAAAGATATGACGCCTGACGGCTATGACAGACATGCAGGACATGCAGACTATGACATGAAATAATGACAGGGGATCTTTGACCAAAATAGAGGGATAAATAATTTATTTTAAATTATTTATTCGAAAATGGAAGAGGATGACAAGTGGCAAATAAATAATTTATTTTAAATTATTTATTCGAAAATGGAGGAGAAGGACAAGTGGCAAATAAATAATTTATTTTAAATCATTTATTTGGAGGAAATGAAAAAGGAGATTTAATTAAATTCATATATTTAATTAAAGGAGGAGATATGAATTAAATATGGATAATTGATTAGGATCAATTATTTAAAGGAGAAGAATGACACATAATTAAATAATTTCGTTAATTATTTAATTATAGAAAAATAAAAGGTTAAATAATTATTATTATCTGACTATAGACATGTGATAAAAGATAAATAATTAAATAAATAATGATTTATTTAATTATTGAAGAAAGGGGTATTAGTGACGCAATTAAATAATTTTAATTGATCAAGATAGAAATGAGAAGGTGAATCAATTAAATAATTAAAAACTATTTAATTAATAAAGGAATATGATCGCACATAATAGAATAATTAAAATTATTCAATTATTGAAAGATGATGACTAGGAAAAATGATGCTCATAGACTTAGAACATTTTTCAGTGTCTACAAATTGTAAAACCACAAATAAAATGGTCATGAGAGAATGACGCAAGAGCATCCAGTGGTGTAGGGGCAATCTTGCATCACCGAAAAAATGTTTTTCCTTATTTTTCTTTAGTTGTTTTGAGTCCCACGATCACACTTAAGGGGTGTAAGACAATCAAAAGTCAAAAAAGGTGAAAAACAATCACTACTATTTTTAGTAAGTCAGCCTAAATGGGCTTGTATGGACCTACAAATTTACCCCAAGGAGTGGAACTGAAAAACATTTCTAGCGACGAAAGAATCATCTCAATACCCTGTATGATTTGGGAGATATTAAAGTTTTCGTATCGAGAAATTTCTCTAATGCAACTTCAAATTCAAATATGAAAACCTTAGAGGCCCCAAAACAACTTGAAAAGTTGACAAAACGATCTCTGATACTTTTGATGTTGTAGATCTCTTTGACAACTTTCCAATGATATATTATAATAGCAAATTGGACACCCAGATCAAAAGTTATTGCCTTGAGAAGTTGCCCCACTAAAAAGTGAATTTCATTAAAATAACTTCCTAGGCAAGAAATCAAATGGCGAGACTTTTGGCACCAAAACAAAAGGGAAAGTTACACTTCTAGAACATTCTAGGGCAGTTATAGGGTAAAATAAAAGGGTTAAACGAGGGTTGTAGAAGGTGGCTCCATTAGTGTAGATTATGGCTCTGAATAATAGATTTTCTTTTAGAATTGATTTTGTTGTAATGAATCAGTTATTTTTTGTTTCACATCTTCTATGTTCGTATCTATTGTTGTGTTTTGTGTGGGTTTTGGGCAGTGTAACCCTCATCAGAGAATCTCATTCTTTGATTTTTCACCCACATTAGGTTTCTCTATTTCATTTCTTTTGTTGGTTTTTCTTGTCACGATATTTTTCTCTCTAGTAAACTTATATTACTTTATTGCTTTGAACACTAAATAATTCATAAACTAAGGCTTAAGGAATAGTTTCATGCACATTCCTACTTAAAAATTTAATGAGTACACAAATCAAGGATAGATTGGAATAAGCAAGATTTGTGTGGGTGAATCATGTTATGAAATGCCCTTAATTAAGGATAAGATTGGTATTAGAGCTAAGTTTTCTTGATAATTTTGATGTAGCTTTTTATGTGGTGTTGGTAGTTTAAGTTTTGTAGTGTGAGGCTAGTTAATGAATCAACTCTAGTGATGAATGAGAAGGCTCTTTGTATCAAGATACAACTATAAGGAAGTGAAAATAACATAACAATGTGGGCCTTGGAGAAGAATGTGGAAAATATTATGATGGTAGCACTTGAAACAATGGTGGGTGGACAAGAATATCTAGTCGAGGTGGCTCTCTAGGAGTAGTGGTAGCCAAGCAACAAAGATGGTGTTAAGGTTGGTGGTGAGAGTTACACTCCCCAATAGAAATAATCCTAAGTAGTTTTGGACAAGGCCAAGGGTTAACAACATTGCATCCATATACTAAATTAGTAGCCCCTAATAATTGATATGACTAGGGGACAAACCCTCAGATTTAACATTCCTAAAATATGCCAAGTGACCACTAAATAATGTGATCTAATGAAATGATTACATGACCATGTGAATGTATACAAACATATACATTTCCATAAATTTTGGTGACCATTTTTTCCAAACCTAAAAAATACCAAATCTTATCAATTTGTATACTAATTCATAAGTTTTTGGGTCTTTTGGACTCAATAATGAGTTTCATTTTGCACCAAGACCCACCATATGAATTTATTTGGCAAACAATCTCCAAACAAGGGAAGGGAATAATAGATCTAGATCTCTAATTTCTTGAAAGTGTCAATGAGAAACTGAATAGGAGCCAATTATCACCTACAACCAAAACAAATTTCAAGAGAGAAGCAATGAAAATGCTATAAGGGCATATAATTGATTTACATTAAATTCATTTATAATGAGAGGAAGAAAAACCAAGATCATGACAAGTTTCTTAATCCTACGACATGGCACAAAAATTAAAGGGCTTAAGTAATCTAAGGTAGACTAGTGTGAATAGGATCTAAGATGGAACTATTTAGGTAAAATAACCCATCCACGCCAATATATATGACTATAATGTTTGTTAGAATTGATTACTAAATATGAAATAAGTGTATAATTAACAATCTAAGATAAATAAACTTAAATTGGACATGCAATCACAAAAAAATGAACCCACTATTCAACACAATTTCTAGGTTACTCAAAAGTTGTAGTGGCTAGCTACCCATGTACTCTAGTGAGATAAAATGACAACCATAGGGACACTTGAATATGAATGTTATATTTTTGATAGGGCTACACTTTGATCGGGTTCATGTACATGGACTTAGTCAAGCTCTTCAAGCCTTATGTACCATGGTTTCTAGTTCTGCATGGGATCATATAACCAACCTAATGATTAAATATTTTAGATCATATTTAATTTAATCCTCTAGTAGGTATAAATATTAATTATATTGGTAGAAACTATTGTTCAAAATTTATTAGTAGGTTGCAACAAGTCCATATATCACCTCAATCAAGCTCTTTAAGCCTTGTATATAATGGATTTTGGTTCTACGTAAGAGTATTTAAACACCCTAATAATAAATCATCTAGATTGTATCTAATTTACTCATTAAATGAGTATTATTTATTAATGATATTGTTACATATTGTATAGAGAATAAATAATTTTCCTAAATTATCTAAGTTAATTACAAATAAATGTAATCACAAGAAAACAATTAACTTAGATAAAAGTGTTAGGACTGATAACTACAATAAATATTAAAAAATAAATATGATAGATATAGGTACAAAGCTTTGTATAATGCACAAACAATCTAGTAGATATGCACTTCAACATTTGTTTGCCTCCACCTTCTTTGTAGTTGAACTTCTAGAGACACCATTTAGGAGTTTGCTAACACGATATGTGAATGAACTCTCATAGGTCAAACCA
The DNA here is from genome assembly GCA_007115665.2 of Sequoiadendron giganteum. Lineage (NCBI taxonomy): Eukaryota > Viridiplantae > Streptophyta > Pinopsida > Cupressales > Cupressaceae > Sequoiadendron > Sequoiadendron giganteum. The sequence goes on from CM021104.1 coordinate 78,130,905, forward strand.
CTTTAGTGAGTCAAATCAATGACAATGTCTCTATGATGATGCAATGAATTTGATTCTTTATTGCCCTTCAAAAAGAAAAACGTGTTCTAATGATTTCTCCTTCTAATCACATATAAATTATTGAAAATCAAATATCTTTAAATCCCATGACATATTAACATGTCACAAAACACGTGCTCGGTTTAGTTGGTTCACAATAGAGAAATAAAGTTATGATTTTAATGCAATCCTTTAAATTTTGGGTTCATTCCTACATATCATGGGATTGAACTAGGTCAAACATATATAACTCAAAAAATTAATCTTAATGCTAAAAAATAATGTCAAAGCAAAACGTGAATACATTGAATAAGTGGAATTGCAATGTAATAATGATAAGTAAATGATGGATGCATGCGAATAGCTGTAGACAAAGCTAAACAAATGTAAGTAATAATTAAATGAGAAACCAAACTAAACATAAAAGTATATCACTTGTCAAATACTATTACATTTAAAATATTCCATCAAAATAAATATACAACTAAATTATTAAATATATTTATTGTGAAGTTACACCAAATAAATTACTTCAAAGGTTATTGAATCTACTTTATATTATTTTCTTGGTATAAGTACAAGAACTCTTAGTGTGATATACAACCCATGAAATAAATCTTATAGAATTTTCATTCAACCAGGGAACAAGTTTAGCAAATATACACAAGAAAGGAGCCATTGGGTTCTTGGATGTGATTCTCCTTGAGGTATTTATCTAAAGAAAACATACCCCAACTCTGTGAAATGGAATTTAGAAAAGAGAGTCGCGTCTTGTCAAAAAAAAAAGGTGCACCTAGAGGAAGAAGAGGACACATCTTTTCGAATTTGTCTTTTCTTCATCTTTACTGAATTTATCTTTCTGTTGGCATATATTGTTGTGAATTTCATTATTAAAATAATAATAATAACTAGACAGCAATAGACAGCAATAGACAGCAAACATTCTTCTTGTTTATGAAAGTAGGCATTCCAATTGTCCATCATTCGCGCTTGGGAGCCAAAAAAACTGATACCAAATAAACATAATCTACTTTGGTTTGATATAATTATTCAGATTTCCTTGTACAACCAAATTGGGCGGAGTTTAATGACTACTGGGTAAGCATTAGATTTAAATATGTACATCCAGATAAATGGCACTTATGGGATAACACCAAACTGAGCATTATCCGGCATAGAGGAACGATAGAAGCTATGCTTTATATAACTGATGCTTTAAACATTTGACAGACATTGTCTATATGATATATCCAGTGCCTCTTAGCTAAATAATTCATGCACTGATCTACTGACAGATCTTTGTTCAGTAGTAAATACATGGAGAGTTGTACCATGATTAAGTTATCTGATCATCCAAGAGCTGAGAAAGAGCACCTCAGTCTGTATTCCAGAGCAAAGATTACCATGCAAAAAGCAAAAGGTTTCATGAAGAAAACCCCGTGTTCATATTTCTTAGTAAGGACTTGTTTGAGAAGCTCTAGGGACTGCTATGTGAGGACTATGGTCGATTGTAATAGGATAGCAGTGACAGGTACAAACCCTCAAGGCACGTTCATGGTTTCTGCTATACATCAGGAGGATCCTCACAATCCCAGTCTTTTGAGGAAGATAATGCAGGAAAATATGTTGGAGGAGATAGTAGAGGCCAGAGGAGAGTGATTGGTAGGGAGGGATTAAGTTATGCTGATAGTGGCCTGAGAATGCATGATTATTTTAAGGTGAAAGTATGTACAACCATTTATGAAGATAGACCATGCTATTTTTAGCCAAGGATTCAAGGGGTCAATATATCATTGAATTTAAATCGTCAAGGTTATCCCATACATGTTATAGGGATGATTTTTGGAGATCTGCTTGAACATTAGGGTTTCATTTTCCAATGTCTTTTGTTGTGGCTTATACTTGTGACCTCTTGTTTCCATCAGCCACAGCTTACCAATCCCCCAACCATATCATGCACATGCAGAACTTGTAGAGTCATCATATTTCAAGAAAGGAAAAGTTTACAAATGGGCTTATATATATTACCAGCAGAGATTAGTTGGTTAACGAATGCTCCTGAGAATTGTTTTCTTCCAAGCAACTCTACTGCATAATAGCTCTTTTTCAATTCCATGTTACTGTTGGTGATACTCCATATATTGCCCTGGAATTGATCAATCATTCTACCTCAATAGGCATTCAAACATTTTACTCATTTATGTAGCTCTGCTAACACATGGACTGGAAGGTGGAGCAAAGATGGGATGGACTACAGAGTTTATCTATCAGATTTTGCATTGTTTAAAGTGTGGTATATTTGTTTAGCTCTTGTTAAATTTAAAAATCTTGGAACTAGTTTTTGTGTTGGTGTTGATCTTGGATGCTACCGGATACTGGATATTGTACTTTTTTATCGTTAATGTTATGGATGTACAATAATAAGAACAAGAAGCATTTCCTCTCATATATGGATGAGCTTTGGAAATATCACAACTGTTTTTGTGAAAAGAAAATTGACAATACCAGAATGTAAGTTTCCTTTTTGATTTGGTATGTTTTGTTAACATAATCTCGTCTGTCATGCTCAACTTGGATGTTGTTTTTATTCTACAGATTTGAGTGTATACACATAAATGAATGCCACTATCGTATAAAATCAAAATAAACATTAATATTTTGTAGACTATATTGGTATAGTAGCCCATTTGGTACAGGAATACGAAGTTAAATGCAAGCACAGACGAACGGCAAAAAATATAACAACATATCAGAGATATAAACACACCAACCTTTGCATATATTCATGGACATGTATCCCTAATCTTAGCTGGACGATACACATATTTATTGATAGGCTTTTGGTTAGCAGTCAATTCATAGAAAGTTGTTGCATTCAGAAAACTGAAAAGTGAACAAATATTACAATAAAGTGAAAAGTTTCGTGAAAAAGAATGTATTCATTTTTCTGCCACCAATACAGTTAAAGCAAACCCCTTTGCCTGGCACACAGATGAGGTAATTAGGGGTTTACTCTTCGACTGGGATGGGGCAGTTCCTAATGTGGTGTATTCTCCAGGTTCTCAGGACTTGCCAACTATTATGTGTACCTGGTTAATGTGTCTAGCAGTGAGGGTACAAACTTGATCCAGTGTAAGAGATATGTAGCACAGCCTTAGCCTCATGACTTAACTTCTTTGTTTTTCCCAAAAAGGCGTATAAAGAGGCATCCCTGGACTTGTTTGCAGATCAGAGCCACTCTACCATACAGTTTGTTTTTGGATGCATTGTTAGTTAACGAAAATATTAGCTATCAAATAAGTAGTATAGTTTAAGAATACAAAAGTTCACAAGATAGGTAACAAGGAAATCCGAAAAAGCAATGGAATATTGTTGAATTCCAGTTAGGATTTATAAAGAGAGTTGTCTTCATTGAGTTGTACAATGTAAAACAGAAGCCATCGATAGGTTACAAAATGGAAATGTCCCATTACTAACCATTAGTTTACATAGAAATCCCATATAACAAGTGACATATTATAGCTACTTTATCAATGGGTCTACCTCATTAACGAGTATGTCACAGGACCTATCAACGATAAAATCATTCACACTACAACAATATTGACATTAGAAGCGAAATCGTAACATACAATGTTATAAACATTTCGCATAACAAGTATACTCACATAAGAAGCACTACACATGATTGAAGACAAATTTACATTCAATACAACAATTAACAGAATGTAAATGACAATGAGGAGAAATCATATAGCATTTCCTTTCTCGTAGATGCTTAGCTCAGGACAAGAATCATGTTTCCATTTCAAAGCACATGTATCTACAAAGGCATTTAATCCGGTAACAAAAATAACTAAACTATAATAATAACCACCATCTATTGTTATTGACAAAGACCAGATATCATTACAAAGGCATACACAACATACTTCAATAAAAGTCATTCTGTGATCACCACACAACTGAGATGATGGTCATTCGTTTAAAATTCACATAACTGGTTTAATACATAGAATGTAATAAGTATTGCTAACATTCAGTTGTAATCCACCTCACTCATGTTATGAGTATTATCACTATTAACATAAACAATGAGGGAAAGTAAATAGATTACATAGGATCTCCCTCATCAGATATTAGATATTACAAAAACGGTAAAGTCAATAAGGCCCCAGAAATACTGGTAACTCCACGCACTAAACAGATTTTCCCAAATTTTAGTTCCTGTAGGGAGGAAGATATACTTCCCAAAAGTCCTTACAACATAACACAAATATACATCGCCTGCAACATCTTATATCAAATCTGCAACATTTGATGGCAGTTCTTCAACTACCACATTGTAGAATCTTTGTATATCCTGAAGCATTCTCTCATCATCCCGGGTGACAAAGTTAATTGCCACACCCTTCCTACCAAATCGCCCACTGCGACCTATACGGTGGAGATAGTTTTCTGGTTGCGTTGGCAGGTCATAATTGATAACAAGTGAAACTTGTTGCACATCTATACCTCGGGCCAAAAGGTCAGTTGTAATCAGCACTCTGGAAGAACCAGATCTAAATTCTCGCATAATGATGTCTCTGGTATTCTGATCCATATCACCATGTGTTGCAGAGACTGTGTGATCACGAGCTCTCATTTGGTCTGTGAGCCAATCAACCTTTCTCCTGGTATTGATGAAAATCACACTCTGTGTTATTGCTAATGTTTCATACAAATCACACAGTGTGTCAAGTTTATACTCCTCTTTGTCCACATTGACATAGAACTGTTTAATACCCTCTAGAGTAAGCTCATCTCTCTTCACAAGAATTCGAACTGGATTATTCATGAACTTCCTTGTGATCTCCAGGGCTTCAGGAGGCATTGTAGCTGAGAAAACACCAACTTGGAGATTTTGAGGTAGCAACTGGAATATGTCATATATCTGACAGGACAAGGGATCAATTAATGAACAGAACATAAGGATTCTTTTTGAAAATAGCATATGATAAGACTTAATCCAGTGTCCTATGAATAATTTATAAGTTTTAACTCTAATATTACCTGATCCTTGAATCCACGTGACAACATTTCATCAGCTTCATCAAGAACAAACATTTTAATATAATCAGAGCGCAGGGCACGGCGACGCAGCATGTCATAGACCCTGCCAGGTGTCCCCACAACAATATGAACACCAGATTGGAGAATACGGAGGTCCTCTCGGATGCTTGTTCCTCCAACACAAGCATGTACTTTAACTTGTAGGTAATCACCAAGTGCCCTCATAACTTTTTCTATTTGCTGTGCCAGTTCCCGAGTTGGTGCCAAAACTAGTGCTTGGCAATCCTGGAGACTGTAGTCCAGCTGTTGTAGAATTCCTGAACAAAACGTTGCAGTCTTTCCTGTTCCTGATTGTGCTTGCTGGATAACATCGAGTCCTTGGCAAAAAGGAACAATACCTCTCTGCTGAATAGCAGATGGTTTCTCAAAACCTGTTGATCATGTGTAATAGATGTAATTAAGCATCCACAACCTTCTAATTCAGTCTAAATCAGCATAGACCATCACAGACCAACCCATTAGCCACTATAATTTATTATGTAACAATTTAGTCGGTGCTTCAAAGTTAGAATCTGGTGAATTACATTTCTGTAAACATAGTCAAAATATTTTGACAACACATTCAAAATGAAGCAACAATGCAACAAATGCCCCTTAAATGTTCCTACTTACCATAAGCATAAATTCCTCGCAACAAATTTTCTTGAAGACCCATAGAGTCAAAAGTATCATGAACTTCTTCCCAAGTAGAATAAAGTTCCTCACCTCCAAGGCTGCAACAAGCATAATATAAAGTTTAAACCAAATTGCATCCTCATTAAGCACCGCTTCTAAGCATTTTTCACTAGAATACTTCCAACCCTTCAAAAGATACAGCGCACAATTGCTTCTTTTAACTAACGTATCAGGACTGTTAACTCAATTAAACTTTACAGAATACAAATGGCACACAGACAACCAATGCTTTGAAAGAACGAATATCCCCATTGTACTGAAGCTCATACTGTTAACAGACTATGAATTATCAAATCTAAAACAAAAACAATATTAAAAAAGCCATAAGTTTTAAATTATTTATTGAGATTCCATTGCTGAATCTGCCAGGCATCCTACGAATGATGAAATCGGGAAAGAGTCACAAACTGGTTATGAAAAATGTACCATTTAAAATTTAATAGCTAACAACAGAAATCTATACCAACAGAAGATTCAATAGCTAACTTTCTAAATAAATCTAAATCAAATACTAAATAGTGAAAGCTGAAAATATGAGTATTTAAACACTATTCAAATACTACAGAGAATAAATGAAATAAGACCTCTGTTAACTAAATATTTAAAAACTATGGACACTAGAACTTTACGATACCATCTCAAATTTTTTATGGAACATTTGGCATTTTCCAAAAAGCAGCCACTGTCTGTTTAAGTCTTTCTAAGAAAATTGACACCAAGAGCCCCGAAGCATATATCCAGAAAACTGTAGGTAGCGTTCTAATTCAGATATTGTATGGATAAGTTTTAGTATCGATCACTCCAAAAGTTTTCTTGCAGTTGCTGATGTAACAAACTGTGTTCTAGACAGAATAAAATTTGAGAAAGGAAATAAACAGCGAATAACTGTAGACCGCAATAACAACATGAAAAGATAATTTCACTCATTTGGGTAAATCTAATAACAAGTACATGAATTGTGCCAAATATCTTGAAATTGAGGGATAAACTACTCGAGCTTTCATGGGTATAAATGAATCGGGGAAACAAGTCACATGCATTAGAAGAGTTGATATTGGGAGTATCATAACAGAGAGCTGGGTTTGAATTCTGTGCAGGCATTAGAACAGTTGATATTGGGAATATTCAGGATGTTAGGGTCACTTTGACAGAAACGCGACCCCCACAAGGAAAATTTACCAATGAGAAACTAAAATTGTTCTGAACCTCATTAAAAAAAGTGATATCAATCTTTCTTTCTTTCTTGAAACAAAAAGTCCAATTCCCCCAAATCTCATACAAAAAATATATGGGTTTCGATCGATCAGAATCCAATTACCCAATAGATCTAAATATACCCCAAAACAGAACAGACATAGCAAAAAATCTAAAAGCCCACTGAAACCATAAAAACCCAAAACCCTCAGAACAGATAAATTCCACGAAAATACACTTGGGTCATTTTACTTACACGTTCTGCATGTTTTTGTCATAATTCTTTGCATCAAAATTGCCCCCGGCTTGATCCATCCCCGCCATCTTCAAATTTTACTCAAAATTTGCTCTGTAAAACCCTTGATCCAAAACCTTTTCACTCAAAAAACACTTCAGAAAGATTTTGAAAACATTAAAACCTTCTGCTATATTAAAACAGAAAAAAATCAATACATAACAAAAAAAGGTATCCTATCTAAGACGGGAAAAACCAACTGATCATAAGCTAAATTTAGCGGAGAGAAAAGACTACCTTAAAAACGATGTTCAGAAGCTCAAAAGCCGCGATTTCCAGCGATAAAATTAGCCAAAGAAGAGAACAGTAAAAGATTCTGCTTTACTTTTGAGAGACCAGAGGCTTTTGAGAAAATTCCGATTGAATCGAATTATGAATGTGCTTGTATTTTATAGGGATAGCGGTGCCTAGCTGTCATTTATCGACACGTGGACCTATAACGGAGGTTGGCGGCGAGTGCTAGATAAAGTTTCGTGTCGGCGGCGGTCGAGAATTTGAAAGGCCATTTTCTTCATTAACATCGCTTAGTTTCAAAGCTATGGTACATTTCATTACCAAAGGGAATTTTTATGAGAAAATATACTCATTTGACAAAAAAAGATGGTTAATTATATATATTTCTAAAGGAATAAATGGTGTATATTTTTGTTTTAATAATGAGAAATTATTAAAAAGAAATGGATGATAGAAAGATACATTCTCAAAGGTTATATAGGATTAAATTTGAATAAAATATGAAAACATACAAAGGATAGAGCTCAATCAACAAAAACATGAACAAAATTGTAAGTGGCAAGAGTAGTATTGATAGGAGGGGGATCATAGTCATAAGTTTACGCCATGCATCATCGAGGATGGAACCATTATCAGTAGGCTCCTAGTCAATAAGAGCATCATTTTCCCTATGATCTTCAACAATTTGTTGAGCATGAATAGAGAAATAGTCAACTCCAAGTGAGAACTTTTCAAAATCTAGCTTGTCATGAGCACCACATTCATGACAAGAATCAAAAGGTGACCGAGAGGGCTGAGACCATCTAAGAGCAATATTATCCCTAAAACTTGGTAGCTAATTTAAGTCTTAATTGTGAATCTTCTCTTTACAATATTTTAAATTAAGCTTTTAAAAAAGTGGAAAATAGATTGTAGGTAAGTGTTTCTTCACACATAGTATGGTGTTAGAGTTTATTTATTGAATTCTCATGGATTCTTACTCGCGTGGAGATATCATACTTATTACATAATATTCGAATCAAGGAACCAACAATGGCTAAAACGTTAGAGAATTGATTCATAATCTCATTAATAAATAATTGAAATTAAAGACCACTATATTTTTAATGTTTATTATATCTTATAAACATTAACTACTATCTAAAAGTGTGTTTAATTGTGCAACAACCATAAAACACTCACAAATGAATAGACATAAATAATGGAGGCCCAAATTTCTCTTAGAAAGCTTTTTAAATAGAGGAGAAACTAGCTAGTGACCAATAGCTTGTCTACCTCATACATATTAATTGGAAAATAAGTTATGGAAAGAAGAGTACAACCATGAAGTTATTATTTATGTTACGAATGAGTTTTCCTTCCACTAGATATATACATATTAGTGCTCCAAACTCTTGAGCAATCTAGAATCCCAAAATGCATGGCCATTCACTTCCCTATTATGTTGCTTATGTCATAATGAAATAAATACTAACAAATAGACATGACATCATGGTGGTGATGAAATTGCCCTATTAGTTACAAATTTGTGTCTACAACGTGAAGTATTTGGTTGAATGAAACTAACAATTTTGATTGTGTCAAAAAAAATAGTGCAATAACCCTAACAACTATTATGAGATTATATCATTTAATTTTTTTATATTTTTATTTAAAATTGACAAATCCATTAAATTTATTTTAAAACCCTCATATTTACCCCTAAGGATTTACTTTCAATTTATAAATATCATTCCAAATTATAATAAAATCTTGATAAATCATAGGCTCACAAGATTACTGGTACTCATATTTTGAAAACAAAAGGACTAAGAGAAATCTTGATAAATCTCTTAGCCTCAATAATAAAAGTTGGAACATTACATTTGATCTTTCTCCTTCATGGGGTTGAGATTGATTAAGACTATATTTTTTCTAACGAGGCCCTTGTTGTCATCTTGTCACTTCATCAAAAGGGCATAGAAAACTTGTTTAATTTATTCTTCAACTCCTTGTTTTTCAATTTTTGTGTTCCCTATTCCTTTTTTTATAGAAAGGGATTTTTCTTATCATATCAACATATCTTTCAAAAGTTAAAGTTTCCCTCACAACTTCAAATTGATTCAAGTATTTCTCCCTTAGTCTATCCAAATTTTATTTGAATAGGATCATCTTTATGGAGAGTGATGTGTATTGTTTCTTCTTCTTCTTCTTCTTGTAAAAATATTGGACTTAAAGACTACAAAAGGATGTATCTTGTTTCTCTACTACTTGATGCCATTGTATGGCTTTCCCATTCCTTGAAGATTTCTCTTACTTAACTATTCTATTAGCTTCCTTATTAGTTCATTAAACTCTCTTTGGCCTCAATCAAGATTCCTAAAATATTTCTAGAGGAAATCTTCCTTTTCATTATCTATCATTTTCTTCCTTCCTTCACTTCCCTCAACCATAGCTTCTCTTGTTGTTTCTAGATCTTCAATGCTTGGGACCTCATCTTATGATTTCATTTTTTCTCATCTAAGATATCCAATCTCTCTATCACAAGGAAAAATAAATCATCTAAATACCTTGCAAGTTGGAAAAATCTTTTTCTCTAATACCATTGTAATAACCTTAATGCCTTTTATGAGATAATAACATTTAGGGTTTTTATATTTTTAATTATAATTTACAAACCTATAGATTTTCTTTTGAAACCCTAATATGTCGAAAATGAAGGTAATATTGTAGCTTAAAACTTGTAAAACTATGAGACTGTAGATCTAATTAAGTGTTCTTTGTCACAATTCTTTGTGAATGATTAATTTGTTTAGATCAATTCTTTGTATATGATTATTCTGTTTAGATCAATTTTATCATTTGTAAAACTAGATAGAAGATTGCAGAAGAATGAGATGAGAAGATAGAAGTGACATAGCATATACATGGAGAAACCCTTTTAGGAAAAAACTCCATCAGAATCAATAGTGCTTGTATTATTTAACCTTAGAACAAGATTACAATAATACTGTATCAATCCTTGATTGATATGCTTCCTTGTCTTCAACAAACCTTCTTCACAACCTGCACAAAACTCTCATACTTTATACAACACAAGCCATCCATGCATTCCATGTGACCAATCATGAATCCACACATCCCATGCCATGCTTCAAGCCCTCACATATGCACAAGCTCAACCTACTAACCTGCTTCAAACTCTGATGCAATTGCTGCAATAAATAGACAATTAATGAGCATGTAAACTCATAAGAGTTATCAAATACAAGAGCATAAAGCTCCTCACAAAAACCATTCCTAGATTGTGCAAGTAGATTTCCACACTATAACATGAAGTCAAAACCAAAGTCTCCTCAATTTAGGCACCCCAAACTGAACACTTAACTGATCGTTGGTCAAGAAAATATAGATTGCAAGTATCACCTCAAAGTTGGTGCCCAAGAATGGGCCCACTTAACTGAGCCTTGTAAATATCTTCTCATGCAAAAGGTGTTAATTCAAAGATGCCACTTGGGCACCCAAGGTAGAACCAAGCCAATTTTAGTTAATTGAAACATATCTCTCCATAAATTCATGTAAACATTATGCATGATTGATCATCCCCACTTTACTGAAAGTATCCACCTGTTATCTTTCATGCAACTCAAGTCAACTACATGCAACTAGCATGCAACTCAAGATAGCTACATGCAACTAGCATGCAACTCAATTCAACTAAATGCAACTAGCATGCAACTCAATTCAACTACATGCAACTAGTACACAACTTAGGATAACTACATGCAACTAGCATGCAACTCAAGTCAACTACATGCAACTAGCATGCAACTCAAGATAACTACATGCATCTAAAGATAAATGAACCATAATTGAACTGAACTAAATTGAACTGATAGTGCCACTCCACTCATGTAAATATCAATCCCTATTTTGTAGGAACAAGACATGGATTACTGAAGTGTTATCAATCCTCCAAATAATTAACTAAAACAAGGTGGGTTCCACCTTCCATGTGGGTGCCCCATGTGCTCCTATTATTTAGGAACTCTTCTTGGACGTCCCCACATGTTCCTATTATTTAGGAATAATCACAAATGTCAATTTACATGTTCATTTCATTTGAATTTAATCTCTTTCTAATTCTTGTGTTGGGGAACACTTTCCAACCTGACTTAGGAGATACATGAAATATGTTTAGGATTGTGATTAAATGACATCCTATTCCCAACATAGTATTTATTCTTAAGGATTCACTTTTAGTTTATAATAATTATCATCCCAAATTATAATATAATCGAAATAAAGCACAAGTTCACAAGATTATTGTACTCAAACTTTTAAAATAAAAATCTTGATAAATCTCTCGACCTTAATAATAAAGTCAAAAAATTACTTTTGATGATCAATAAAAGGAACAAACAAAATGGTCACCACAAAAACAAGTACAATGGCTACAACAACAAAAAACTTTAAAATTACCCATTGATTTTATAACAACAATCTACAGACATACAAGATTCAACACATAAATTAGATTCATAATAATGGAGCCACCTCTTGACAATTGGGTGAGATCACCTTGTTAGGTCCTAAGGTTATATCCTTGGGTTATGTCATCTAGTTTATTACATATATGAGGGTTTTTCATCCTCATATATGACACTCTAAACATGCTTTGAGTAGTAGATATTAGGGTTTTTCAATGATAGATAAATTAAATCCCTAGAGAGCATGACTAAACTTTGATAAAACATCAAATCTATGGTCAAAATAGTTGTCATACAAAACAATGGCTAGGATTCATAATGGCCTAGGGGTCATATGATTGCAACCACTACAATATTTATGAAACTCGCTCACATTGCAAGTACCAATTAATCCACTAAAAAAATCAATAATGTTTGCTCAAGTGAAAAAGATCACGTTTGGAGAAGTCATGCAATCAAATCGACATTAATGTTGTCCCAAGTTCATGTAGAGGAGTAGATAAGGTGAACTAAGAAAAAAGGTGTCAAAGTTCAGGGGTCAAGGATATGACATGACAAATGTCATTAGCAAGGAGTCAAGTTAGGAAAAGGCATGCATGTAGAGAGAAGTCTAAAACCCTACTAAAGGATTAGATATAGGATATAAAACAAACACTCAAGACTTAGGGAAATAGGGAAAAAAAGGGGAAATCAACTAGCCTTGAGTTACCAAAAGGGAAAGGAATGGTTTTCTAGTTCCACATGAATTTATTTAAAAGGGGGCATTACAAATAGACATTTAAAAAAAAAAAATTTAAAAAATTATTTATTGTTTTTCTTGATTAGTTTTAAGATCCTTATGGATCATATCTCCCTTCAAAGAGAGAGTTTTGATACATAAAATTGGTCATACTTCACAATTAAATGGTGGAGTTTATCAACAATTAGTTGGAGAGTGATTTCAAGACATACCTTCACAGGGAGAACAATATTTGTCTATTTTAGATTTTATAATACTTGTATATAGGATAGTGAAGTATTGAGATGATCTAGAGCATCCTAGGAAAGCCAAAGGATATGTACATGCAAGAGACATACAAAGTGGATTTCGAGTAATGATAAAATTGTTAGTTTCAACAAGCATCGAATTTACATTGACTATGGCAATTTTTCCCCACATATGAAAGTGATATTTTAGTGTTAATTATGGCAATTTTGCCATTGTGCAAACAAAACATGGATGTGAAGGATCAAAATGATTCACTTTGACTTTCGAGTGTAGGAAACCATATCTTAGGGCCTCTAAAGACATTGTCGGTCTACATTGCACTATTGTAAATCATTTGCATGAGTTAGCTATCTTGTTATCTTCTTACTAAGTCCATGTTGTAGGTTAAATCATTGTGGATCAAGGGTTTATAGATAGTAGACACCATTAAGCGTTTAGCATGCTTGTTGAAGGCTTGTGTCAAGATGTGTTATTAACTTAAGTTACAATGCATATTTGGTTGGTGCTTAGCAGATTGGCGAAAAGATTCCTCACTCTTACTAGAGTCTTTCTCCTTTTTTAGGGTTTCCCCATTTCTAGTATTTCCTCAAGGTAACCTCTTATTTTTTAATCATTTACATACATGTTTCCACTAGTTGATTTTAATATTATGTTAGATGTTGAAATTATATTGGGCAGTGTTCTTGAGATACAATGCAAAAAGACCTACAAAATTGAATATTTGTTATTAATTACTAGTATGAGAAATATCCACTTATTTATGGATATCTTAATTATGTGGTTAAATTCCATGGTTATACATGTTACTAGGTCAAGTGGAAGTGGTTGGTACTATATTGTGGAACAAAGCATAGAGAAGAATGGCCAGAAGGTGACAAAGCTTCATGACTCTTTCTTAATAATGTATTGAAGTGCAATAGTGGTATGGAGGCTAATGATGTGCCTTTTGCCATTTGAGTATGACAGTGATTAGTTAGCAAGATATAATGGTATGCAGTATCCAAAGGCTCTACGAAATATTAGCAACATTTTGATGCGTTTCCCTTCTACGTATGATAATGGTATGCAACGTCCAAAGGCTCTACAAGTCTTCTATATGCAGCGCCAGTATCGATCCATTTATTTCTGGTTCAGAAGTCGTTGGGCAATACATGATTCTCTTCCTTATTAACAACCTCATCCCAGAATTCTCCCAACCTTCTTCTACCCAAATTTACATAAAAATCTGTCTTTCATCTGTTTGAAACCATCATAATAGCGGGTGATGTTGTCCTTACAACGCATTTTGTACCATTCCAGCCCTGTCATATAACTTTGGCTTTTGCTCAACTCCACATTGAGTTTCTCAATGTTTATATCCTCATTTTTCACCTCTCCAACTTTTCTAAGTGCAAACAATTGCATGACTGCCCTGCTTAGAAATTGAAATTCGTTAATCTCAGTGTCCAAATAGAGGAAACAACATTTAAGAGGAAAGAATACAGAGAACCAAGAAGCTACCAGAGCCATAGAAATCAATGGAAAACTGGAACAACTAATAAATACATTTCAACAGATCTTGATAGGTATTGAGGTGTAATAAAGCAGCCAAAGGCTTAGGTTTTGTGTTGTTGATTTGTATCACTGTATTGAGAAGGTCGAGAATTGTCATGTGGTGTGTCCTCATTGTATCTCTGGATTGGGTTTCTAAACTTAAAAAAAAATAAAAATAGTTTATCCGAATGAAATATATCCAATATTTTGATTTTTAGTTTGGTGATTCATTAAGAATAAACACAATTTATGTTTTTTCATCTTAAATCACAAAGTTTGATCCAAAATATTGATACAAATAAATCATACACAATTTAATCCAGAAAAAATATACTTTATCAATACGAAATGTAGAAATATAATATCTTTAACTAAATAAACTTATAAAAATTATGAACTAAAATCTGACATGAGATGGAGAAAAAATCTACTTACAATGAATGTAAAAAAGTAAAAACAAATGTTGGATATTGTATCTATGTTTTTCAGAGCACGAAGCATGCAACTATGGTGCATATAAAAGTTAAAGCACAATCAGTGAGGTTACCTCTTGTCCAACACCTATTGCTTCCAATTCCAAGAATATTCCCATCTCGAAGGAGGAGTTTGAGACAAAGTTTGCATGTTGTCTTGCATTTAGTAAGGCTTCATCGATATCTTCCAACATGTGGCCATAATCTGTGCGCTTTGAAATA
Organism: Sequoiadendron giganteum; assembly: GCA_007115665.2. NCBI lineage: Eukaryota > Viridiplantae > Streptophyta > Pinopsida > Cupressales > Cupressaceae > Sequoiadendron > Sequoiadendron giganteum. The sequence goes on from CM021104.1 coordinate 78,146,139, forward strand.
CAGGTGCCTGCAATCCGATCAAATGGCATTCCTTCTTATCTTTGCATGTTGAAATGTAACGACTTAAGACAACTTCAAGGTTCTCAATACAAGCTGCACCAGGGGTTGAACAAAACATGTAAGTACCGAAGGGTATATACGGGCTTCTAAGATCATATTCTGCAGGGTAATTATTTACTGTTGTAGATGTGCACTTCAGTACATTGTAGGTATATGCCATGGATACAACACTACATTGAGTAGGGGAATACAAACTTGGGTCTATTAGTTGAAGAAATTCCTCTATGGCTTAAAGTTGTTTTTTTTTTCAATGGACCGTATAAAAAGTTTATATATTTAAGGGTTGAGGTTTATCGAGTCAAAATTAAATTATTGTGTTTATTATAAATAAAGTGGAAGTCATTTATTATTATCATTTTGTAGGTTGATGATATGTTACTATTTGTTAATGGTAAGGAAATGATTAGTAACATGAAATCTTAGCTTTCTTTATATTTTGAAATGAATGAGCTAAAGGTTGATAGGAAATAGGAATTGAAAACATCACACAAAACATCATTTTGATAGAATTACATATATATAGATTAAAAAAAATGCAGTAATCTTCCTATAAAATTGTTAAACAATTTGACAACTAATTGTAGTTGTTTGACAACAAAGTGGGGACTGAAGATAGTGAATTGAAGTTAACAAAACATATTGAAAAATTAAACATTGTTTGATAACACACACACAACATTTCATTATGACTTATTTGATTATTGATGTACACTTGTTTATGTTGGAGCATATCCAACACCTTCTCCTAACGCTACAACACTAAACTAACTAATAACATAAAACAAAACAATAGAAAAAACATTATGTTGAACTTGTTCTTTAAAAATAGTCCTTAGACTAGTAATACTTCTTCAAGTTGCTTCCTATTATAGGTATAATCACCTAGCTATAATCCAAGTTTCCAACATCATTGGAAACCATTTGCACATGAAGTGTCTCATCACCCTTATAAATGTCTGATGTTGAACTTCTAGATTTTGGATCTCCCTTGAACTATTGGACATCAATCCTTGTACGTCTGTCTCATAACCCCAATGAGGTATAGTTTTTGTTGTCCACAAGCACCTCATAATATCAAACATCTATATCCTCTATTACATCCCTTTATGTATGTAAAGTGTTGGCCTCTTCAAAATAGGGCAAGTTTCTCTTCTTCAATGAAGTCAGATTATCACTATCAATATCTAGCGGCTCTTCAACAATGATTGAAATTCTCTCACCTCTTACAGCTGAAGTTGACTACTCAGCAATAGGCTTGATTAGGGTTGTAACATCCTAGATTTTTCTGCAAGCATGACTAGATAAACAAAGTTAAATCCTAATCTAAAATCTAACAACAAAGAACGAGGAAATAAACTAAACTAATAAAACCAAAATGATCTCACCGAATATGCATTCATCCCTTCGAATTATCTTGATTGCTCTTCTCCATTTTGCCTTTTTAGTATTCTTGCCCTCAAATTTATGTGTTTGAATGCAAGTATAGCTTTGTCGAGTGTCTAAGAAAAATATCGAAGTTTTGTCTCTCTTCTAAAAAATGAATGATTTCAAGAGGAGGAATAATGATAATGATAGACCATTTTATAGATTTTGTGTTTTCAAACAATCGGCTCAGATTGAAAGAGAGATCGATGGAAAAGATTGATGAATGTCATGCGATGTGAGTTCTGTGTTAGATAGAACATGAGTTAGAACACGAGTTCAGGAAAGACTAAAGATAGAGACTAAGTTAGAACACGAGTTCAGGATCTTAATCTCCAAAAATAAAAGAAATAGACTTTGTATGCAAAATCCAAAGTTGGAACTCGAAGACTAATGCATTTGAATGCAAATATGAGTTAATTAATTAAATAAAAATATTTAATTAATAAAACAGATCATGCATATGATTTGGAACTAGTTAACTGACCAGTTGTGACAGAGAGTTCTCTCGTAGAAATAAACAGGTGTTAAATTCAAAGATAATTGGAGAACTAAAAATAGATCTCAAGTCAGAAGGTGAATGAATGACTTAGATAATTGAATGATAGAGGAATGTGACATAAATAATTAAATATGAATTAAATGTTAATTTAATTCAACATTAAAAAATAAGAGACTTAATTAAATAAATAAAGATAATTTATCTAATTGACTTTTGAAAAGGGTGGAATTGAATAATTAAATAATAAATATTTAATTATAGTTGAAAATGGGGTTAAATGAATAATTAAATAAAAATATTTAATTATAGTTGACATATGATAAAAGGGGGGGTAATTAAATAATAAATTATTTAATTATGAAAGAGGATTTAATAAGTTAGTGACATAATTAAATAAATGTGATTTATCTAATTAATCAGGTTGAATAAAGATTAATAATGAATTAATTAAAAATAGATATTTAATTAATAGAGGAAATATGTGTTAGAAAGGTTAATTAAATAGTTAACATTATTTAATCATGACCACAGACTATAGAAAATTATGTCGAATGTGTAGTCGCAGGCCTAGACCAATTTTCAGTGTCTACAGTTTGCCCCTCTTTGATACAACGTTGGTACGACGTTGTGTCAAAGAAAATATGCCCTGATCGTGCCTCAGCATGAAACAAGTTAAATAAATTATAATTAATCCAGTCAAACAGAAGCTAAGGAAAATGCATCTACAAATTGCTCCATTGGTCAAGGCAGAACTTAAGAAGCTCTTGGATGTAGGATTCATAAGGACAATAGACTATGCAGATTGTATATCAAATCTTGTACTAGTGACTAAACCAACTGGGGGCATTTGCATTTGCACAGACTTTAGAGACATCAATAAGGCATGTCCTAAGGATGACTTTCCTTTGCCGAATATCGACATGATAGTAGATCTTACAACAGGATATGAGATGCTATCCCTTATGGATGGTTTCTTTGGATACAACCAGATTAAGATAACACTTGAAGACCAACATAAGACAAATTTTACGTGTCTATGGGGCACATACTGTTGGAATGTTATGCCGTTTGGCCTTAAGAATGTAGGAGCCACCTACCAACGGGCAATGACTATAATTTTTCATGACTTTGTACATACATTCATGGAAGATTATGTAGATGAAATTATAGCCAAATTGGAAACAAGGGAAGATCATTTAAAAGTTTTAGACAAGATACTCCAGAGGCTTGAGAATTACAATGTCAGGTTAAATCCGAAGAAGTGTGTCTTTGGAGTGAAATCAGGGAAACTGTTAGGGTATATCATCTCTCGAAGATGCATTGAAGTAGATCCAGAGAAGGTAAGAGCTATCATAGAAATGCCTCCTCCAGTCAGCATTGGTCAACTCAGAACCCTACAGGGGAGATTACAGTCCATTAGGCGATTTATAGTACAACTAGCAGATAAAATACATCCATTTCAGCATCTACTCAAGAAAGGAGTACCATTTGTGTGGACGTCTAAATGTCAAGAGGCCTTCCAGCTAATCAAGGACTATTTGCTTACTCCACCAGTCTTAATGCCACCTACAGAGGGAAAACCATTGATACTTTACATCTCAGCAACTCAGTTGGCATTAGGGGCTCTTCTCGCACAACACGATGATCAAGGTCATGAGAGAGCAGTCTATTATATCAGTCGTACCTTAGTGGGCTATGAATTGAATTACAACAACATAGAACATGCCTGTCTTGTGGTAGTTTTTACTACCCAAAAACTTCGGCACTATATGCTCAATCGACAAACAATGTTAATTGCAAAGATTGATCCACTGAAATACCTCCTAAGTAAGGCAGCTTTAACATGTTGATTGGCTAAATGGGTTATGATACTTAGCGAATATGACATTCAGTATGTCGAAAGGAAGGCTATAAAAGGACAGGTGATTGCAGATCAACTAGCAGATGCACCTATAAAGGCAGACCATCGCTTAGTGGCTGATTTCCTAGATGAATTTCTCTTCAACATCGACATTAAAACTGAATGGAAACTGTACTTTGATGGGTCACATACAAATCGTGGTTCAGGAGCTGGTATCTTATTTGTCACACCTCAAGGTGATACCATTCCCAAATCATTTAGGATTGCTTTCCCTTGTACCAACAATATAGCAGAATACGAAGCCTTGGTGACAGGCTTAAAAATGGCAGCTCAATGGAGAATTAAGAGCCTACATGTCTTTAGCGACTCTCAACTAGTAATCCGATAGGTAAATGATGATTACAAGACTAAGGATGAAAAGCTAGCACCTTACAAGTGAATGGCTGATAGTTTCAAATAGTATTTCAATGACATAACTTTTCAAGTCTTCGAGTTCCAACTTTGGATTTTGCATACAAAGTCTATTTCTTCTATTTTTGGAGATTAAGATCCTGAACTCGTGTTCTAACTTAGTCTCTATCTTTAGTCTTTCCTGAACTCATGTCCTAACTCGCGTTCTAACTCGCGTTCTAACTCGCGTTCTAACTCGCGTTCTAACTCACGTTCTAACTCACATTCTAACTCACATTCTATCTGACACAGAACTCACATCGCATGGCATTCATCAATCTCATCCATCAATCTCTCTTTCAATCTGAGCCAATCGTTTGAAAACACAAAATCTATAAAATCGCCTATCATTATCATTATTCCTCCTCCCGAAATCATTCATTTTTTAGAAGAGAGACAAAACTTCGATATTCTGCTTAGACACTCGACAAAGCTATACTTGCATTCAAACACATAAATCTAAGGGCAAGAATACTAAAAAGACAAAATGGAGAAGAGCAATCAAGATAATTCGAAGGGATGAATGCATATTCGGTGAGATCATTTTGGTTTTATTAGTTTAGTTTATTTCCTTGTTCTTTGTTGTTAGATTTTAGATTTTAGATTAGGATTTAACTTTGTTTATCTAGTCATGCTTGCAGAAAAATCTAGGATATTACAAGGGTTAGCAACACACGTCTTCTTCTTGAAAAAAATTGCTACCTTAAATGGCTACAATCACTTTCTCTTTGAACACTTCTCCTCCTCCTCCTTAATATGGATTACAACAAGTACAATTCCACTTTCTCATGCTTGTGATAGTATATTTTCAATAATAATGATAGGAATTTATATCATGTTGATGTTACCTATCCTACTACCTCTTGTGTACAACAATTCCTTCACCTTTAGTAGCGGGTCCCTTTTAGTTTACTTTAGCACAATCCATAGTATAGGCCTCTATAACTAACCGCTCTATCCAAGTGCTTGGATCTTGCTTCAAAATACCAAAGGTTCACTCTCACACTATTCAAACATAAAAATGAAGGAGCATCATGTCTTTGATACCAAATTAAGAATTAAAAACAACACACAAAACACTCACTCAATGCTTTATTCATGGATATAATTACATATATATAGATACAATGAATGCAACAATCTTCCTATAAAATTGATAATTAATTTAACAACTAATTATAATTGTTTGACAAAAAATTAGGGACTAAAGACAACTAAACTTAACATCTAACATATTGGGTCCACTTCCAACATTATTTTATGACACATACACAACATTCTATTATGATATTTTATTATTGATACACATTTATCTTGGAGTTCATATTCCAAAAATAAGTTCATCATAGGGATGAAGATTAAACATGGTAGAGCTGACCAAAAATTTGTATTGGCTAGAGGAAGTATGTTGAGTCTATTTTTTAGTGTTTCAATGTCCTACAAAAAACTACTGATTGCAATTCCTATTACTATGGAAACAAAGGTTTCAATTGAGCAATGTCTTATGATACCAATAGAGATGTTAAAAATAATATTAGATTCATATGCCAATGATATTGGGATCACTATGTATATCATGGCCTACAACATACCAAAAACTACCCAAATAGTAGGAGTCTTAAGTTGTTACATGAGCAATCTTGGTTAGGAACATCATGTTGTAGTGAAAAGGGCCTTTAGATATTTGTGGGATACTTTTGAGTACTCCATATGTTATCATGCTGGTGTTATTGAGGACTAACACTCAATGGATTGTTAGGGTAATGTGGATTCTATTTAGATAAGGAATATTAATAGCTTAAAGTCTACTAGTGGCTATGTGTCTATCCTATTCATTAGTGCAATGAATTGGATGAGTGAGTGATAGGTTGAATGGTTATTTTCATCCATGATATAATTATATTACATGATAGCTATTGATTCATGTAAGGGGATCATTTGGATTTTAAGGTTGTATTAAGATGTGGGACTAAGTCAAAGACTAGTTAGAGTGCATTGCGATAGTTAGAGTTCTTTTAATTTGGCAAAAAATCTTGAACTTTCATGCATGAAAAATATATATTGATATTTATAACCATTTTTATTCAAGATATGATAAGAGTATGGAAGGGTGATGCTAGAGAAAATTGAGCCTTTGGAGATGTTGCAAATATATTGATCAAGCTAGTGAGCACCAATAAGTTCAAGGTGTTGTGAATTTGTGATCCTCTCAACCCTTAGTATATAGTTTATAGTATTGGTTATTGTTGGCAAAACAAGGATAGACAACTGAGAGGGGGGGTGAATCGTTTGTTACCAAAATCAAACTTATACAACATTAATCAACCTTATATCATAGATCTAATAATTAGCGGTGCAAGCATAAAATCAAGAACACATTAGAGACACATGAACACCAAGATTTTATATGTGGAAATCCTGTTAGGGGAAAAACCATGGTGGATGTTAGTCCACAAGATTATACCCTGTTAGAAGTATAATGAGGAATAAAAAGAGAATGCACTTGCCTAGAGCACACTGCTCAAAGGGAAGGCTTACTGCCTTACATACAATAATCAGATTAAATCCATCTGATGAATTTGAACTGAGAAATTAGCTTCTCCAAAAGCCCGATGACAGTTCTGGTTAGGCACAAAAAACTTCTTCAAAATCTTCCACCCTTCTACTCAAACTCTTCCACACTCTGATCTGAATGATCTGATCTTTATTTTCACTTGTACATCACTTGTACACTTGAGCACACTCTCTAAATGAGGAAAAAAATGTCATATATATATCCGCTATACAGATTTACATTCACTATTTAGTCGACCACAAATAAAGAATAAATTACAACTGGCAACCTTGATACATGAATAAATTACAATGCGTACCAACACAAGTCGGTCACAACATAGTGAGGACCCAAATAAACATCTCCAAACTTTCCAAACAATAAAACATTAATCCTCATGGATCCACAACACGCTAACACCACAATGTCAGCCAAGAACATGAACACTCAGGCACATATCAAAAAAATTTATAATCATGAACACTCCAATCACTGTGGACGTACAACAAGGATAGAGAATGACCTAGACTCATCCATGAATGTCACATGTACATGCACAACACATGAAATTACCATAATTTCATTCGATTCAACTAAGAACACCATCTACATTAATTGAATAACTGTAGGCACACAAATCTTCATAACTTCCACAAAACTTCATGCGCACCTCTGAAACTTTCGGACAACATACTAGAAATGTTCAACAATAAACCCTTTGAAGCGCACCTTCAGATCTTAACACACAGAGCTTTCCAACATTTTGACTTTCTCAGCTCCATTGGCTACCTCTACTATATTTTTACAATTTTCTCAATCTACTTGACATATACAACCTTAAGAAGATTAAAATTCTAATAGTGTTGACATCAATGACAACAATATATCAGCTACAAGACAATAACATCCAATAGTTATAACACCTTAAAATTCTAAAATTTGATTTATTCTTTATTTTTGAGCCCTCCTGGAAAAGGGCATCCCATAATGACAACCATTATCTATATTTGTTTGTCCTATTGTGATGTGTGTAAATGTGAGCAAGATAATGTCATGTCATGAAGGGACTACAAGAGCATCTATGACAACAAATGTGGTGTAAGAAAATCTATGAGAGGTGTAAAAGCATGCAAGCGAGATTTATGTTGTTAAAAAATTTATGGCACATGTCATAAAGCATCTTTGAATGGAGATAATGGAGCCACATTAGAGCACCCAAGTTTGTGATTGGATTATGATGGAGTTATGATAGATTATGGAATTTAAGAGAATCTACAAAAAAAAAAAAATTGACTCATCATGGAAGTTGGGTATTAAAATTTGGATCCTTAATTTGGGTGCCCTATTGGGTCAAGATTTTGGCCCATGGTTTATGGTTTACTACTTATAATTTTGTAGTTTTCTCCATGTGTGCTTGAGATGGAGGTTTCATAGAAATTTTGTCAATACCCATATGTTTCCATAATTAATTTATAATTTTTTGTTGGTGATTCTCTTGTAAGGGCTTGAGTTTGAGAATTATATTCTAACTATTGTTATTCAATAATTCAATTAGTTCATAATTTGGTGGGTAGGTCTTATCTTGAAAGAGATTTCCTAGGCTATATCACTATATTATGGTTGTCAATCAAATAAATAATTGTGATGGGGAGTTACACAAGTAGACCCATTTATGATGTGTTATGACACATCATAATACATCTTTGATTAGGGGATAATTTGGGTGCCACTTTTTGTGGTTTTAACTCATGGGATTTTAATTACCATTTGATGGTTTCATTTTTTGTATCTCCTATATATTAAGTGTTTGAGATGAAGGTTGTGTATAGATTTTTTTAAGTTGTAATAATTCCTCTAGATCTCTAGTTAGTGATACTCATGTGAAGGATTTCTCTACTTGAATGTATTGTGATTATGGTTTACTAAATAATACATTAAGTTACTAAATGTATTGTATTTGGCATTCCATAATCTCCCCTTTAGAATAATTAAATTTGATAATACAACATCCCCTTTGCCTAACCTTAATTTTGTCATTAACCATTTCATTTTCGTTTGTTAAAGTGAAATTTTATCATGGGTGGCCGTGCAATGTGTAGATGTATGTGCATCACACAAACATCCCAAAAAGATCCCTGACTACATAGCCATTTTGATGTTACACTTACCGCCTACCTGCAAAGTGTAACATCTCTGTAGCTTGTAGGAACATTGAAAATATCCCTTTACATACCTTTTCTCCTTTCAAAAATCCTAATCTCTCACTCATTCTATTTACCTTATTCACTTTATCTCAATCTATCTTGCTCATTTTCATTCTCATTCTCTCATTCTATCAAGCTCTCTTGCACCTTGTCTTTCTACACCAACACTTTGACATTCTTGACACAAGCTTGGATGTTGCATACTCTTCCTCGACACTCCTTGCTTGCAAAGGGAGGGTAAATCTATTTTTCTCATTGAATTATTGTATTTACTATAAGTAGCATATTAGCATTCTAATACATCTATTTATCCCTTTAGGTCATCTATTTTATTTCATTTATCTCTATCTATTTAGATTTTTGTGGAGGTGGGAACACCTATACAAGGGTTTGATTGAGGCAAGCCCCTAGAACAACCCCAACCATTTTCTTGTTTCTTTGTGTGCAGGTTTTGAAGTCATGGCATTGTGGGAGGCTTCATTCATGGACCTTTTGTGAGTCTCTTTTCTTCTTTTTCATTATATTATTTCCTTTTAATTTTATTTAGTTTATGCTCATTATCATTATTCTATTTTTTATTGTGCTATTTAAGCACATTTTCAAGATTTTAGTTGTCGAATAGTCAATAGGTTCATTGTTGTCTCTATTAATAAGCTTAGTTTTTTATCAATATGAGACTACAACATACTATAGGGACATTTGTGTGCCATGTTGTCATCCTTGACCGAGAGACTACCAGTTTTCTTAGGAGACTTGTGCAACCTACTCTTTCAGTCCATAAAACTGTTGTCCTCTAATTACATATAAATCAAAAAATATAAAACAAAATCCCTTATCTCTCTATCTCATTCACCTCATCTTTGATCCTTGAGGTAGTCGACGAATTTGTGCCCTTTGAGATCACGTCATTTCGGGGTGTCGAATTTCCTCTACATTTTGGTGAACCTAACATGAAACTATCCTTACCTTAAAATATTTTGTTGAGAATTTATTCTCTTGTTTGCGCATCTACTGAATCAAGTGTTGTGACCATTTTATAAGTTTCACAACCCAATCTACAAATTTTGGGCATGTATTTAGAAGTATCCAACATCTAGATATGGGTTCAAGAAGACAATTCAGCCCTCTCTGCCAGGGCCCTAATTTTGAGTAGTTGACTAGAGGACTATCACCTAGTTATGATCCTCATTTTAATTTCATTCATCCATCAATAAAAGTTCAAGAAAATTTCCAAATAGGCACTCCATCTGAATCTTCTTCCCCCACAGATCATTAAGCTTCTCTAAGGGTTCTGTTTGAGCAGGTTCAAAACTTGGAGGAGAAACTTAAATATTTTGAAGACTTTCTAAACAAAGACAATATATACACTCAATTTTCTCCTCTCATTTGTGGCCTAAGCGATCTGCTTATCTCAAACCACAGAGGTCTTAAGTTGCTTTGATGAATAGAAAAATAGTAGAAAATAATGTCCCCTTGTACACTTCATTCTTGGGTAATCCTTAGGACATCCAATCGGAGGTCACTGGTACACAGTTGTATCTCCTGATGTCAGAAGTGTCCAAGCATATGGTAGACACTTGTTTTTTTGTACCCTCTTTCACCACTATTGATAATGTAAATACTATGCCCCTTGATGGTCGTAGAGTTAAAGCGAATCACATCCCTTTGGGATACGAGGTCATATATCCAGAGCCCAAACCTCTACCACCTTAACCTATCAAACCTCGTCATTCGATCTCATCTTGAATGCTTTGATATAAAACATGGGATGAATACAATCACAGTTGGCTAACCTGACCAAATTTTCCTCTCAATCCACATTGCAACCGTATTATCATTCCAGTCCTTTAACCCCCACCATTCTAAATGTTCCCATACCCCAAGGGGTAGAAATTTTGAAGTATGATAAGTACAGTGGAAGGGGTGAACCACATAACCATGTTTCATCATTCACTTGCATGTGTATTGATTTCTTCTATCATGATGCTTTGTTAGCAAAGTTATTCCCATGATCCCTCAAGGATGTTGCATTAGAGTGGTTCTGCTCACTTATTGATAACTCCATCTTTTACTTTGATCAATTGGTTAAAATAAATTTTTACAATAGTTCCAGGTGAACATTGGGCTAAAGATCACTTTTACTAATCTCATCCATTATAATCAAGGGACTCATGAGAAGGTAATTAATTTTGTTGCTCACTATTAGTTCTTGTTCTCTCAAATCTCTTATCACTACAACAAATCCCTCTGATTTGCTCCATTTTTTGCTTCGTTTTTGGCTTCCAACCACTCTTTTAATGTATTGTTTGGCATTTTTTTGAAAATTTGGCACTATTTATCGACATGGCATAATTTTTGGCATTTATTGCACTGATCAGTACAAGTCGACGCTAATTTAGGCGTTAATTAGCACCTAAAGTAATGTCGTATTTAGAACCGATATTAGCTTTGAGTGTAACGCCTTGATCTCCACCTTTAGGTCCGAGTTCAACTTCAAGTTTAGTGCCATGTTTAGCTTCGACTTTATCTTTGAGTTTAGCTTCGGTTTTAGCTTCAGGTTTGGTGCAGGATTAGACACCCCTATGTCGAAGAGACTTATTTATGTCTCATCGACGATGTAAAACAATGAAATGTCAACAAGATACAGGTATATCGAGGAGAGAATCACTTATGTCACATTGACAAGGTATAGGGTGATCCCACCACAGTGGTTTACAATTTTTGGCCAAACTGGACACTGAAATTATTAATTTTAACTAAATCTTTACATTCGGGCACCTATAGCGGCTAAACCATGAGGAATTTGAAGATGATGCAAACTAGAGTCTTGTCAAATTTTCTCTGTGTATTCTAAAAATATTTTTTCAAAATTTTTGGAATTAGATTGCACTTCTTTTTCCATCTCCCACAAAAACTAGTTTTTCTCAGAAAACAATATTTTTAAAAAGTGATGCACACCGTATAACACATAAATTTTTTTACATAAAGGATAAAATTCTAATTCTTTCAAATTTAGATTTTAACTCTGATATCTAGTGCTTCCACTTGGTTAGTTAGTTTTTTATTGAATATTTTTTCTTTAATCAAGTTTCGAAGTCAAACTAATTATAATTTAGACATAGCACGACCGTATAACGCGTAATTTTTTTTGTATATATCAAAATTCATTTTTATTTTTTCGGTTGGATCAAGGACTTCAATATTTGGTGCACTCATATTTTTATTTTTTTATTTTTATAATCTAATATTTTTCCACATATTAATAAAACAAAGACCTTCATTTTTGATGAAAAACCTATGTTTAATAAAACCTAAAAAACAAATATATTATAAAACCAAAACATATTAAAATTATATTCGTTGGATAGCTCGTTCCAAGGACTACCATAATCATTTGAAATGAATTCATTTGATCCCCCAAAAGGTAAATCAAAAGTGATTTTTTATCAGCATTTTGATAGGTGTAAAGGAGACTCATTTATAGGTATTGTTTAAAACTAGGGAGTTTTTGTCCAAGGGGGTTTGATCTAAGGTGGTTTGATAAAACCATCTTCAATTGGAATCCGGGTATGTGCAGGATCATCATGGAAAAAACAGGCCCTTAAGTGGCAATAAAAAGATAGAAAATCAGAGTTATATAACTTGACATAAAAATTTGAATAAGTTATCTACATTATTTCAGAAAAATGTAAAAATAGAATCGTAGCAAATTGAATGTAGTTTCTAAAATACTAGACCTTTATTTAAAAAAATAAAATCTATTTGGTGAAAAATTGAAATTTCAATGTAGTAGTATTTAAATTTCAAGGTAAAAATAAGAAGTAGGTGTCTGTCTGACCACCCTAACCACAATAAAATGATAATATTTTTTTATAAGATTTTAGATATAAGTAGAGGACTCATGTCCCGATGTGATGCATATTTTTTAATAATTTTTTTACATGTAAATATTTAATTATGATTTTTTTATTACAAATTTTAAAAATTATAAAAAGTCATCTGTCTAACCACCTTAACTTGGTCAAAAATTCATGAAATTCATTTTTTTTTTAATCCTATAGTAGGTGAAGCATAGAATGTGATGCATGTTTCAGATTTCAAAAATGTGATACCATTTGAAAGTTATAGATGTTTTTCAATCAGCCTATCAATCAAGAATTTATTCGTAATTCTAATAGAAAATAAATAATAATTATTTATTAAATTCAAATTAAAACATAATTTATATTGTTGGAAAGCTGAGGATCTCCTCTAAAAACCCTTTTCGTTTCATTAATTTTGGGTTAAAAAAAAATCGTCAGCCACATGGGTCATCATATGGCTTACATATCGCCACTTTTTGGCCCATCATGATCCTGCACATACCCATCCTTAAAATGAAATTTTTTTAGGCTTAAATCATTATATTTTCTAAAAATATGTGATTATAGGAAAAATCAGTTCCTCTCAGAATTTGTAGACCAACTTTGTGGGATCACCCTATATCTACAAGTGCTCGACGAAACACAACTCTTGGATATAATGAAGTAATGTAGATGAAGCATTGAGATATCAGTAAGATAGATAAGATTGTCTCATCGACACTCTTCAAGTAATGATAAAAAAATATAGACCGCTATACCACCAGGAAGGTGAGCAACATATGCGTTAGAGCGATGTTCACCGCAACCCCGCAACAAGAAGCCTTGAGCAAGGCAGTAGTGCGATAAAAATTTGGTGATAATCACAAGTCTCCCTGACATGGCAAAGTTACATCGATATATAAAGAAATACTGCCGAAGGAAAATATCGATGAGACAGTGGCATATCGACAAGGGACAATAACTTGTCTTATCAACACCGACAACCAACATCAGAGGAACATAAGATCTAATGTCGATGAGACATTGAGATATCAGTAAGAAAAATAAGATTGTCTCATCGAAACTCTTCAAGTAATGATCGAAAGCATACACCACTATATCGCCAGGAAGGTGAGCAACATATGCGGTAGAGCGGTATACACCGCAACCCAGCAACAAGAATCTTTGAGTAAGGCATTAGTGCGGTAAATAGAAGAAGGTAAGGGAAAAACACCACCATACTGCAACGGGTATAATAAAAGATGATGATAGTACAGTATTAATCGTGGCATCTTTACAATTTACAACAGTAAATGCAAAAAATCACATCAGTTACCAAAATTAAATGCTATTAAATTATTAAGAGTTGGAAAAACTAATATGACTGAATACCGCGCCATCCAAAGATAAGTGAGTTTTCCCAATATCGCACTCAATTGTAGTGCACTAGCATGGAAGGGGATAAGGATACACGAAGAAGAAGTATTGCAAAAGTGAAATACTCAGGTAAGTGCATGAAAACTCTTTGGAAGAGCTCTGTTAATATAAAAAATATTTCAAGGTTTTGTCTTTTGAAGCCATAGTAGAGAAAATTGAAACATGCCTCCTAAAAGAAAACGATCAGAATTAAAAGAAAGTCGGCCTAAAATTAAAGATGAAGAACCTAAAGTAAAGAAGAAAGCACTCCATCCTAAACCAAAACAATCATAAGTAAAAGAAAGTCAACCTAAAATTAAAGATGAAGAACCTAAAGTAAAGAAGAGACCACTCCATCAGTCCATATTAGATATACTTCTAGGGTCTACTAAAGAGGGTGATAAGAAGTTTCTCATGGACACCACACAAAGTTGTAGGGATGCCCTCATTTCCAAATCTAGATGGGACCTATTTTGGTATTTTAACAGTAAGAGAAATGAGAAGATTCCATTGTCAAATGCTTGGATGTTGGATATAGCAAGGTTGATTGTCCCAAATGTGTTTGTTGATGTAGAATTTCTTAGAATGCTAGCCAAACACTATCACTTAGCTACCAAAATAGTAAGGTTTCCAAATGACACAGTATTGGTAGAAGTAACGAGAAAATCCGTCATTGAGTGTTTTGGGTTAAACAAGCAGGCTTTGACCAAGATAAACCTACAAAAAAGTGAGGAAGATTATGCTAGGTTAAAAAAGACTTATATAAGTGATGAGGTACCCCTATATATGAAAAGAGGCATTGGTAAAAAAATATTCCCCATCTCTACTACCACTACTGAACCATTTAATGTGATAGTTTTTTCAGTATTACTTTGTGAATACATATTTAGCTCTTTGCCAAGTGTTGGGGATAGATGCTCAAGATAAAATTCCAATAGGCCTAATGATGATGGCCATGAGAATTCAAAACCATGAAACTAATATTTAATATGACTTTGCTTCATACCTTGAGAAGGTGTTAGATGATGAATTCTCCCAAGTTATAGAGGATAGAGAACCGATTACATTCAAACATTATTCCCTACTGTGTCATTTGATATTGTACCAGAATATGAACCATTGGAATAAAAGAATGGACTTGGCTATAGTAGATGAGCAAGGGAATCCCACCCCTGTCCAGAAATAGTGCTATATTTGGGAAGGTTGGTGCAATAATTCAAGCTTTGTTGTATTCTACAAAGAGTTTGTACACATAATCCTTCGATTTCTTGGGTATGCAATGCCAAGATTGTCAACCAAAATGTTGCAACTAGTGAGACCTCTGGCTTTAAGACCAGAGCAGGGTCATACACACAATTGTGGAGATTGGTTCTTCCTCTTGGAAGTTATAGTAATAAGAGTATATGGATGCCCTATTGCTCCACACATACTACCAATATTTGTGCCCCTTAGATTAGCATTTCTTGAATTTATGTGGCAAATGATGTGGATGGAGAAAGATGTAATGCACAAGCAGAAGAAAGACACTTTCCTGCCAAACTAAACCAAGTGTGAAGATTGGATTGTAGGCTCAAACACACTAGAGGAGTTACAGTATTATTTGAAGACAAGATATGCATTGAAATTTGGAAAAGAAAGAGCCTTTGACCCTGAAAATCATATGAACAAAATAAGGCACAATCTTCTTACCAAAATGGCAGTGCCACACCAAGTGGATTTTGAAGAAGATGTCATAAGGAACTGCATTACTTATAATGATGTATTTAGTAGAAGGAAAAAGTGGGAATATACGAAGAAGCTTGAAGAAAGGATGAAGGAGAGGTCCAAGGATTTCCTAGGATACATTTCTTGAGGAAAAGGACCCCATCGAGATGATATAATTGATAATTGGTAGATTTGAAGACTTGTACAGAAAGAAGGAAGCATATCTCAAAGAACATGATGGTGGTGCAACTAAAGAGAATACCCTAGGTGAAACCTTTGAGCCTCCCATGGAGAAATTGCCTCCCAAAAGACAGAAGACATGAAGAATTGAACAATTAGTACCTTATGAGGATACTGAAGAGGTGGGGAATACTGAGGAAGTGGCTACAATACTGCAGTCATTGATAGGTGATATTGAAGTTGATCAACCCATCCTTGAGACCAGTGCCCATAAACATGAGGAATGGATGGGTGATGTAGAAAAAATAAGTACAGAGGTACATGAAGATGAAAGGGAAATTGTAGCTAGGATATTCATAGAAGATGATGAATTCATTAAGACTCATGAGTTTAAGGATTTATGGATGAAGATGAAGATAAAATAATTTCAAGAGAGGATGGAATCAACTGAAGCAGGAATTGAAGAATCAAAGAAAAATGAAATGGTAGCACAAAATTTCCAGGAATTAAGAGTTGACAACATTGAAATTAGCCCCCAGAAGGCTAGATAAATGGTCTTGAAGAGAAATATGCTCATTTTCCTTAGCTTGGAATTAAAGAAAATGTTTATGCTTGATCAAGTGTGGGCACAGGAAGATCCAATGCTAGTTGCAAAATTTGACTATGATGAAGGTGTGAGTGGAACTGGGTATAACCCAAAGATTGAAGCCCTCGCCATATGGATCAAACAAAAAAATACAAAGAATCCAAAATTATTGGATGTAATTCAAGGGATGAAAGGGGTAGCGATGGTAAGGACAATACAAGATACCACCCCTTTGGAGGCAGCCACAATGACCTTGCATTCAACCATGTTCACTCGAGCAACTGTTAATGGATTAGAAGACAAATTGAAGGAGTATGAAAAGGAACAAAGGTTCCTAAATGATGAAATTAATAAATTGTTCATGGGAGTGATCCCACAATAGTGGTTTACAATTTTTGGCCGAACTAGACATTGAAATTATTATTTTTAACTAAATCTTCACATTCGGGCACCTATAGCGGCTAAACCGTGAGGAATTTGAAGATGATGCAAACTAGAGTCTCATCACATTTTTTCTGTAGATTCTAGAAATATTTTTTTCAAAATTTTTGGAATCAGATTGCACTTCTTTTTCCATCTCCCAAAAAACTAGTTTTTTTCAGAAAACAACATTTTTAAAAAGTGATGCACACCGTATAACACATAACTTTTTTTCCATGAAGGATAAAGTTATAATTCTTTCGAATTTAGATTTTTAACTTTGATATCGCGTGCTTCTACTTGGTTAGATTATTTTTTATTAATTTTTTTTTCTTTAATCAAGTTTCAAAGTCAAACCAATTACAATTCAGACATAGCGCGACCGTATAACACACAATTTTTTTTGTATATATCGAAATCCATTTTTTTTTTGTTGGACCAAGGACTTCAATATCTGGTGCACTCATATTTTTCATTTTTTTTTTGATAATCTGCTATTTGTCCACATGTACAGAACATAGACCTTCATTTTCAATGAAAAATCTATGTTTAATAAAACTAAAAAAAAATACATAATAAAACCAAAACATATTAAAATTATATTCGTTGGATAGCTCGTTCTGAGGACTACCATAATATTTGAAATAAATTTTAAATGAATTCATTTGATCCCCCAAAAGGTAAATCAAAAGTGATTTTTTATCAACATTTTGATAGTTGTAAAGGAGACTCATTTATAGGTATGGTTTAAAACTAGCAAGGTTTTATCCAAGGGGGTTTGATCTAAGGTGGTTTGATCAAACCCTCTTCAATTAGAATCCTTAAAATGGAATTTTTTAAGGCTTAAATCATTATATTTTCTAAAAATATGCGATTTCAGCAAAAATCAGTTCCTCTCAGAAATTTTAAACCAACTTTGTGGGATCACCCATGGAGAATGTCAAATTGAAAGAAAAATCAAGAGGAGAAGGACCCTCACAAAGCAAGGAGATGGTGTTATATAGGCCTCCTATTTCTCCAATGGATATTGTGAAGAACATTTCTACAGAATAGGTAAAAAATCCAGAGAAGGAAGTGGATGATGTAAAGAAGGCCAACAATCAAACCCAAGATGAAGTGAAAAGACAAATTTGTGAAGTTATGGAAAATATTCTTGAGCACATGATATCATTAGTTATGGATAAACTAGAGAATGTCCATGATAGTTATAAAACACTTAAGCAAGAAATGGATCAAATAAAGACACATATGCTTATTAGATCCTTTGTTCAAAAGGTGGCAGCCTATTCACCACACTTTGGCTAAGTTATGCAAAGTTCTACAAAGAAGTCTTGATGCACCTACAACATTAAATCCAACTAAACAAATTGTGAAGATGATTACTGATGAGTTTTAGTATGTACAAGGGTTTGATAAAAATATTGTAACACAAATGGATTTATTCCATACCTAGAAACAGTGGTATATACCTAAAATCGTGAGAGATGGTGATCAATTGAAGGACCTGGATAAGTGGAAGAAAGAATTTAGTCAGGTTGTTCATAAGTGCGTTACTCATATATAGGAGGATGATGATACCAATCTTCCTAGGCTAAATCAGATCATGGATGGGTTGATTGTTCTTGATGCAGGATACCTAAATTTTGTCAATGATACAAAGGCATTACTAGATAGTTGATGAAAAAATCATCTTGCAAACATGCAAAAGATCCAAGAATATAAGTGGCCATCAGATTTTACTGTCTATCAGTGGGAGGGAACGTATTTAGTTTCAGAAGAATAGGACACTGAGGTGAGAGCATTTGGACGTTCATCATGGAGAGGAAGACTTTTCAAGATCAATGATCATGGGTCTTCTATGTTGAATAATGGAACCATATGTCAAAATGTCTTAAGTCTTGTTATTTCCTTAATTATGCTAATTGAATAGTTGTTAGTTCAGAAGAATAAGACATTGAGGCGAGAGAATTTGGACATTCATCATGGAGAGGAAGAATTTGCCAGATCAATGATGATGGGTCTTCTACGTTGAATAATGGAACCATATGTCAAAATGTCTTAAGTCTTGTTATTTCCTTAATTATGCTAATTAAATAGTTGTTAGTAAAAGAAGTAGTTATGAAAGGTCATTTCTTTTTGTAAAAGGCCTGTAGCTTGTTGCTTCCTATATAAATAGGAAACCAAGGTCTAGTTTTAAATTATCATCATCATATATCATTTCCATTTTGAAGACTTTTGTTATTAATGTATATCAATTGAAGCAATATAATGGAGAACATCTCATTATTAGAGATTCTCCATGATTGTGTTATCATTCTATATTTTTCTTATGTTTTTCATACTTATTTCTTCTTATATTTGAATGAATATCAGTTATTGAGCCTCAATACTGTGCTTATGTGAATGAATATGCTGATATAGTAAAGAATTTATTATGGATGTTGGTAGAGCTGCTATTTTTTTTGAAAATTTGAGCTTATTTTGCCCTGTTACATGTTCAACATAAAAATGGAAACTATTTAAAAATAATAAATTTAACAAAGTTTCTTATTTAAATAATTGGACTTACATGCTTTAATATTTTATTAACTTTTGTGTCTTCACAAACATATGTTGATACAAAATGAATGGAAGAAGCATCCAAGTAATCCTAATTTTTTTTTCCAACAATTCATACCAAACATTGAACAAAATAATGATATTGCAATAGGTAATTAAGGTTATGATGATGATGATATATTCTTGTACTTGTATATTCTATGAAACATTCCTTTATTTTCTATGAAACAATGTATATATTCTTGTACTTGTAAATATTCTTTTACTGTTATGCCTATTAAATAAAAAAGAGTTTGAATAAAAAATGGCTCACCCTTTTTTGTAAGTGAGTATGTGGATTATTGTTTAAGGAAAAATCTTACAGTGTTTAAATTTTTAGTTTACTAGTTTCAAAGCTTCATTTGCTATGTATATAAAATTGGATGTGCTCTTTATCTCGAATGACATAAAACAATAATATCATCAGAATCAGGGTTTTCAATTTCAACACCATCATTGTCCACACTTTTCATATCCTGTTCAATTTTAAGTACAATCATCAAAATTTTATTTTTATTTCTTGTCCCAGTTAATCTTGATTCCTTTCAGTGCAACACAGTAGGTTGCATGTTAAATTTCAAACATTTTCTTTGAATTTTTTTGTATATATTATTTTCTCAGTGCATCATTATGTAACAACAATTTCACTTTTGAGATATACAATAAAAATAAATAAAAGCACATGTTTACTTTGTTAAGGGAAATGTATGGTGAATACCCTATGCCTTTCAGATAAGTGTGCAAGCGAAATAAGACATAACTAGTTGAATATGATTTTCTATTGCACAATTGTTTTTTTATGTGTTTTTTAAATTTTGCAGGTGGATTACCCTCAGAAAGAGACTACTTATCTTTCCTTAAATGAAGCCTTTACATTTCCTGTCTATGAAAGGAATTTACTGCTTGACAATAGGTTTGCGAACTTCATACAAATTAAGATTGGTGTAAAATTCCATCCCCACAAATGTTGTTTGGTCTAGAATTATAGTGGAAAATAAAAGATCTTGCTAGGAGAATTAAATAGGTTTTTAATTGTCCAAGTACAGATAATATTACTGAAGCATTTCAAAGTTTAGGCCATAAGAATCATCCCTTTTTAAACATGGATAGCAAATAATTCTAAAAATTTAAAAGTCTTGGTCATTAACATTATTGTCTACTATAATGTCATCCAATGTATCATTATTAATGTTATTATCATCATCCTCATCTTGACTTGCATCATCTTCATCATCATTGAAATTTGATTGTAGACCATCTATATTGTTACCAGTTGTATTTGGATAATCATTTTCTATACCATCCATATTGTTGTCTTCCATAACATCATCTAACTCTGGATTGTTGTCTTCTTGTGCCTGAACATAACCATCTTCAACATCATCATGGATGTCAATTTATTCAATGTTCTCTAATCCCTCTCTCTCATTTTGTTGGCCATCATTGTTTTGCTCAGTATCCACTAATGCATCGTAAAATACATGCCTTAATATTGGATCATAATGTATGACAAATATCCATTTCGGGTCCAAAATATCTTCATAGAAAAATACCTGCACATGACCGACATACATATATTAGACATTATATAAATTGTATGAACATATATACATCAATTGAATAATAGAACATTATTTTATAGACTACATATTTTATACAATGATTGCTATATAACACAATTTTGACAACATAGTTTATAAAACATCAATCCACACTCATTTATTATTCTTTGGTTTTCTACCCTTAAGAACATCCTTAGGGAGACCTTGTCCTTCCCTATTCATTCACGTAGGAGTGTGTTTTAAGAAGGGGTAATCAATCAATAACTCATCCCCAATGGTGAGGTCCATAATAGCCTCAACCATTATCAATCTATCAACCTCTCTTTCCATATCTCCATATTTATCATTTATAACCTCAACAAATTGATAATTCAGTCTTACAGTAGGGTCCCTTCCCTCACTACTATTTATAAATCCTCCAATATTTTTGTGTGTGTATGCACATCCATCTATATACATAAGATGACCTCTATTCATTTCTTTTCCACTTTACAATTGGATATGATGTGTATACATATTCGAATTTAGATCATATGCTGACATGCTAGGCTTATATTATGCTAGCCTTCTCCATTCACCACTGTAATACGATGGACCATAATATGGCATTAATCTCCTAGTAGTTTGTTTTGAATTATTTCTATGTTTGGATCCCACATGTACATTTTGGACAATAAAGAGGCCTAGATTCACTCCATGAATATTGGAGGGTCGTATCATGTAGTGATATCCCCAAAATTGGAACACCTCATAAACTCTAGGTAGTTGTTGATCACTAGGCCAAGCATAATATAGTCGATGATCAAATGTCTCTTTGTAAATTGATCTCAAACTTAGGGGAAAGTCATCATCTCCATCACATTCATCCTCATAGGGTATGTAGTCCACCTTCCCCTTATCTTTAAGCAAATTATGCATCTTCACACCGGTTCTTGTTTTGTTACTTGTTTTCATCAATTCCTCATCTTCCGAGCTGGTATATTGGCACATATTTTTGTTAGATGTATCATTTGATAAATGATCATTGCCCTCTAGGCTGGAATTCGGTGATCCAGGAAACTTTAAACCAAGAACTTTATCCTACAAGTATCCATTAAGAAAATATTCGTTATTTAAATAATATAAAACAATGTTTAAATGAAGTATACATGTTATTTATATCAAATTGGAAAATTCCTCACCACAATTCCTATTGGATTTGAATCAATTTTAGGAGGCATACTACTGACTGGAAGCTCATCATATATGTAATGTCTTTGTACAATTTCTCATTCGAATTGTTTCTTTCCACGACATACAAAACATCCACAAACAACAATTTTCTCAAAGTATTCATCCCATGTACTATAGTCTTGACCTACCTCTTCTTCATTGCAATCATTTTTTGTGTATGCAGTATCCATTGTCATATCCTCTTCCACCCACTATCCTCTACATGATTTAGCGGTTTTAGGTCCACGTCCACATACATATCTTGTTCTTTTGCTAGTTGAGAGCTTAGGCTTTGCATTTGCTCCAATCTCCATTTAAAATAATCAACAACATGCATATTAATCTATGTCAAGATTGGATAATACATTATAAATTTCAATAATATTGTGAAAAAATATGGACATATCACAAAATTTCATCAGATCATTTTTTCCTAAGTCAAAATTTGAGTACCTGATGTTCCGCTTCATTTGTTGTGTCCTCATTTGATATGATACGATCTGTTTCCATGGCCTTGTCTCACCCCTATAATACACAACATAGTAAATAATTTTTAGTACACCAATTATATCATTTCAACGCATATGCTATCCAACACAAAACCTCATTTTAGTCATATATTTGGCATATTGATATAATGTTTTGGCTATCCTAGTTTTCAAACTTTTCCCTTGATCATAGAATCTCATTTAATCACTATTCCTGTGCATTTTCAACCAATAGGTTTGACCTCAAAGGCCTCATGGACAAAATAATGACTTTATCTCCTCTATGTTGTAGCATTTGTGAATTCATAAACAACTTCCTCCTTTGGTTGAGGTTGCTTTCTCTTCTCACCTCTATTGTATCTACAGATTTCGTTGTCTCATCTATTTCCACCCACTTTTGTCTCAACAATTTAGTATTTCTACGCCATCCACGTCCTCTCTCCATGGCCTCCTCTATGAATAAAAATGTCTCCGTAAAAGTTTTCACCGCACTACCACCGAGAAGGAAAAATCAACTTATGGGACCACGATAGAACTCGCTCTACCGCACCAAGATAATGAAGGAGTTGCAGGACAGTGTGGTCACCACACTACCACATGCCAATAGTAGAAGACTTGTGGTACTGTAGGAGTCACCACAACACCACTAGGAACATAGGGAATACTTGAGTGCCGCCACAAAATCTTTCACCGCACTACCACAAAGAAGGATGACACACCTTGTAGGACCACGGTAAAAACCGCTCTATCGCACTGAGTTGATTAAGTAGCCACGGGACAGTGGTGGTCACATAAACATGGAAGGAGTTGGAATTGTTTCCAACACTATGGATCTTATGATACACAACAATTAAAATAGTCACTATACAACAATGATAGGCGCCAAATTAGGTGCACTTGACGCTGCCTTATACGTCCCAAATAGATTACATGTACGACCAAGAGTCGGGGCTAAATTTGGCATTAGCTAACACTGACTAAAGCGTCGAATAACAAATCAAAATAAAAAATTTAAAACTTTCCAATGTGAAGGAAGAAATCAGATGACAAAAAAGGGGAAAAATGCCACACGAAGGAAGAGAGCAGGGTGCTACCAACAACTAATGAGAAATTCAATTTAGTTTGCAACACACCGCATGAAGGAAGAGAGTAGGGTGCTACCAACAACTAATGAGAAATTCAATTTAGTTTGCGACACCATAGGCAATCTTACAAAAAAAATTCTTGGTTGAATTCATGAGTGTTTACTAGTTCATGGCCTAACCAGTCCAGGCAACCTCTAAATTGTCCCATCATTATAAATTGTAAAACCTTTGAGAAACTAACAAAAAAATTTACCCTACCCATTTGAGCTTTGGCTCAAAATATTATAGCACGAAGCGAGGATGCCTCTATATTCTTTCCCTAACCTGGGGTATCAAGGAAATACTTAACTGCTTGAAAAATCTAGGAATTGGGTCGGTCACTGCTGAGCAACTGCTAAAAATAAATGTAGAAACCACTTTGTTTCACCCAACCATGCCATAGTCACCGATGCCATGATAAATTCGTGCAAGATTTCATTATGAAAGAGTTTTCATGATAAGTTAATCAAAACTAAACAAACCCAACGAACATATTTTCCCTAGGTTATCAACACTGCAGAAACCCATTGAACATATTTTCCCTAGGTTATCAACACTAAGAAAACCCAACGAACATATTTTCCCACAAAAAAAAACTTTCATACCACAAACTGGACAAAAACTTTCATACCTGACAGTGTGTACTTTATTTGCCTCCACAGAGTAGATGAAAATAATTTTCCCTAGGTCGCCTCAAAATGTCAAGCAATGGAGGGAAGCAAGCATTGTCAGCAAACATTGGCCACAATGAGGTAATTAATTATCAATTTATAGATTTGTAAATGTTTCCATTGTTTCTTTGAATTTTACTTGTTAGTTTTTTATTTCTAAATTTAAAAGAAGAAATATAATTTAAATATATATATAGGGACATGAGACTGACAAAGACAAAGACAAATTGGCTTCCATATTGGGGGTAGAGGTAGTGAACAAATTGGTTAATGTGGACTGGACAACACTTGCTAGATACATAGAAAAATAATCTGGTAACGCCCCTCAAACATTGCAAACAAATCAACTATGTCAAAGGGAATTAGTTGATTCCCCAACTAGTCTTAGATCTTGCAAAAGATCTAGGAGGAAATAAGTGATAGTAAAATCTAATAATGTGGAACAGGGAGCAGAGACTTCCACTCCTGGGACACAAACTTCTTCCACCACGACATGTTTTCAATCTTTCATTGGTAGCTACAATACAAATATATAATACAAGGTGGTTTCAGGGGAAGTCTGAATGATGGATGCTGGGAAAATGTTTGTGAATAGGTTGAAGGAATCATGCCTTCAATGGTTCAAATACCATCTACATTTTCCATTCTCAAAGATACCCATTCACCTGAAAAAAATCAGTTATCCATGACATGGAGAATGAATTTGGAACAGGTTGGTCTGTAAAGAAGATAAAGCTACAAATATCTCAAAACTGCAAGAGATTTCAGTGCAACGAAACAAAGAAGATAAAAAAAATCCCTCTTGAGCTAAGGTAGAAAAAAAGGCCAATTTATGTAAGTGTGAAAGTATGGAAAGAGCTTGTAAAAGCATATGAGAATTCTGATGCATGGAAAAATTCTGGTGAGGAGAGTACGTAGGTATTTGAATTTTCTCATAAGATGATATCAAATTTATTAAAGGATATTTAACCTTTATTTGTGCATAGTTAAATTGAATTAGTATATGTTTCAGGACAAAGCCTCGAAGGCTAGGCTTGAGAAACTTTGTGCCACACATCACAGTGGCCATCAAGGTTTACAAGCCTTGATCTATACATTTGTAAGTATATTTAATATGTTAAATGATATATATTTTTATTTCCTTGGAAAAATTAAATGATTTCATATTAATTAGTTTAACTAGTCCATGTGCCATGTTTTGACAAGAGGAGAAATATGGCTGCCATCCAAAGCAATTTGAAAAGAATATGTTATAAAACAAAAAGTGGAACGATTTTGTAATCTGGATGGAGAATGAGGTATCAATAGTTGAGTTTCAATAAATTAGTTGGATATTGTTGTGTTAATATGTCAATTTGCATCTCTTGTGTTGAATTGTTTATTGATGCATAGGATGAGTAAATAGAGCTCAAATCTTATGATTACAAGATGATTGTTTATGTGCATGGAAAAATAGTAGAAGGATGTAGATGAAATCAATTCATCTGAATTTATGCCTCTTGGCAGGCATTCCTCTTGAATCTCTAATATCAGGTTCTCAAGACTTCCCTATAGCTTTTACCTTTCCTCTTCACTGTTAGATTCGTCTCTTTTTTACTTATCTGCATTTTTGGCTTTGGCTTCTAACTCATTCCATGTTTTACCTTCCTCCTCTTCAAAATATTCTTCTTCTTTGTCCTCCTTTGACTCCACAAGAGATTCATCTTCTAAACCTTTCTGATTTGATTTTGATTCCTCTTCTACATCAGAGGGTCCATATCCTTGATCTGACTCTTCTAAATTATTAGAATCAAAAGCAATAGCTTCCATATTCAAAAATTCCCAACCAACATATTCAATAAATTTATCTGGATCATCAGTAATAGTCTTCAAAATTGGCCGCTAGTTCAAGTTCATTATGGTTTCATAATACTTTATATCCATGGAGTTCAACCATTCCTTCATGCCATCAAGCGAAGATTGAGGAATGATGTACATGCGGAGTACATCCCGATTGAATTATTGAAAACAATAGCCATACCAAATGCCTTTTTCCCAAGTCCTACTCTCACAAGGTTAACAATCTCATTCTCACTAATAGCGATTACTAAGAAAGGTAATTCCACCAACTCTACCAAACAGTTTCCCATAGGAACAATAAAAGCAAAGGATTTGAAAGGAACTCCATGAAAACCAATCTCTATAAATGTTATATCATACTCTAGTTCAAAATATTTTAGATGAGGCTACTCCTATAGTTCTCTTACTGGCTTGATAAATCCTTGAACTCTGCATTGATATTATTTTTATTGTCCCTCTCTTTCTTTTCTTCCTCAATTTCATTAGGATCATACATTGACCTTCTTGCCCCTCCTAAAGTTTCAACCACATCCGTTACCTCCACATAAAACTAGACATCCTTGGTCTTCTTGGTTCCCACACCATGATATGGTTATGCAAATGAAAATGAAGCAAAGTAATCATCTCCTTCTCCGCTGGTTGGAAGAATGCATGCTTAATGTTTTGATACATAATATCAGCTCTCTCTTCTGCTCTCATGGTTGAATATCAAAATTCATTATGGTGGGCCTCTAGAGTTCCAGTCATCTTTCTTCCTCTTCCACCAAATCCTGGCTTGATCCACACATCTGCCAGCCTAATTTCCTTTGTTTTTGAAAGTTGAAGTTTCTCTCGAGTCACTGACATAGCTCTCTCTGCCCTTTTAGACTCTTTCATTGCTACAAGAAATTAGTGCCTAATTCATTAACAATCTCTATCTCACTAATAGTGATTAATAAGAAAGGTAATTCCACCAAATCTACCAAACAGTTTACCGTAGGAACAATAAAAGCAGAGGATTCAAAAGGAACTCCATGAAAACCAAGCTCTCTAAATGGTGCATCAAACTCTAGTTCAAAATATTTTAGATGAGGCTACTCTCATAGCTCTCTTACTCACTTGAAAAATCCTTGAAACTCTACATTAATTTTATTTTTCTTTTCCTTCTCTTGTTGTTCTTCCTCAATTTCATCAAGATCATACATTGACCTTTTTGCCCCTCCTAAAGTTTGGACCACATCAATTACCTCCACATAAAATTGGACATCCTTGGTCTTCTTGGTTCTCACGCCATGGTATAGTTATGCAAATGAAAATGAAGCAAAGTAATCATCTTTCTTCCTCTTCCATGAAAACCAAGCTCTCTAAATGCTATATCAAACTCTAGTTTAAAATATTTTAGATGAGGCTACTCCCATAGCTCTCTTACTCGCTTGAAAAATCCTTGAAACTCTACATTAATTTTATTTTTCTTGTCCCTCTCTTATTTTTCTTCCTCAATTTCATGAGAATCATACATTGACCTTCTTACCCCTCCAAAATGTCAGACCACATTCATTACCTCAACATAGAACTGGACATCCTTGGTCTTCTTGGTTCCCATGCCATGATATGGTTATGCAAATGAAAATGAAGAAAAGTAATCATCTCCTTCTCCACTAGTTGGAATAATGCATGCTTAATGTTTTGATACATGATATCAACTCTCTCTTGTTCTCTCATGGTTGAATATCAAAATCCACTATGGTGGGCCTATAGAGTTCCAATCATCTTTCTTCCTCTTCCACCAAATGCTGGCTTGATCCACATGTCTGCCAACCTAATTGCATTTGTTTTTGAAAGTTGAAGTTTCTCCTAAGTCACCAATGTAGCTCTCTCTACCTTTTTAGACTCTTTCATTGCTATAGATCATCTCTAGGATTTAATCATTTGTACCACATGGCTGATGTGCTTTGAATCCTTACATCTAAAGGAAATTTCCTTAACATAAATACTACTAGGGAATTTGAATGTTGCCAAGTATAGTTGGCATTAAAGCCGGTACTTGCAACAATGAAAATTATCCTTATATAAGAATTCCCTCCATTTTGATAATTGGCTTGTAACACTCTTGATGGTGGCTACATGAAATTTGATTCTGATTCCTCTTTTACATCAAGGGGTTTGTATCCTTGATCCAACTCTTTTGAATTATTAGAATCATAATCACTAGCTTCCATATTCAAAAATTCCCACCCAACATCTTCAAAAAATTTATTTGGATCATCGGTAATAGTCTTTAAAATTGGCTGCCAGTTCAAGTTCATTATGCTTTCATAATACTTTATATCCATGGAGTTCATCCATTCCTTGATGCCATCAAGTGAATATTGAGGAATGGCATACATGTGAAGTGCATCTTTCTTCCTCTTCCACCAAATGTTGGTCTGATCCACAAGTCTTCCAGCCTAATTGGCTTTGTTTTTGAAAGTTGAAGTTTCTCCTGACTCACCAGTATTAGTTGTAACTTTTTTGAAATTTTACTATGGTATGTGCACTTTGATATGATGTAATATGATTATGGTTTTGTCTCATATGTTGTAATATTAGATATATAACAGAAAAATAAATTATTGCATGAAATAAATAATAAAATTTCATTCTAAATGTTTTTTTTTGTAGAACACGGGTCTTCCAGAAGATCAAGATGGTCCTCAACATGATATAGATCCACAAAATATTGGTTTTGCTAGTACATATCACATGGTAGAGGATGTTGACGACACATATATGGAAGACACTGAGGCCGATGACAATGATGATGACAACGACAATGATGATGATGATGACGATGATGGTGATGATGATGATGAGATAGTTGGTGGTAGTAACTAGTGAAATTCATGATCATATAGACTGCATCATGGATAATTGTAGATATATCATTATGATGACTCTTTTCATGATTGCTATCATATGTATCATTTTCACGGCCTACAGTACTATATTATTTTGTTGTATCATATTGACATGAATCATTTTCACTATATCATTTGGACATGTATCATCTTGACTTGTATCAGTTTGAGTTACATTATTTATCAATTTTATTTATATCATTTTTATATATATAATTTTGACATGTTTTTGATGTACTGGCATATTTGTCTTTCACTTGTTTTAGTTATATATGATGATGATCTTATCAGTATTGAATTTCCAATTTATATATATTAAAAGTGGTCAATGATTTTTGGATGGATATTTATTACATATGATGATTTTAATTTACTGCTCAGGATGGATGTCAAATTCAATTAAATTATAGATATTTGACTCACTTGTTTTAATTATAGATGATGATCATGTTACAATAATAGTTCAGGTGGTGATGAAAGGTAAAATTAATGCTTGGCACCTCCAAAACGTAATTGAACAAATCAGAGAAGTGTTAAGCTCTTTTGGTTGGTAATGACATTGAACAATAGATGTACTTTTTATCTTTACAAACAATACAAAAATTTCGTGTTACCGACCCAAAAAAAGAAATTATCTTGTTATTTAATCATATGAGTTAAATAATTAAATTACTTACTGTATAATCATATGATTTATTTAAGAGGCACACTATATTTAACTAATTAAATTGAAATAAAACATATTAAATTAATAAATGGAAGCAAAACAAGAAGCATTTTTAGAAGAAAAAAAGGAAGCAACAATGGAAGCCATACTAGAAGCAACCTAGAAGCAATCTTGGAAGCAAACCTAGAAGCAAAAATGGAAGAAAAACTGGAAGAAAACTTGGAAGAAAAATGGGAAGAAAAACTTTAAGCAAACTTGGAAGAAAAATGGGAAGAAAAACTGGAAGCTAACTTGGAAGCAAAATCGGAAGAAAACATGGAAGAAAAACTAGAAGCAAAACTAGAAGCAAAAGTCAAAGCGATACTAGAAGCAAAAGTGGAAGCAAAATTGGAAGCAAAAGTGGAAGAAAAACTGGAAGAAATTAAAAGTAAAAGTGGAAGCAAAACCGGAAGTAAAAGTGGAAGCAAAACCGAAAGAAAAATTGGAAGCAAAACTAGAAGCAAAAATGGGAGTAGACATAGGAGCTAAATTGGGTGCCAATTTCGACACCAATTTTGGTGCTACTTTTGGCGTTATTTTTGGCGTTGTTTCAGGTGGCTAAAGAGACCTTAGTTCCCGACACTATTTTGGGCGCTAATGTGGACACTATGATTTCCTGACGCTAACTATGGCGCAAGGTCCGATGCAACCGACAACGAAAAAGTCAGCGCAAAATTTGGTGCCAAGAAGACCATGCCTTTTTGCACCGAGTTTAGCGCCAGCCAAATCACCCGATTTATGGATTGAAATACACTAAAATCTGACGCTATTTTAGGCGCTATTTTCCTGTTCTGCTGTGATGTATGCCCTATTGGATTTTGATGTTCAACACACATGTTCATCAGGAATCTACTGTCAACGTTGAGAGAAAGAATTCTCTTGATGAAATACTCTTCTTTCACCCATTTGTGTGCTACATTGAAAGAATACTAGTAGATGATGCAGTGTGGGAGTTCCTCCTCATCCTCTCATCCTAATGGTCGGTTAGTCATGTCTACTTATGGGGAGCCTAAAATAAATAAAGAAGTAGCGAGTGTATTTTCTATTACTATTGAATAAAACACCATAAGACACAACTGAGTGTTCCCAAACTATTTAAATCCTATGCTAATGTTTTTAAAAGTTACTAAAATATGGTTTAATTACTCTCCTATAAATTAGACCACTACTCGATGATAAACCTTATCCTAGCTGGTATGATGCACAAATTTTTTTTCAGTACCACCATGTCTCTGGCCATGATACTGAATGTTGTGCGCATCTTAGACATATAGTCCAAAGTCACATATATAGTGGTACCATCTAGCTCAATGGTAAGAAATAAAACTCATCTATAGCCAAGCCTAACAACTAACTATAGATCTACATAGATCCCTTTCCTTCTCACTTTTCCAACTTAAAAACATTTGCTTCATGTATTTTGATCCTAGCCCTTCTGAATACATAAACATGGTAATGTGGAAAATATTCTTGACATAAGTTTTATAGTGCATGAATTTCCCCTTAACATGGAACCTTCTTCACTTTACATCTCGGCTCAAGTCATTAGTAACATCGTGGTTGGTGTTATGGTTGGCCCCACTAGTCAGATCAATGCCATTATGAAAGAGACCCTCTTTATCAAAAAACTACATAAGAAAAAGTATGAAGAGTCAAAGGCCACACTCCACACTCATTATGATCTCTCTATCCCACCTATTTTTTCATCTCTTTGTTGGTCCTTTTTGGACCTAAATCTCTTGATGTTTTATTTTCCATAATTCCCGAATCTGACTTGTACTTCAGGGTTAGACTTAAGATGCAA
The DNA here is from genome assembly GCA_007115665.2 of Sequoiadendron giganteum. Taxonomy (NCBI): domain Eukaryota; kingdom Viridiplantae; phylum Streptophyta; class Pinopsida; order Cupressales; family Cupressaceae; genus Sequoiadendron; species Sequoiadendron giganteum. Next base: position 78,178,220 of record CM021104.1, read on the forward strand.
CAAAAAGTGGAGGAATGAGATGAGGCCTTGGAGGTCAAGACGTAGGAAAAACATAAGAAGTACCAACTCCACTTTTGTGCTTCTCTTTACCATACATGGTGGGTTGAGGAATTGTGGGAAAGATTGAGAGTTGGAAGACTTGTGGTTTTGATTTCTTCAACAATGGTGTCTTTCCTTTTCTTGTGCTAGGAAATGTCCTTTGTTCCTTCTACAATGCCTAACACAAGAAAAGAAAAGACACCCTTGTTGAAGAAATCAAAACCACAAGTCTTTCGACTCTTAATCTTGCTCATAGTTCCTCAACCCACAATGTATGGTAAAGGGAAGCATGCAAGTGGACTTGGTCCTTCTTCTGTTGTTCCTACGCCTTGACCTCCAAGGCCTCCTCCCATTCCTCCACCTGATTCTAACACAAACAAAGGAAAGGGGCATGTGACTGAGACCACCATCTCTTTCTTCATGCCTCCCATTGTCCCTCCTTAGGAATCTACTCTTTCATCAGAAACAAATATGACTACTCCTCTGATCACACAAGATCTTGCAGAGTCTTCTTTGATTGTTGTTCCTAGTGGTCAAAATCGTCAAAATCAACTTGGGCATGAGTGTAAGCATTTTTAACAGGAATTAGCCTAGGAATGTGAGGTTTTGTAATAGACCGAGGATGACCCTTCTTTCTCTACTAATTTTACTTCCATTCCTTCTTATTTTTCCATTCCCACTATTGTCTTTGTCTCCTCTTTCATTCCTATCACTTCAATATTTCTTATGGCTTCTTCGACAAACCTCAATGAACCTTACCCTAAGCAAGTACAAGTGTTCATTGCTGATTCTTCAGAGCCTCCCCTAATCACCTCCTTGCCTGATCTTCCTCCCTTCTTTGATCCTATCAACATGCATTAAACAAAGGTGGTGTCTACTATGTCTCCTTCTCCTCCTACTTTTTCCTCGAGGACCCAACATCCTCTGCTTAAGTGCAAGTTGGAGCACTCTCTCATTTCGAATGGTGATCGCAAAAATTCTTATTTTTCTTCTTCATCTTGTCTTACTTTGGATTGTACCATTCTTGTGATGAATAAGTCACCTCATTCCCCAGAGTTTGCAACTACCCCTCTTCTAGAGGTTAGCAATGACTCTCTAGTTTCCCATCCTCTTCATGTTCAATCACTACACTTCACTGTGGATATGTGTATGTTTGAATCATTGGAGGACATTCTAATTTTTTCATCTATCTTTTCTAGATCAATGATGTTGATCTCGCAAGAGCTTGTTAATGGAGATATTGAGGTGGCCTCCTCCTTAGCCCTTGTAAGCAAGTCAATTTGTACTACCCTTGCTATCCTCCATCTACAAGCTTGTTCTCCTTCCCCCTATGATGATCTAGATTGGGAACCTTGACAACTTGCTAGAGGTGTCAGACTAGAGAGGTACCCCATCTTTAGATTAGAGTTGTGTGTTTGTTTGTGTTCCCCCATACTTGTTTATTTATGTTTGTGCTCCTTCCTAGAGGACCCTTGATACCCTCATAGGTACTCAGATATAGGAGATAATTTTTTTCATAAAACTTCTTCTATATGTATCATCATTCTTCAATTTGTCATAAATTTTGAATTTCACGTCAAGAATGATGTAAAGTATTGAGGCATTTAGGCCTCTTCCATGTCGACCTAGCATTTTATTTGTCTTCACGTGCTCTTCTTCTCATTCCATTCTATTTGGGGGATGATGAAAGTTCCTATAATTTACATCTATATATATGAATACATTTATGACCAGTTCTAACTGTAGACACCAAATATTGTCCTAGGCCTACGACTCTTAACTTCTGCATAATTCTTACATCTTCATTTCTGATAATTAAATAATCTTAATTATTTAATTATTTTGCTAAAGTCATATGTCATCTATTAATTAAATAACTTTAATTATTTAATTAATCCATTCTTATCTTTATTCTTTCTAGATTAATTAAATAAATATTATTTATTTAATTACATCGCTAATTAAATCTATCTTCTATTAAATAATCATTTTAATTTAATTTTTGTCACACTTTCAACTATCATGAATTTAATTATTTAATTAATCTTTAACCTTTTCCCCCTTTAATTAAGTAAATCTTTATTTATTTAATTTAATCTCAAAATCTTGAATGTTGAATTAAATCATTATTTAATTCATAAAAATATTTAGCCATATTACAATCTTCTATAATTAAATAATATCTTTATTATTTAATTAGTCATTAATCACTTAAGTCTAGATAAGATTTGAGTTTCTCTAACACACAGTTTTATCTATGTCTATCTTATCTTCTACATGCAACCCTCTATTAATTAAATAACTTTAATTATTTAATTAATTAATTTTTATCTTTATTCTTCTTTGATTAATTAAATAAATTTTAATTATTTAATTACGTCGCTAATTAATTAATTCTATGTATGAATTAAATAATTTATTATTTAATTTACCTCTTATCATATTTCGACTATAATTAAATATTCTTTTCGATTATTTAATTATTCAATTAACCTTTTCAGTCAATTAAATAAATTATTATTTATTTAATTAAATCATTTCAATTTTGAATGTTGAATTAAATTAGCATTTAATTCATAAATAATTGTTTCTATGACATTCTTCTATCGCCCACTTAACTAATTATTCATTCACCATTTGACTCGAGATCTATTTAAATCCGTTAGTTATCTCGGGATTCGATATTTGATCGTCTCAGCGAAAATGATCTTTGTCACAACCAGTCAGTTAATTGGTTCTAACTCATATGTAAATGAACATATTTATTAATTAAGTATCTTTAATTAATTAATTAATTAATTAATTCATGTGTGCATTTGAACAAATCATTCTCCAAGTTCTAACTTTATCCTTTTCATTCAAATTTAAATTCATTTTTATTTTCAAAGACTTTCAACTAAAGATTAAATCATTTATTTAATCTTGATCTCTTATTTATTTTATTTTCGAATAGTCTTAACAATAGATTAAATTATTATTTTAATTTAATCTTTATCCTGTAGAATTTCCCAACTCACATTGCATGACATTCAACAATCTCGATCGTTGATCTCTCTTTCAAATATGAGCCGATTGTTTGAAAACCAACTTTCTGTAAATTGGTTAACTTTTTCCATTATTCCTCCTCTCAAAATCAATATAATTTTTGGAAGAACTCAATCTTCGATATTTTACTTAGACATACGTCAAGGCTAGGCTTGCATACATACTGAAAATATGAGGGCAAGAATACCAATACTAAAAAATGGAGAAGGATAATCAAGATAATTCAAGGAAATGGATTGATATTCGGTGAGACTGTTCTATGTTTTACTCTATTTACTTTTTTAGTTTTTTTATCTTGTTCTTTATTGTTTGATTTAGATTTATGTATGTTTAGATTAGCTTTAACAATCTTACTCGCCAATGCTATTTTATCTACATTACATTTGGTGAAACCGACATGAAGACACTTCAAACTTTGTGAATCCATTATGCTTTCTCATTTTTTTGTTTTGTAGGTATCGTACGACAAACCACATCTGAATAACGAAAGGATGCATTTGAGTTTGCGAACCAAATTTGAAATTTTTTGAGATGCATCTAACGACATGAGCTACATATGAGACCTCCTGTAACACATTTGACTATCAACTTTGCAACACATCTGTAAATTCAAACAAAGCATCTGGCTGGTAAAACTTTCGATTTTTCAAATTCCATTTTTTTGTGTTTTGGTATTTTTCGCTAACATTTTGTTTGCAGTTGTGATTTAGGGGGATAACATTTTTTTTGCAAGACGAAGTGTAGAATATATTGAAAACCAAACCCATATTGTAGGACGAATGGCGAAGACCAATAAACTACTAATCGTTTGCATGCATGACTTTTTGTTGAAGATTGTGAATATTAAAAATAACTTTTTGTTTGATAGTTAGAAAATCATCATTTGGAATTAAAAAGAACTAGTTTTTTTCATGACTATTTATGTTAGTATAGAACCTTGATTCAGTATACCATAGTATCCTCTTCCCTTGTGCATTCATGCGATCCTGGGTGTAAGAGAAACGGTTATTGACTCTAGAAAATTTGGGCCTGCATTGGTGGTTAAGAGTAACCAACGTGACTCAAAACTGGTGATGGGATTTATCACCTAGCCACTCCCAACCGGTATATAACTTTTAATACTCAAGGAAAGCTTAGTATTCCTAGCAGACAAGCTATTGATTCCCCAATACCCTTGAGGTACGTCGAAACCTATAGAGCCTAACCTCTGCAGACTGGGATGATATTGTCTCTCACACGTGGCTCTTCTGAACAAGCGCCTGAATTAAAAATCCAACTTGTTGTAGTTTGCCAAAATCCTATCTATTTACTAGTGTAGCAGGTTAGACCTGTGAAGCCATCTCAAATTCTTACGATTCATCTGTAGAGATGAAATGTATGCCATGGGAGTTTCATGGGTACAATAGCTTGGCTGCCTTGTATAAGTGAGTGTCGTGGAGGGGAGCCGACGGGGTCAAGCTACTAGTCATTTTCCTTGAATATGCGTAGCTGGAGAAATCCAATTGAGAACTCAGTAAATACTGTCCAACATAGCCTAGGTTGTACTTGTCTTTTGATTTTAACAGGTTCATACACATCAAACTGAAAACACTTTGTATTATGTGATTGTTCTTGCTTTATTCATCATAACTTTGTTATAAAAAAACCACAATTGTAAACTGACTCACAACTATCATATTTTGAAATGCATGTATCTTTACGAGTCACAACTATTAAACAAAAAATTGCATGTGTCTGTCTATAAACTCAGTTTTCACAAAGTTTAGATTTTGAGTCGCATATGCTTATTGAGTCGCATCTGATTTATGAGTCGGATCTGTCATAGTTTAAACGACATCTATCAAAAAAAGTCACATTTGTCTATCAAAATTTGAGACTTGGTTTGGTCAATTAACCACATCTGAAAATTGAAACGCATCTGCTAAATCTATCAACACATCTGATTTTTGAGTCGCATTTGACTGTCAACAAAAAATTCAAAAAATTGCAAACTTAGTTCGAAAACAAAACTGTCTTTTTCTCTTTTGTTTCTTACAATCAACCTTGGACAAAAACTAAAAAAAAATGCTCAAAACCCTTGCATTATTAGGTGCATTTACATATTAGCAGTAGTCTTCCTAAGTTGCAAACATTTAGACACCCTATAAGAAGTTGCATATCGTAGAATAGAATAAATTTCCATGTCATTGGATACATTCATGCTCTGATTTGTCATTATCATTGAACCTAGTCACTATTTTCCTATTAGTGAATCATTCCATCTCAATAGTCTAGTTTGGGAAATTCACCTTGGTAGTTGTCTTTGTCCTACAATCAGGTTCCTTGGTAAAGTTAGATCATTGCTTGGATTTATTCCATAGGTGGTAGGTTATACCCATCTTAAAATCATTTACCATCATAATCTGCTCAAAATTTTGCATACTATCCATCCTAGCATACACAATCCTAGTATACGCCATTTTAGAAATCTTTGATTTTAGTGACATCTTTTTTATTCAAAAAATCCCAAAAACATAGAGATAGAACATATCATTTTAGGCATAGTTGCATTGCCTCATTTTGAGAAAAAAATTCATGGTTGAAACAAGGTCTAAGAATAAATGTAGAGAAATGACATACCCCAACGAATTCATCAATCCTTTTGGAAACCAATCATCAAGAAAAGAGAGACCACACAAAACTTTTCTTGAAAAACACGTCACTAGAGATGCACATGGAAACATTTTTTTTGAAGACATAGATGCTGTCGTACAAAATCCTAAGTTTGCATCCTTTATGGATGAGTGTTTGGTAAATGATCCCCAACGATATCTAGAAAAGTTTCTAGTAGAAGGTGTCACACTACCACCAGAATTTGACGTTCACACTTTGAAAATAACATCTACTCAACCAATGCAAACCATGACATCAATTGTCTTTGTTCTTGAAATTACTGCAACAATACCAACTGACATACCTACTCAAACATCCTCAATTGTAAACACAACCCCATTCAACATAACACAAGGTTTACAATTCACTATGGGAGCATCTTCATCCAACCTCTTTGGAACAAACACTATTGGTAAAAGATCCAAAGTTGGCACAAACACAACCATCCCTCATACTAATACCAATACTATCGTTCCACAGATAGGAGTTACAGAAAACATTGTGACACAAAATATTCCTGCACCAAATCAGAACATTTCGACAAGAAATATTCCTACACCAAATCAAAACATTTCAACATGGAATATTCCTATATCAAATCAAAACATTCCGATGGGATATATCCCTACACTGAATTAGAACATTCATACAAGATATATACCCTCTCCAAATCACAATCCGTCATAGAACATATCATTTCATAACACTTACATCGATCCTAACAATGCAAACAACATGTCCTTGAAACAGGTAGATGTTCTGCAAAATCAAATGAAAATCCTTCACCAACAAATAGAAAATGTGTCTATGTCAGGAAAATGAACTATCTCAGCACAAGATTTATGTCCATGTCCTTTTGACAAAGCATTGTACATGGCACCCTTCCCATACAGATACATTATACCGAATTTTCCTAAGTATAATGGGAAGAGGAATTTTTTAGAACACATTAGAGAATTATCTACAACATACATGGACATATCATATGACCCCACATATTTGATGAGACTATTTCCATTAACCCTTGTCGGGATAGCACTAGAATGGTTCTCTAAACTACCATGCGACATAAGATCATGGGGCGAATTAGTTGATAATTTGGTCGAACACTTTGCCTTCAACATAGACAATGAAATAAAAATAGCTACCTTGTGTCACACCATGCAAGAAGAAGGCAAAAATTTCACCACTTTCTTCCAGAGATGGAGAAGTTTAGCTAATAGATGTCTAGTTGAGATACCATAAAAACAAAAAGTCACGATATTCCTTGAAAATATTAATTCGAAACTGAGAAGTGACTTAAGGGTACATTGTTGTACTTCATTCCTAGACTTGGTACAGAAGGGCATCATACTTGAAAAAGGCCTTATTGACAAAGGAGACATTAAATTACCAGGAAGGAACCCAGTTGTTCAACATCAAAATGCTCCCAACGATAGAAACAAGTTCTGGTCTAGAAACAAAAATGTAACAAATGACGGTATCATTGATGCTAAGACCCTACATGCAGGATATGTCATCACACTTAGAGGTTACAATGCCAATCAAGACATGATGAATAATCCAGATCAAATGGAATTTTTTATCCAAAATTCACAACAACAACGTCCACAGAGGAGATTTCCTAAACGTGAGTTTACACCCTTAGGGGAACCAATTGAGACAATTTTTAAAGAACTGATCAAACATAATATCCTAAAACCTCTGGAACCAAAACAATATGATCCTAGATAGTTTAAACCCTCATGGTGGGATGATAACACCTATTGTGAATACCATCAAATAAAGGGATATAACCTACAACAATTTTGACAACTTGAGAACATCATATAAGAATTTGTTGAAGATGAAACCATAGAAGTAAATGGGTAGCAAAATACCAAAAATAATGATCACAAGGTCTTCATAGATCTATTAAATGACCATGGGAAAGGAAAGGCCTCTAGTTTGGGAACTAGGAATAATGCCTCGACAAATTATAATAGTGCTAAGTACGATTATAAACCAGGTAAGATCATCAATCATAACTGAGTCGTTGATTAAAACATCTATACCATTACCATAAAGAAGCGACCTGAATGTGCTATAAATACTCACAAAAATAAGATAACCCTTCCAAGTCCTTTTTCTAAGCCACCTACATAGTCTTCCAAGTCTAAGTGTAATTTGCTTGATCAACTGGACAAGACCCCAAAACAAATATCTATCTTGGAACTATTGACTATCTCACCAAGTCATCGAGTCATTCTCGACAAATCCTTGTAGAACACTACCATCCCTAACAACTTAGATGTCAATCATTTCAAAGAAATTGTGGGATATTTAACCAATTCCCATCATGACACATTCTCTCAATAGGATTATTCCACTAAAAAGACCCATCATAACAATCTGTTAGACCTAGAAGTTGTTGTCCATCAAACTAAAGTCAGATGAGTCTTGGTAGATGAAGGAGCAGGGTTGAACCTTTGTACCTTGAAATTGGTTAAGGCATTAGGATTCTCAGAAGCATGCATGGACACCACTAAGAGTATATTTATTAAGGCTTATGAGGATGAGGAAAGATAATCCAAAGGAGTTGTTACACTCCTTATTAGGATTGGTGTTGTAGTTATGGATACTAGCTTCCAAGTCTTAGATCTCACCCTTCCATATAATCTTTTGTTAGGTAGATGTTGGATACATGCAATGAAAGTTGTACCTTCCACCTATCACCAGTGTCCTAATTTCTTATATAATGGCACCAAGATCATGATTGATGGTGATCTAGATCCTTTTCAATATTGTACAAGCCTATGTGAAATAAAACAATGACAAGTGCCGGTTAATAAAGAGGATTCATCCTCCACCTTATCCCTATACATTGATCCATGAACTCTTACCAAGTCTATTTCATCACAACCACCATCATCCACTCCTAAGGTTGAGATCTAAGACAAGGGTTGTTGAGAATATCACATGAAGGAATCCTATTGTGTCAGTCAACTGGTTCCAACTAAGACATATGGTTTACCCATAGTAGACAGGAGACAATCAGTAGTCACATTTCATGTTCCTCCTACAATGAAATTGACAAAATGGGGAGAGTTAAGTGAAGAAGTTGTGGACCAAGATGATATTACCTCCTGGTTGTACCAGGAAGACAATGAATACCCTTCATCATCTATTCAAATAGCTAAGGATCAATATGGAAAAGGCTTTATGATAATTAAAATCAAAGGCTATGAAAAATATAGTGGGTTAGGACTGCATCAAAATGGAAGGATTGAACCAATCATTGTCTCACCAAGACCAAAAGGACTAGGGTTAGGGTTTCAATCGATTAGAATTGGAATTCTAAGTACTTCATCGCCGTTACAAGAGGAAGTAAGTGCTTCTAAAGACATCGAGATATCTCATGAACCACTTGGACTAGTTTATGATGACTCCCCTGACTCAAGTGACTACGAATGGGACTATCTTTCCTCTACTAGCATAATGGACCTAGACAAGCTGTTTGGCGAACTTGATAAAATTCTACAATCCACACCAAATCCATCTAGTCGCCATCCTAAAAAGTCCTTGTCAAAAGAAGAATGGCTTAAGATTTACTATTGGGAAACCCTTCATCCTGCATCTTGGGCACCTAGCGAACCATCGTCTAATGACCTAACCCTTGCAATTGTACCACAACAAAGTTTACCTGTCCCTAGGAAGAAGAATAGAAAAGAGTTAGTTCAAAACTTCTATGACCATGTTAACCACTCTATATTCACCTTGTTAGCTTCCAAATTTGATAACTCCTATGATGACATGCCCCTCGTCTATCCCCAACTTATTGACTGGGATCAACAAGGTACACCTATCTTAGACATATTTGGGAACGACGAAGCAATAGCTGAGTTCATGGGAATTCAAGAAGGCATATCTAGAGGGGATCATAAAGATGGCTTTACCAGAGACTTGGATGAAAAAGCATATTTTGGGGAGTCTGTTCACACCTCTAGTCGCAAAAGTGAAAATAAAAAGAAAAACAATAAAAATGAGGAAAATGACAAGTCCCTAGGTGAAAACCAAAAGGTGCCTTTGGACAAAGAAATAGTAAAAATAAGGACATATCCGAGGGCAAAAACCTCTCTGAGGCACCCAAGGATGGAGGTTTGAATATCTCCCAGTTGCTCAGGAAATATCACCAATGTTAGTAGAAGATTTTGTTGAGGTACACAGAAGAAAACCCTCAGGTCATATAATTTGTAGCATCTTTGATAGAGACATAACAACCTGAGTTTCGAGACTTCTTCACATAGAGACAGTTAAAATTTGCATGGTCATATGCTGACATGCTTTGGTTGGATCCAAAACTTATATTGCACCATCTACCATTACAACAAGGTATTAAGCCCATCAAAAAGAAGGCATCAACAAATCGCTCTACTAGTCAAAGCATAACTTAAGAAAATATTGGATGTCAATTCATAAGATCCATGGACTATGTAGACTAGATTTGAAATCTTGTGCCAGTGACCAAACCAATTGGGGGCATCTACATTTGTACAGACTTTAGAGATATCAACAAGGTGTGTCCTAAGGATTACTTCCTTTTGCTGAACATTGACATGATAGTGCACCTTAAAACAAGATACGAGAGGCTATCCCTCATGGATGGTTTCTCTGGGTATAACCAAATCAAAATCACAGTTGAAGACTAGCACAAGACAACTTTCACATGTCCATGGGGAACATATTGCTAGAATTTTATGCCTTTTGGGCTCAAAAATGCAGGAGCTACATATCAACATGCAATGGCGACTATTTTACATGACCTTGTACATACTCTCATGAAAGATTATGTCGATGATCTCATAGCTAAGTCAATAACAAGGGTAGATGATTTGAAAGTTCTAGACAAGATATTCCAAAGACTAGAAAATTACAAAGTTAGACTAAATCCAAAGAAATGTGTCTTTGGAGTGAAATCAGGGAAACTTCTAGGATATATCATTTCTAGAAGAGGCATTGAAGTAGACCTAGCGAAGGTAAAAGCTATCACAAAAATGCCTCCCCTAGCCAACATTGGTCAACTAAAAACACTATAGGGGAGATTACAAACTATTAGGCGCTTCATAGTACAACTAGTAGAAAAAACACATCCATTCCAACATTTGCTTAAGAAAGGAGTACCATTTGTATGGACACCTAAATTTCAGGAATATTTCCAACTAGGAAAGGATTATTTGCTTGCTCCACCTGTGTTAATGCCACCTACATATGACAGACCTTTGATACTTTACATTTCAAAAACTCACTCAACATTAGGAGCCCTTCTCGCACAAAATGATGATCAAAGTCATGAAAGGGCAATGTAATACATTAATCGTACCTTGGTGGGATATGAACTAAACTACAATAACATATAACATGCCTGTCTTGCAGTAGTCTTTGCTACTCAAAAAATTCGGCACTATATGCTAAACTGCCAAACCATGTTGGTCACAAAAATTGATCCTCTCAAATATCTCCTAAGTAAAGCAGAATTAATAGGCCAATTCGCTAAATGGGTGATGATACTTAGTGAATATGACATCCAATATGTGGAGAGGAAAGCTATAAAAGGGAAAGTAATTACAGACTAGCTAGCGGATACACCCATGAAGGTAGACCATCCTTTAGTGGTAGATTTTCTTGATGAGTTTATCTTCAAAGTTGACACTAGAACCGAATGGAAATTATACTTTGACGGGTCACATTCTAATCATGGTTTAGGAGCAGGCATACTATTTGTTACACCTCAAGCCGATACTATTCCTAAATCATTTAGGATTGATTTCCCTTGCACCAAAAACATAGCAGACTATGAATCCTTAGTGACAGGACTAAGAATGGTAGCCCAATGGAAGATTAAGAGTCTACATGTTTATGGGGATTCTCAGCTGGTAGTTCAGAAAGTAAATGATGATTATGAAACTAAAGATGAGAAACTTTCCTCATACAAGCGCATGGATGATAGTTTCAAGCAATACTTTGATGGAATCACCTTTCAACAAATACCATGCATTCAGAATAGGGTAGCAGATGCTATGGAAACCATGGATTTCTTATTGGATATTCCTAGCAACGTGCCTAAATTTGAGTTTTTGGTCAAACAGTTGTTGGTCCCTACCTATGATGTCCCCGATTCCATGATGGTGTGTACAATTATTGGTCCTACTTCCCCTTGGTACAAGGACATCTACGACTATTTAAATGCCCAAATCCTACCTTTAGACTTGTTAAACAACCAACGTAGAGCCTTTATTCATAAGTCTGCCAAATACACCATCATCGGAGATACCTTGCATAGATGTACCTTAGATAACACCTTAATGAGATGTCTCGATGTGGAAGAAGCACAAGCAACCTTGTGAGTGGTACATGAGGGTATATGTGGATCCCATTCTAGCAAACCTACTTTAGCTCACAAAATTATGAGATTAGGTTATTATTGGCCTATAGTGGAAAATGACTTATATAAATTTGTCAAGAAGTGTCGATAGTGCCAGATACATAGAGATTTGATACGTGCGCCAGCATAGGAGCTCCATACGATTAATTCACCATGGCCCTTTGCTCAATGGGGAATTGAACTCATAGGTAAGATACACCCTCCATCGTTAAATGGCCATAAGTTCATCATAACTGCCACTGAATAATTCACCAAATGGATTGAAGCTATTCCCATGACATACATCATCGACACACAAATGTCTAGGTTTATCCTAAACTACATAATCTATCAGTATGGTGTCCCTCAATCCATCACCACAGACAATGGCCATCCATTCAAAAACCAAGAAGTTCGCCATCTATGTGAAGAATTCCATATCCAACATCATTTTCCACTCCATATTACCCACAAGGTAACAACCAAGCTGAGGCATCTAATAAAACCATTATCAGAATCCTCAAAAAGACTATCAATGACGCTAGCCGTGAATGGAATTTTCAACTTAATCCTGCCTTATGGGCTTACCACACAAGCACCCGTACTCCCACTAGCGCCACTCGATACTCCCTAGTATTCGGATCTGAAGCTATCTTACCTATTAAGGTTGAAATTCCTTCCCTGAGGGTATCTTTGAAAGTTCATATTGACGATGAAGAGTACCGTGTATCTAGATTTCATGAGTTAGAATTCCTAAATGAACGAAGATAGAAGGCACTAGATCATTTTCAAGCATATTAGAATCATCTTCATTGAAACTATAATAGGAAAGTTCTAAATCAACACTTTGACATTGATGACCTGGTCTTAATGGAGAACCCCAAGAATCAAGTTGAACAAGAAAAACCAGGCAAGTTTGAACCTAACTGGTTAGGGCCCTATATTGTTACAGAAGCTTTTGGATCAGGAGCATATCAACTGTCTACCCTTGAAGGAGAACCACTTTTTTCACCAATCAACAACCTTCATCTGAAGAAGTTATATGTGTATCTTTTGAGAGTCTTGTCTTAATTGGAAAAATTAAAAAAATGGGAAAACAAAATTGTTACCTTGATGAAAACCTAGCAAACAGGCGTCTTTGTAACACCAAAAAAAATGAAAAATCAATAAATTAGTAGAGAGAAATAATCCATCCAATAGTGACAACCACTTCAGTGATGCTATGGATAAGTACCATGGTGAAAACCTGACAAATAGGCGCCATGTGTAGTTGACTTCGCTCCTTCGTCTACCATCATTCCAATCAAAATTTTCACTATCACTCATAATAAATAGTTGTCTTATCCATTACTTGGAGCGATTGACATCAAGTCCACTCTGTCTCCCCACTCCATCCTGTATGTCTTATTCCCGATTGGGGGAAAACCCTTGACCTATGTCATGTGGACCTTGTACATAGCAACCCAATGTCAAAAAATGTCCTGAAAAAAGCTCAAAAACATTAGAAAATGTCTTGAAAAAATCCGAAAACATAAAAAAACTCCAAAAAGACAAAAAAATAAAAAACATGTCAAAATTCCCAAAAATGGAGTCAGAGTCAGCTGTTTCAAGTCAATCGTAGACACAGCCAAACTACGTTGCCTCTGCGACTGGACGTAGGCAAGGCCATTAGTTGATGTTCCCTTGAGGCATTACGTTTGTCTATCTACGTTTGTCATGTATCACACACATAAAATAGTGTTGCACAATAAGATTTTTAAATCTAATCTAAACATGCATAAATCTAAATCAAACAACAAATAATGAGATAAACAAACTAAAAAGTGAATAATGACTAGGTTCAATGATAACGACAAATCGAAGCATGAACGCATCCAATGACGCGGAAAGTTGTTCTATTCTACGATATGCAACTTCCTATGGGGTATCTAAATGTTTGCAACTTAGGATGACTACCGCTAAGATGTAAATGACACCTAATAATGCAAGATTTTTGAGAAATTTTGTCCAATTTATGTCCAAGGTTGATCGTAAGAAATAGAAGCAAAAAAGACAGTTTTGTTTTTGGACTGAATTTGCAGTTTTTCAAAAAAATTATTGACAATCAAATGCGTTGATATATTTAGTAGATGCGTTTCAATTTTCAAATGTGGTTAATTGACCAAAGCAAGTCTCAAATCAAAAATTTAGACACCCCATAGGAATTTGCATATCGAAGTCAGTGGTCATGTCGAACTACGAGGTCTCTACATGTATAACGTAGGCAAGACTATCAATCGATGAGCTCCCAAGGCCACACTAGGTCAGTCCAATAGGGTTTATCACATTCACTATCACACACGTTCCATATCATCAACTTAACTACATATTTTAAGTCAGTTATGTCAGTTAAAGTCTGGTCGAACTACAAGGTCTTTGCGTGTACAATGTAGGCAAGGCTATCAATCGATGAGCCCACAAGGCCGCATTAGGTCAGTCCTTTAGGCTATATCATCTCATATCTACAATAAGTCAACACACACACACACTTATAACAGTCAAGGCATCAAATCAATTCATGCATCAACAAGACAAACATCTCAAACTATCATCAAGTCAAAATCAAACACATTTTCAGAACAATCAAATTATGTCTTATCCAAGATATGTCTTTCTTGAAAACATACATTATTAGTTATCATAGCCTTATGTAGTTTGTCGCATCAACGTCATCAGGCTCAAATGTCTTATACGACACGTGTCATTCTGAAACCAAGGTTTTTAATGCGTTACACAGATGATTACAAAGTCAAAACCAGACTCAATGTCTTATACAGTATGTGTCATCCCTCACATTGGGCTATGTCAAACATCAAACAATTACACAAGATCAAGTTTTGGAAAATAATTTTATTTGGTTTTTTGACTTTACATTGTATTTTGTCTTATCTTTTTATCCATTTGTGCATGAGTCCGATTACTAGCTTTCTCAAGGATGTCCCTTGAAGGATTTAGAGAAGCAAGGATGTTTCAAGACTCTTTTTCTTTGACTGTTGTCTATCAACAGTCTTTTTAACTTTGGATTTTGATTCATGTTACTAGTTTCCTCAAGGATTTCCCATGAAGGATTTAGAGGAGAAATGACGTCTCATGACCCATTTTTATTTGTTTGATGTCTTTGGTTTGTCTAGACAAAAAGACTGGGGCAATCTTGCTCTTAGTATGAGTTAAGACACTCCTTGTCTGTGACTATCTGTTTTTCACAAGTGGATGACTTTGTACATTATAGTCTATCTCATATCATGGTGTGTACTATCCATTTGTGTCAATCCTGCCCAATGATGATAAAAATGCAAAGCTTAGTATGTATATGAAAAAATATCGAAGATTATATGTCCTTCAAACAACCTTTCTTGTTTCATACTAACATTTTGAATTATCAAAGCTAACATTTCTTATTTTTTGTATCTTCACCACCCTTATCTATGTTTCTCAATCATTTTTATCCTTCATCTTCTAGTTTTCTCATCCATTTTGAGAGCACACTCATGTTCTTTGAACCCACCTGTCCTCTCGAGGGGGCATACCACTTCCTTCTCTTCATTCTCCCTTTCACTAGGACATATTTTGAATGATTTTATTTGACACAATGTGATAAACAACATTGTATCAAAGAGGGGCAAACTGTAGACATCAAATATTGTCCTAGGCTTGTGACTCTTAACTTCTACATAATTCTTACATCTTCATTTCTTATAATTAAATAATGTTAATTATTTAATTATTTTTCTAAAGTCATGTCATCTATTAATTAAATAACTTTAATTAATTAATTAATTAATTCTTATCTTTATTCTTTCTTGATTAATTAATTAAATAAATATTATTTATTTAATTACATTGCTAATTAAATCTATCTTCTATTAAATAATCATTTTAAGTTATTTAATTAATTCCTGTCACACTTTCAACTATCATTAAATAATTACTTTAATTATTTAATTAATCTTTAGCCTTTTCCCTCTTTAATTAAATAAATCTTTATTTATTTAATTTAATCCCTTTAATTAAGTAAATATTTATTTATTTAATTTAATCTCAAAATCTTGAATGTTGAATTAAATCATTATTTAATTCATAAAAAGATTTATCCATATCACAATCTTCTATAATTAAATAATATATTTATTATTTAATTTGTCATTAATCACTTAAGTCTAGGTAAGATTTGAGTTTCTAACAGACAGTTTTATTTATGTCTATCTTATCTTATACAACAACCCTCTATTAATTAAATAGCTTTAATTATTTATTTTTATCTTTATTCTTCTTTGATTAATTAAATAAATTTTATTTATTTAATTACATCGCTAATTAATTAATTCTCTGTTTGAATTAAATAATTTATTATTTAATTTTCCTCTTATCATATTTCGACTATAATTAAATATTCTTTTCAAATTATTTAATTATTCAATTAACCTTTTCAGTCAATTAAATAAATTATTATTTATTGAATTAAATAATTTCAATTTCGAATGTTGAATTAAATTAACATTTAATTCATAAATAATTGTTTCTATCACATTCTTCTATCGCCCACTTAACTAATTATTCACTCACCATCTGACTCAAGATCTATTTAAATCCGTTGGTTGTCTCCGGATTCAATATCTGATCATCTTTGCGAAAAGGACTCTCTATCACAACCAGTCAGTTAACTGGTTCTAACTCATATGCATGAACATATTTATTAATTAAATATCTTTAATTAATTAATTAATTCATGTGTGCATTCGAACAAATCATTCTCCAAGTTCTAACTTTATCTTTTTCATTCAAAGTCTAATTTTTTTAATTTTCAAAGACTTTCAACTAAAGATTAAATCATTTATTTAATCTTGATCTCATATTCATTTTATTTTCGAACAGTCTTAACAAAAGATTAAATTATTATTCTAATTTAATCTTTATCCTGCAGAATTTCCCAACTCACGTTCTAACTGACACATAACTCACATCGCATGACATTCAACAATCTCAATCATTGATCTCTCTTTCAAATCCGAGTTGGTCATTTGAAAATCAACTATCTATAAATTGGATGATTTTTGCCATTATTCCTCCTGCCGAAATCAATATACTTTTTGGAAGAACTTAATCTTCTATATTTTTTTTAGACATACGTAAAGGCTAGGCTTTCATACATACTGAAAATTTGAGGGCAAGAATACCAACATGACAAAATGGAGGAAAATCAAGAAAATTTGAGGAAATGGATTGATATTCGGTGAGACTGATCTATGTTTTAATTTATTTACTTTTTTAGTTTATTTATCTCGTTCTTTGTTGTTTGATTTATATTTATGCATGTTTAGATTAGATTTAACAATCTTACTCACCAACATTATTTTATCTAAGTTACATTTGGTGAACCCGATGTGAAGACACTTCAAACTTTATGAATCCATTTCGTTTTCTCATTTTTTTTGTTTTGCAAGTATTGTACGACAAACCACATTTGACAAACGAAATGACGAATCTGAGTTTGCAAACCGCATCTAATTTTTTTTGAGACGCATCTGACGACACGAGACGCATATGAAAGCTTCCACAAGGCATTTGATTGTCAACTTCGTGATGCATCTATAAATTAAAATGATGCATTTGGCTAGAAAAACTTTCAATTTTTCAAATTTCATATTTTTCGTGTTTTGATATTTTTTTCGTTTTGTTTTTCGCTAACATTTTGTTTGTAGTTGTGATTTAGGGGGATAATATTGTTTTTGCAAGATGAAGCCTAGAATATATTGAAAACCAAACCCATTTTCTTTCAAGACGAATGATGAAGACCAATAAATTTCTAATTGGTTGCATGCAAGACCTTTTCTTTAAGATTGTGAATATTGAAATTAACTTTTCTATTTGATAGTTAGAAAATCGTTATTTGGAATTAAAAAGAACCAATGTTTTCTGTGATTGTTTATGTTAGTGTAGAACCCTGATTCGGTATACTGTAGTATCCTCTTCCCTTGCACATTCGTGTGATCTTAGGTGTAAGAGAACCGATTATTGACTCTAGAGAATTGGGCCTACGTTGGTGGTTAAGAGTAACCAACGTGACTCAAAACCAGTGATGAGATTTATCACCTAGCCACTCCCAACTGGTATATTAATTTTTATACTCGAGGAAATCTCAGTATTACGAGGATCCCAATAGACAATCTATTGATTTCCTAGTACCCTTGAGGTACGTCGAAACCTACAGAGCCTAACCTCTATAGACTGGGATGATATTGCCTCTTGCATGGCACTTCTGAATGGGTGCCCGAATTAAAAATCCAACTTGTTGTAGTTTTCCAAAATCCTATTTATTTATTGGTGCAACGGGTCAGACTTGTGAAGCTGTCTCAAATTCTTACGATTCATGTGTAGAGATGAAATGTATGCCATGGGAGTTTCATGGGTACATTAGCTTGGCTGCCTTGTATAAGTGAGTGTCATCGAGGGGAGCCAGTGGGGTCAAGCTACTAGTCATTCACCTTGAATATGCATAGCTGGAGAAATCCAATTGAGAACTCAGTAAATATTGTCCAACACAGCCTAGGTTGTACTTGTCTTCTGATTTTAATAGATTCATACACATCAAACTGAAAACACTTTGTATTCTATGATTGTTCTTGATTTATTCATCAAAACTTGATCCTTAAACTGAGTTAGTCATAACTTTGTCATCAAAAAACCACAACTGTAAACCGAGTTGCAACTGTCATATTTCAAAGCACATGTGTCTTTATGAGTCGCAACTATTAAATTAAAAACCGGATGTGTCTATCAATAAACTCAGTTTTCACAAGGTTTAGATTTTGAGTCGCATATTCTTACTGAGTCGCATCTATCATAGTTTAAATCACATATGTCAAAAAAGTCGCATTTGTCTGTCAACATTCGAGACTTGGTTTGGCCAATTAACCGCATTTGAAAACTAAAATGCATCTGCTAAATCTATCAACGCATATGAAATCTGAGTCACATTTGACTGTCAACAAAAATTTCAAAAAACTACAAACTCAGTCCGAAAAAAAACTATCTTTTTCTCTTTTGTTTCTTACGATCAACCTCGAACAAAAACTGGGAATTTTTTTTCAAAACCCTTGCATTATTAGGTGTCATTTACATCTTAGTGGTAGTCATCGTAAGTTGCAAAAATTTAGACACCCCATAGGAAGTTGCATATCATAGAATAGAATAACTTTTCACATCATTGGATACGTTCATGCTTCAATTTGTCGTTATCATTGAACCTAGTCACTATTTTCCTATTAGTGAATCCTTCCAGATCAATAGTCTAGTTTGGGAAATTCACCTTGTCAGTTGTCTTTTTCCTACAATCAGGTTCCTTGGTAAAGTTAGATCATTGCTTGGATTTATTCCATAGGTGGTAGGTTATACCCATCTTAGAATCATATACCGTCATAATCTACTCAAAATTTTGCATACTATCCATCCTAGCATACGTCATCCTAGTAGACGCCATTTTAGAAGTCTTTGATTTTAGTGACATCCTTTATATTCAAAAAATCCCAAAAACATAGAGATCGAACATATCATTTTAGGTGTAGTTGCATTGCCTCATTGTGAGAAAAAATTTCATGGTTGAAACAAGGTCTAAGAAGAAACGTAGAGAAATGACAAACCCCAATGAATTCATCAATCCTTTCGGAAACCAACCATCAAGAAAAGAGAGACCATACAAAAATTTTCTTGGAAAACACGTCACTAGAGACACACATGCAAATATTTTTTCTAAAGACATAGACGCTGTTGTACAAGATCCTAAGTTTGCATCCTTTATGGATGTGTGTTTGGTAAATGGTCCCCAATGATATCTAGCAAAGTTACTAATAGAAGGTGTCACACTACCACCTAGATTTGACGTTCACACTTTGAAAACAACATCTAGTCAACCAACACAAACCGTGACATCAAGTGTCTCTATTCCTCAAATTACCACAACAATACCAATTGGCATACCTACTCAAACATCGTCAATTGTAAACACAACCCCATTCAATATAACACAAGGTTTACAATTCACTACAGGAGCATCTTCATCCAACCCCTTTGGCACAAACACTACTGGTAAAAGATCCAAAATTGGAACAAACACAACCATACCTCATACTAATACCAGTACTATCATTCCACAGATAAGAGTTACACAAAACATTTCGACACGAAATATTCCTATACCAAATCAAACTATTCCGACAAGATATATCCCTACACGAAATCTAAACATTCATACAAGATATATACCCTCACCAAATCGCAATCCATCACAGAACATAGCATTTCAGTACACCTACATTGATCCTAACAACACAAACAACATGTCCTTGAGACAGGTAGATGTTCTGCAAAATCAAATGCAAATCCTTCAACAATAAATGGACAATATGTCTATGTTAGGCAAATGAACTATCTCAGTGCAAGATTTATGCCCATGTCCTTTTGACATAGTGCTATACATGACACCCTTCCCACATAGATACATTGTACTGAATTTTCCTAAGTATAATTGGAAGAGGAATCCTTTATAACACATTAGAGAATAATCTACAACATACATGGACATATCATATGACCCCACATATTTGACGAGACTATTTTCGTGAACCCTTGTCGGGATAGCACTGGAATGGTTCTCTAAACTACCATACGACATAAGATCATGGGGAAAATTAGCTAAGAAGTTTGTCAAACACTTTGCCTTCAACATAGACAATAAAATAACAATATCTACCTTGTGTCGCACCACGCAAGAAGAAGGTGAAACTTTCACCACTTTCTTCCAGGGATGGAGAAGTTTAGCTAGTAGATGTCCAGTTGAGATACCAGAAAAACAAAAATTCACGATATTTGTTGAAAATATTAATTCAAAACTAGGAAGTGACTTAAGGGTACATTGTTGTACTTCATTCCTAGACTTGGTACATAAGGGAATCATAATTGAAAATGACCTTATTGACAAAGGAGACATTAAAGTACCAGGTAGGAACCCGGTTGTTCAACATCAAAATGCTCCCAATGATAGAAACAAGTTCTTTATTTACTTTATTAGTATTTTAGTTTGATTATCTCATTCTTTGTTGTTTGATTTAGCTTTATGCATGTTTAGATTAGATTTAACAATCTTACTATGCAACAGTATTTTATCTATGTAACACTAACCCTTAATATTTGGATCCCCCTATGCTCTTGATTTCTTCATCTTTATTTTTTCTTGATGTTGTGGATTCTATGTGTTGTCCCTCATGTGACAACATTCCATGGATACATCTCACTATGTATATCATGCCATAATATATCTTTATCTTTCTTCTCCTTAGAATGACATGTGCTCCTTTGTGTGGTACACATCATTCTAGGGGGAGCTCTCATATCTAATTATTCTTATTTTTTGTCTTATAAATATGGATTTATTATGATCTCATCATCTAGCTTGGGGGAAAACTGACTAGACTTTCCTTATATCTTGATCTCATCATCTAACTTGGAGGAAATCTAACTAGACTTGTCTTTTTTGTGACTATCTTGTAATGCAATTTGTAACAACCACATGCATATCTATTTATTGTATGGTCTCTAGCATAACACAACTTTCTAGCCATACTTATTAGCATTAGCTTTTATCTGATCAAATTTTATTATGTCTATTTTTTCTTTTTTGCCTAACGTGTTTGTCTACAACTAACATGTTTGTGGTAAAATTGTAGTAATCTTTGTGTGATAAAAGACCCGTGTCCTCTTCATGTCTTGGGTCAAATTCTATATCACATATACTAGATCAAATATTTGTGTCCTCTTCATCTTGGGTATATTATCTTCAACCAATTCTCTACTTTAGCTCACATCTATTAGAATACATATGCTTGCTAAAGTGGGGGAAAAATGTAATGTCAAAAAATACATTTTATCTAATTTTGCATTCCATAACCTCCCATTCAAAATAGCTAAATTTGATAATGCAATATCCCCTTTACCCAACATTAATTTTGTCATTAACCCTTTCATTTTCAACTGTTAAAATGAACTTTTTTTTGTGGATGATCACACAATGCACATACGTCTATGCACTATGTGAATGTCTCAAAAATATTCTTGACTATGTAGCCATTTGGACATTACAGTTCTCACCTTCTCATGAAGTCTAACATCTTTGTAACTTGTGGGAACATCGAAAATGTGCCTTCGAATGCCTTTTCTCCTTGTAAACCTCCTATTCTCTCATTCATTTTATTCACTCTGTTCACTTTCTCAATCTATCTTGCTCATTATCAGTCTCATTCTCTCATTCTATCAAGCTCTCTTGCACCTTGGCTTTCTACTCTAGCACTTTGGTATTCTTGACACAAGCTTGGATGTTGCATAATCTTCCTTTTGGCACTCCTTGTTTGCTAAAGGGAGGGAAAATCTAATTTTCTCATTGTATTATCATATTTACTTTGAGTAACATATTGTCATTCTAATATGTATATTTATCCCTTTAGGTCATCTATTTTATTTCATCTATCTCTATTTATCTGGTTGTCTATGGAGGTGCGAACACCTATGTGGAATTTTGATTGAGGCAAGTCCCCAAAACAACCCCAACCATTTTCTTGTTTCCTTGCGTGTAGGTTTTGAAGCCATGACATTGTAGGAGGCTTCATTCATGAACCTCTTATGAGTCTCATTTCCTTGCGTGCAGATGTTGAAGCCATGACATTGTAGGAGGATTCATTCGTGAACCTCTTGTGAGTCTCTTTTTCTTTTCCATTCCATTATTTCCCTTTAATTTCATTTTTTTTTATGCTTGTTATGATTACTATGTTATTATTCTATTATTATGTTATTTAAGCAAATTTCTTTATTTTTAGTTACTAAATAGTCAGTAGATTCATTGTTGTTTCTGTTACTAAACTTAGTTTTTGGTCCGTATGAGACTATAACATGCCACAAGGACTTATGTGTGTTGCACTATCATCCTTGGCTGAGATCCTACCAATTTTCTTAGGAGACCTCTGCAACCTACTCTTTCAGTCCTTGAAACTCTTATCCTCTAATTTTACATAAATCACAAAATATTAACAAAACTCCCTTATCTCTCCATCTCTTTCACCTGAGCTTTGATCTCCGAGGTAGTCGAGGAAATGTTTCCCTTCGAGATCACATCATTTCAGGGTGTCAAATTTCCTCCTCTATAACTAGGTTCTTGGTATCACTATAAGCCCATTTGCATCCAGACTCTTTTTTTTCTCCTCAAATTTTTCTTCATGTTTTTGCTCAAGTTTTCCCTTCCAACTTCTATTTAAGTCCTTGCGAGGTAGTCTCTTATCAGGCCATCTCTTTCAATATATTCATGTTGATAGCCAAACCTACCAAGAATTTTCTTGAACTTGTCAATGGAACCCTTAGCCCGTCAAAATTCCTTTTCTTATCAATACACATCCCATAGCTTCCAATTATTCTAGCCAATAGGTAACAACCTTCCTTACCTAAGATAGTAAAATATCCTATTATGATCTAAGAAGTAAGAATCTTACCTTCTTATGTTGCTTGAAATGGAACTTATCACATTCGTAAATTTTCCATAAATTCTCCAAGATAGCAACTTTGTCAAACATAAAAGAGGTAGCTTATGAGGAATCACATGGGAGCCACAAATTTTGATTATTATACATCCATAATGATATAACCAATCAACCTAATTATGGTAAACTTTGGTCTTAGGTCAAAATACATGTGTCCTCTTCATGTCTTGGGTCAAATTCTATATCACATATACTAGATCAAATATCTGTGTCCTCTTCATCTTGGGTATATTCTCTTCAACCACTCTCTCTACTTTAGCTCACATCTATTAGAATACATATGCTTGCTAAAGAGGGGGAGAAATCTAATGTCAAAAATTGCATCTTATGTAATTTCACATTCCATAACCTCCCCTTTAGAATAATTAAATTTGATAATGCAATATCCCCTTTACCCAACCCTAATTTTGTCATTAACCCTTTCATTTTCAACCATTAAAGTAAACTTTTGTTGCAAATGATTGCACAATGCACAAACATCTATGTGCTACGCGAACATCCCAAAAAGATTCTTGACTATGTAGCCATTTGGACGTTACGCTTCTCACCTGCTCATGAAGCTTAATGTCTTTGCAACTTACAGGAACATCAGAAATGTCCCTTTGCATGCCTTTTCTCCTTTTAAACCTCATATTCTCTTGTTCATTCTATTCACTCTATTCACTTTCTCTCAATCTATCTTGCAAATTATCATTCTCATTCTCTCATTCTATCAAGCTATCTTGCACCTGGGATTTCTACTCTAGCACTTTGGTATTCTTGACACAAGCTTGCACTTGCATACTCTTCCTTTTGGCACTCCTTGTTTGCTAAAGGGAGGGTAAATCTATTTTTCTCATTGTATTATCATATTTAATTTGAGTAGCATATTGTCATTCTAATATGTATATTTATCCCTTTAGGTCATCTATTTTATTTCACCTATCTCTATCTATCTAGTTGTCTGTGGAGGTGTGAACACCTATGTGGGGGTTTGACTGAGGCAAGCCCCCAAAACAACCCTAACCATTTTCTAGTTTCCTTGCGTGTAGGTTTTGAAGCCATGACATTATAGGAGGCTTCAATCGTGGACCTCTTGTGAGTCTCTTTTTTTATTTTCCATTCCATTAGTTCCTTTTAATTTAATTTAGTTTATGCTTGTTATCATTATTATGTTATTATCCTATTATTCTATTATTTAAGCAGATTTATTTGATTTTAGTTACCGAATAGTCAGTGGGTTCATTGTTGTCTCTACTAGTAAACTTAGTTTTTGGTGCATATGAGACTACAACATACCACAAGGACTTATGTGTGTTGCACTATCATCGTTGGTTGAGAGCCTACCAGTTTTCTTAGGAGACCTTTGCAACCTATTCTTTCAGTCCTTGAAATTCTCATCCTCTAATTTTGCATAAATCACAAAATATAAAACAAAATTTTCCCTTATCTCTTCATCTCTTTCACTTGTGCTTTGATCCCTGAGGTAGTTGAGGAACATTTTCCCTTTGAGATCACATCATTTTGGGGTGTTGAATTCCTCCTCTACAACTAGGTTCTTGGTATCACTATAAGCCCATTTACATCTAGACTCATTATTTTCTCCTCAATTTCATCTTCATGTTTTTGCCCAAGTTTTCCCTTCTAACTTCTATTTATGTCCTTGTGAGGTAGTTTCTTATAAGGCCATATCTTACAATATATTCATGTCGATAGCCAAACCTACCAAGAATTTTCTTGAAATTGTCAATGGAACCCTTAGCCCATCAAAATTCATTTTATTATCAATACACATCCCATAGCTTCCAATTAGTCTAGCCAATAGGTAACCAAATTCCTTACCTAAGATAGTAAAATATCCTATTATGATCCCAGAAGTAAGAATCTTACCTTCTTATGTTACTTGAAATGGAACTTGTCACATTCGTAAATCTGCCATAAAGTCTCCAAGATAGCAGTTTTGTCAAACATAAAAGAGGTAGCTTATGAGGAATCACATGGGAGCCACAACTTTTGATTATTCTACATGCATAATGATATAACCAATCAACCCAATTATGGTGAACTTTGTTACTAGGTTAAAATACTTGTGTCCTCTTCATGTCTTGGGTCAACTTCTATTCACATATAGTAGATCAAATATTTGTGTCCTCTTCATCTTTGGTATATTCTCTTCAACCACTTTCTCTAATTTAGCTCACATCTATTAGAGTACATATAATTGCTAAAGAGGGGGAAAAATGTAATGTCAAAAATTGCATCTTATATAATTTCACATTCCGTAACCTCCCCTTTAGAATAATTAAATTTGATAATGCAATATCCCATTTACCTAACCTTAATTTTGTCATTAACCCTTTCATTTTCAATTGTTAAAGTAAACTTTTGTTGTGGATGATCGCACAATTCACAACTGTCTATGTGCTACGTGAACGCCCCAAAAAGATTCTTGACTATGTAGCCATTTAGACGTTACACTTCTCACCTGCTCATGAAGTGTAATGTCTTTGCAACTTGCAAGAACATCGAAAATGTCCCTTTGCATGCCTTTTCTCCTTTTAAACCTCATATTATCTCATTCATTCTATTCACTCTATTCACTTTCTCAATCTATCTATCTCAGTGTCATTATCATTCTCTCATTCTATCAAGCTCTCTTGCACCTTGGATTTCTACTCCAACACTTTGGTATTCTTGACACAATCTTGGACAGTGCATACTCTTCCTTTTGGCAAGTTCCTTTTTTGCTTAAGGGAGGGTAAATCTATTTTTCTCATTGTATGATCATATTTACTTTGAGTAGTATATTGTCATTCTATTATGTATATTTATCCCTAGTTAGGTCATCTATTTTATTGCATCTATCTCTATCTATCTAGTTATCTGTGGAGGTGCAAACACTTATGTAGGGGTTTGATTGAGGCAATCCCCCAAAACAACCCCAACCATTTTCTTGTTTCCTTGCATGTAGGTTTTGAAGCCATGACATTCTAGGAGGCTTCATTCGTGGACCTCTTGTGAGTCTCTTTTTTCTTTTCCATTCCATTATTTCCTTTTAATTACATTTAGTTAATGCTTGTTATCATTATTATGTTAGTATTCTATTATTTTGTTATTTAAGCAGATTTCTTTGATTTTAGTTACCGAATAGTCAGTAGGTTCATTGTTGTCTATCTTAGTAAACTCAGTTTTTGGTCTGTATGAGACTACAACATGCCACATGGACTTTTGTGTGTTGCACTATCGTCCTTGGTTGAGAGCCTACTAGTTTTCTTAGGATACCTTTGCAACCTACTCTTTTAGTCCTTGAAACTCTCATCCTTTTATTTTGCATAAATCATAAAATATAAAATAAACTCCCTTATCTCTCCATCTCTTCCACTTGAGCTTTGATCCCTGAGGTAGTCGAGGAACTTTTTCCCTTCGAGATCACATCATTTTGGGGTGTCGAATTTCCTCCTCTACAACTAGGTTCTTGGTATCACTATAAGCCCATTTGCATCTAGACTCATTTTTTCTCCTCAATTTTTTCTTCATGTTTTTGCCTAATTTTTCCCTTCTAACTTCTATTTAAGTCCTTGTGAGGTAGTTTCTTATAAGGCCATCTCTTTCAAGATATTCATGTTGATAGCCAAACCTACCAAGAATTTTCTTGAACTTGTCAATGGAACCCTTAGTGTCAAAATTCCTTTTCTTATCAATACACATCCCATAGCTTCCAATTATTCTAACCAATAGGTAACAACCTTCCTTACCTAAGATAGTAAAATATCCTATTACAATCCAAGAAGTAAGAATCTTACCTTCTCATGTTGCATGAAATGGAACTTATCACATTTGTAAATCTGCCATAAAGTCTCCAAGATCAAAATTTTGTCAAATATAAAAGAGCTAGCTTATGAGGAATCACATGGCAGCCACAAATTTTGATCATTCTACATCCATAATGATATAACCAATCAACCCAATTATGGTAACTTTGGTCTTAGGGGAAAAGAAGAGTTGCCTAAGTAATTTTAGCACTTGATCAAATAATCTCTTCCCGTGAGAACCCAACTTGTTCAAAATAGGAGTGACAAACAAGTCCCCAAAAATATTGTAATTCATAGAAGAGTAGTGCATGTTCAAATGCATAATTCTCATTTTGATCTATAGGATATGCCAAATTGGGACCAAGTCTAAAACTAATTGCTCTCCCAATGACTTGCCTTTTTCACCAACAAAAGTGTTATAGAATGTGGCACAAAATAAAGTACCACATAAATGTGCATGGAGGATTACTTCTTTTAAATTCCGTCATTAGCTGATGAAAGATATTTACCATCTATGATCCATAATCAAATAAATTGTTGACATGGGAGTTTCAAAAATCTACAACAAGCATCATAATACAAATCTAGTTTTGTTATTTGTATCTTATTCCCAAAATCTAACACATTGATTGAAATGTCAACCTAAAAATCCTTCAAATTTGTTGCATCTAATTGCACCAATTCATTCCTTGGACTATGCTCAAGTAGTGCTAGATTTTTGTTAGTTCTATTCCTATGAACTGAAAGCCATTTGACCTTGATCTACACTTAACTTTGTGATATTTAGTAGGTAGCTCATCTAGTTCATTGCTTTAGCCAACATTGGGGTTTAAGTTGAAAACAACTCTAATTATTTCGTTATCAAGTGTGAACAATAGTGTTTCATCCAAAACCAAATCTTCACTAAACTTTGGGTTTTGCTTGTGAATGTAGCCAATAAAGTTTTCACATAACAAATACTTAGTGATTATAAATTTTGCTAAGTTGAATCTCTGAGGGTTATTCATGGGACTAGGATTGATTGGCTTATTAAATAAATGTTCAAACAAGTTTGACCCACTATTAAGAATTTCAACGTCCATAGATTTAGCCAAACTTAGCCACATCTTGAATATGAATGGTTAAAACCCCTTTTTCTAGTGATTTTTAAATCATTTGACCACCCCAAAAAATTGGTTCATCAAACTCTTACATTATAGCCTCTTTGAATATTGTGATATTTTAAACTTGAGCTAGTGATTCCTTGTTTTTGTATTATAGACAATGGAAATGGAAATGGATCCTTTTATAGTCCATGATACTAGGCGATTTGTTTTTTTGGTCTACAAATGGCTTATAGTAATATGAGACTACCCCATACTCCATGCAAGAGGTAGTTAACCATACTACAAATGAGGCGTACATACCCGACCCTCCACAAGATTTGAACTTTTGACCTCTCTTTCAAGAATACAAATTCTCCACCATACAATACAAGAAAACCTATAATCTAAGAAACACATACACTTCAACATTTTTTTTAATTTATAACCTTTAGACTAGTAACAAATAAAATTAAAACCTTCGTAGAGTGACAAAAAAAAATTGAATAGATAGCATGTAACAAAACTTTTTGAAATGCATGTTTCTCTTTAACAACCTATTGATTGCTTTCTCCTTATAATTATTTATTCTTTGATTCAATATTAAAAAAAATTCTTTAAAATGCATTAAATATCAAAAAGTCATAACACCCAAGTGATGAATCAATAATTCTCTAATTGTGAGAGACTCTTTCGTGACTAGAGAAATTAATTCACATGATTGTGTTGAGCAAGTACTATTTGTCGAGAAATACCACTCACAATGATGAGCTAGGGCAATCGAGGTGCATTTTACCTTTATAGGAAGTAGATGGCTTTACACACTAGAAAATGGTGTATAAATGACTTTCCCTATAGCATGAACAATTGAGCTCTAGGGAAAGTCATTTATACACCATTTTCTAGTGTGTAAAGCCATAAGTTTCTCTCCTTGGCTGGTAAAATCCAAGTTGCCAATAAAATATTTCTTGCCACACATGTCTATTATTCGTCTTGTTGAATGCCTTCCAAAAAAGGTTATGAAGACCTCATCAAGCTTATTCGACAGTTTTTATGGTCAAAATGGGATGGCAATAGGGGATTTATATCCACTTCATGGAGTCACTACATTCAGCCTAAATGCAAAGGGGGTTTGGGGTTGATTGATCCTAAAACTCAAGGTATTTGTTTGGCTACTAAATGGATTACAAGAGCTGTCAAAGGTGAGGAACCTTGGAAGATTCTTATAAGAAACAAAATCAGCTCAGCATCAGTAAAAGGTAAATGGAAACTAGTGGGATCTCTTGACAAAATTCTTCATGCTCCTTCATTTTCAATTAATGCTTCTCCATCCCTTCAATCAATTTGGAAGGCTTGGCAATGTGTTTGTCATCTTTTACAATGGAGAGAGGCCTCTCTTCAACATGGTTTCAGCTTCTCCACTTCCTCCATTTGGTGGAATAAACTCATCCGTTATCACGAGTAGCCCTTAGCCTTAAGCTTTCCGAAACAGTCATATTTTCTGTTCAAAAAAGGGGTCTGTAATGTTGGTGATCTCTGGGGTTTCTCCACCTTGAGTTGGCTCCCATGGCATGCCTTCAAAGCTAGATTTAAGCTGAGCAATAAATTTAGACCTTTCTTGATTTTTATTGGTTCCTTGGTTCCCATGGAATTGACTATGAAGCTATGTACCCCCTTACATTGCAGTTTTTTCAAAGATTGGCTATGGCTGGGAGTTTATCCTTTCTTCAGATTCCCTTTAAAAAAATTGTATTTACAGTTGCTTCCTGTCCAACTTTTGAATCCTTGCTTAAATCTTAAGTGGCATTGTAGATTTAGTGAAAATCTTTGGGCCAATCTTTCTAATCAGATTTGGAAATCAAAAGCTTTTGCGAATGCTCAATTACTTGCTTGGAAAGTGCTCCACTGTAAACTGCCCATCGGGGGCAGGTTAAAGTGTATCAAGCTTCAGCCAAGTAAATGTCCTTTTTGTTCAAAAATTGAAGATACATGGCACATTTTCTGGGGCTGCAAATCTGTTAAAAAGCAATGGAATTCTATTTTTAATGACTTGGCTGCTATTTTTGATCATAAATTAAGATGGAAAGAGGATCTTCTAGGGATAGGACTGCATGATAATGTTATTGCTTCTAGTATCAGACAGATTATATTGTTGCATATATGGAGAACCAGATGTAAAGCAGTTTTTAACATTTATTGGAATCACCAGGAAGCTACAGTTTTAAAGCTTTACTCTGACACCTTTTATTGTCTTGCCTCCTTGTTCATGTAATTGCAGGCAAATTCTGAAAAGAATCCTATGTTGGAGGCCCATATTCATCAAATCAAACTGCAAGTGAACCAGCTTTTAAGCAAAAAAGGTCCTCATATATCATAGGCTCTAAGGTCTCAGTTCTGATCTTGTCGTTTCAGCTCTCTTCTATGTTGCTGATCTAAGTCTGTGATAGCTTTGGTCATTGTAATGCTGCCTTTTCAGTTTGCTGCTGTTTTTCTAGTGCTATAATTGTGATTTGCCTTTGCTGGCAGTGATGTCTTGTTGATATGTTCTGCAGTTTCTAACTGCATTTTTCTCATGTATCTAACTGCATTTTCTCAATATAAAAATTAAAAAATGACTTTCCCTTTATATGTGTTTAAACAACATAAAACCATGACTTAAAAAAGAGGGTACTAGACACAAGTCACCAAAGTGAAAAAAGATAAAGTGCATTAATGATGAAGGGGAATACCTAGGGAAAGGTCATTAATCAAGATCACACTAATCATATATAGAGAAGAAACATTGGATAGGGAGTGAACAATAATTCACAAAATTAATTTAATGTTTTCCTTTTAGGTTTGTTTGTTTTTTTCGTTTTTGTTGTTTTTGTTTTTTGTTTTTTTGTTTTTGTTTTTGTTTTTTAACTCTCTCACACACATATATCAATAGATATAAAAATATTTAGAGACAAATACTCATAGATATACAACTATCACTTACAATAATAAAATGGTCATCATGCTTTTTCCTATTGTTAGAAATAATAGATGCAATCTCTCTTTTCTTAGATCTTTATTCCTTCACATATTTCCTTTATGTACTTCTTATGTACTAACCTTGACATTTGAAGGCTCACATAATAAGAGATTTAAGAAAAGTTTAAATTTCCCAGTTTTCTTTACCTTGTGACTTTATGTTCTAGAATTTTAAAGCCTTAATCATAGTCTCTTTATTTCTCTCTTTAAATTATGGAACACACACAATACATGAATTTTTTTCTCTATTTTTCTTTAATGTAACAAAACAATAAACATAAAATCCTTTTTATAGTGCCTTCCATAAAAAGATTCATATACATTTACAACATAAAGAATCTTTTTAGTTTCTCCTTTATTCACATTTTATTTCCCTAAAATAATCACTTCAAAATTCCTTGATCTCATAACATTATTTTAGAATTTAAAACATATTGAATTCCATCACTTTTTTTAGCATCATAGAAAAATGAATATGGGCAGTCCTTATATCTCCCTTTTTCTATGCAAAATTCAAGATCTTATAGATTTATAATAGTCCCTTTGATTTGCATGGTTATTTTCCCCATTTAAATATTTATATACAAGAAAGATATTTTAGTGCACATATAAAACTAGATGTACTCTATTTTCTATTTCCATGCAAGCTTTATGGGACACACAAATTCTTCTTGCTTTTTAATTTTTTCATTGACATTCAAAGCATGGATATATATATGAAAGTATTGTATTTAGCATAATGAGTATGACTATTTTTTCTTTCACAAATGCAATTACTAGAAAATTATATCTCCTCAATTTTAATGTACTCAAACTTTATGTAATTTCATATACACACTTGCTTATTTATTATCTCATTATTTTGAATCTTACTACATGCCTAACTACCTATGAATATGTGAAGACTTGTAAAAGTAACATTTGGAACAATTTAAAAACAAAGTGATTACCTCTCCAAGAGGGAGAAATTTGAACACACCAATTGCTCTTCAAAATTAAAATATAATTATAATTTAAATATCTAATAAAGCCTCAACACATAGACCTTCACAATTCTTAAATCATCTTCTATTCCTTTGAATTATGTTTTTGAGTCATCACAAAAAAGTATAACATCACAATCTTGGATTTCTAATAAGTAGATTCACTGCCTCTTCAAAGAGGTTCACCTTGAAGTAAAACTAGTCTCCAAGTTTTGAAATGAAAGTTGGGACCAATCCACCAATAGAGTCTTCACACACAAGTGTCACATAGAATATTGAAACCGTTAATAGTCCCCAACAACAATTCTATTTTGTTGGAATTTTTTCTTGCAATCCCCAATTATAAGGGATGAAATAATATAGCTAGATCTAAGGATCATTTCGATCCTATAAATTAGATATACCTATGATTATTTATCGAGGAAAAAAAAAACAATTGACAATAATGGGACGACTCTTCTACACTTTGAGATTTTTGAGCTCAGGAGGATGTTCTTAGATATCTTTTTAGGGAAAATGAAAATTGACTGATTAGACAGTTTAACCAAACCCTATCCACAAAGATGTTCCTAAGATAGGTTGTCACTCCATGAGATTATATTGGTTTATCATACTTGTAAGCTATAAATCTTTTAATAAGGTAGACTTATGATAGGAGATGATGCAACATTATATGAAAAAAAATATTCCTATAGATGAGTCTACTCACAATCATTTAATTTATAAATAACATTAATATGAACAACATGTACAATCCCCTAGATATGACTCACAAATAGTAGGTTCATAAAAGATGTGATAGAAATTTATACACTTGGTCTATGCACATTGACATAACATAATTAATAAATAAATTATCAAAACTATGTGAATGGTTTCCATTTGGTTTAAAAAACTGGGCTAACAACAATTAATCATGATCAATGCCTAATCCATTATAATAGAGTAAGAAAATTGACTTAACTCAAATAAAAGCCTACATCACTTAAATTCCAAAAGGTTTGATACTACTTGAGTTTATATTGCAAAACTCAAACCCTTAAATAAATTTTCAGTCATCAATGACAACTCTAATTTAGTAACCCATTACCTACACCAATCATCTCATATAAGATTACTTTACAAACACAATAAATTTGATCCTAGAAGATATTTCTAACTCCCTAAAAATTTCAATCAAACATTAAAAAAATTTCCCATTAATAGATGAAAACTAATGTTATATTAATTTTCTAAGTACACTCAATAATAAGTGCAAAGATAAGAATCATAATAATATTCTATTAATGCTTTCTCAAAATTTCATCTAATTGAATTTATAAGTATAAAAAAAATGACCAAAGATTGGCCTAGAGGCCTAAGGAAATGTTTATGACACATAAGAGACCAACCTGTAAACCTAAAAATATATAATATATAGATAAATGAGGAACACCTAATTAAACCCTTGAAAACACCTAGCCATGTTTTTCCCCTTGAATTTCAACTACATAATGATCACACAAAATATGCTAATCAAATATTTGAGCTCCTCTCTTTGACCTCAAATACTCTACTTTAATAAAATGATTTGAAATTCTCAATTAAAACATTTACCAATAAGAAGTGATAATTTTATCCCCCTTGAACATAAAATATACTAGATTATGTAGTGTAGTTATGACCTTGAGATTTTTTTAAGCCCACACATAAAAAAATCATTATTGTAAAAGAAATTTTCTTTATATATATATATATATAATGAACCAAACAAAAGAATAATTACAATGGAGAAGGCAACCAAACAACTATCAGTTAGAACTAGAAAAAATAACAATACAACAACCTATAATGGCCAAGAAAAGGACTGAAACAAGAACAACTTGAAAGGAGCAACCCCACTATAAAACAGGACAATCAAACTCTAAATTTGAACATTCATTATAGTTGTTTTAAACATAGAGCATCATTTTATGGAGCTGTAACAACTAAAATTGGATCCTATCTTGATGATTGTTTATCTTCACATATTCTTTAGGACCCCTTGTAGTTATGAGTACAAAAAACAATTTAAAAAATAATATCAGAGTAAAACCTTAGTATTTCTACTTCTTGATAAACATTATAGCTCAAACAAATGGCCAAGGATCTACTTTTCTATTTGTGAAGAACAATAATCCACCTCATAGGATCAACACTAATATTATTCTAAAGGACTAAGCTCAAAATTGTTTCTTTCCAACATAAAACATGATAAAAAATAGCAAGGAGATAATTAAAAACAACATTCCACTTTTTCTTGTCCTCACACAATCCCAAAAAATGTGTTCTAAAATTTCATTGTGTTGATAAAATGGGTATTTATTTGGCTGAACCATCATACATCTCAACCTATCACCCATAGGGATCTTGAAATATAAAACCTTCCAAGCTAGAATTTGAGCATTAACCTTAGCCATAGACTACCAAATTTGAGCACTCAACTTTTTCTGAGTCTTTCTTGTAATTTGCATTTCAAATTTTGATTCAATCTAGGATTTAAAGGAAAAACAAGTACGAGACTCATAAAAATCTCTTTTAAAGGAAAGTAGCCAAACTGATTATTAGACAACCACCACCAATCCTATTCCTTGGAGAAATCACATTGTAGTGGAGTGCAAAGCTTCATAATGATGTCCATAAGAACCAGATATTTCACAAAATGACAAATCCATTAAACCCAAGTAGAAGTTGTGTTAATCCAAAGTTGTTCTTAATATTTTACAAGGAAGCCCACTCAAATTTGTTAAAATCCCACAAGTCCCCAAATTGTCACACCTTTATTGAATAAATAGTAAGTGTGTATTTGAAAGGAAACAATAATAGGTTGACCTTGATATTGGATCAATTTGTTCCACCAAATAGATGTTGACCCAAAATTGGACCCATGTTGTAGTGAATTTTTTTTTCCAATTCAAGAATTTACATACTTGATATCAAGATTTCGATATCGACTATAAAAGAAATGAAGCTTTAATATGAAATAAATGAGCCAACAAAAGTTTATTTAACCACCTATCATGTTGCCATTTATTTTTTATTATGGCTTGGATAATACAATGATAAATCAAGTTTTTCCAAGGTTCTTTTCCATCAATAGCTCTAATTATCCATTTCACTACAAAAGAGCCCCCTGAGTTTTGGAATCCAATAGGCCTACCCCACCTTTAGCTTTAGGTTGGATATAATGTAATCATGAAGTAGACTTGAAACCAACATTACCAGTCCAGTTAGACCATAAAAAGTAGCAGACAATTTTAATAAGGTCATCATAACCTCTTTTAAAAGACATCTAATAAAAGGAGTAATACACATGTGATGCTAAAAATATGCAATTCACAACTTGAATCTTTCCAACTAAAGATAATTTATTTTCCCAAGTGAATAGTTTAATTTTCACTTTATTAAGAAACCACTTCCACATATCTAAAAGGGAAACACCCAACCCAAAGGGGATTCCCAAGTACTGTGAAATCTTCCCATGTTTAATTTGTTTCCATTCTTTAGGAATCTAATGAGGAACTAGATCCTCTTGTATCGTGAAAAATTTAATTTTTTGATGGGCTAACTTAGAATAAAAAACAAAACTATAAAGATTAAGGAGATCCATAGCATTAATAATCTCCTTTTCATAATTTTGAAGAAAAAAAATGCTATTAGTAGCAAAATGAGAATTAATCACAATCACATTATTAGGATGGAAAAACCCTTGATCTTGTTCATTTAATTGTACTATTGTAGCAAGTAACCATGTACATCAACATCAAGAACATAAAGAAAATGAGACAAATGACAACCTTGCTTGATTGAGTGTTGTAAAGGGAATGCGTGTGACATCTCTTTATTATCAAATGAGCATTGGCATTTTTAAATAACATTTGAACATGCTCACATAACTTAGATAAAAACTCAACCATTGCAACATCTTGAGAATAAAATTTCATCACATTATATCATAAACTTTATTAAAATTCAATTTGACAAAGAGAATATTATGACCTGATTGTTAAGCCAATATTTTACACATACAATCTCCCTCGTGATTTTTTCCCCACTTCATAATTTACTTATATCCTTTAATTGTGATTTACTTCATTTTGATATAAAAAATAAAATTTCCCAAATTCACCAAATACCTACAGCCATAACATTTACCTTATTTGGGTCTAAATATTGCATCTTAGAGTGGGGCCTACTTCAACTCTATGGGCAAATACTTAACTAAAATCTTGGACTCCATTCAAGAAAAGCTCTTCATTTAATACCCAAAGCCTTGTGGTCAACTCACTTTAGTAACGTGCATTTAGAAAATTTGGATAAGATATTAAAATGGCATTCTCCATTTTCCTCATGTTTCTAACTACATTTTCCTCATGTATCTAACTGCATTTTCTCAATATAAAAAATAAAAAATAAAAAATGATTTTCCCTTTATATGTGTTTAAACAACATAAAACCATGACTTAAAAAAGAGGGTACTAGACACAAGTCACCAAAGTGAAAAAAGATAAAGCGCATTAATGATGAAGGGGAATACCTAGGAAAAGGTCATTAATCAAGATCACACTAATCATATATAGAGAAGAAACATTGGATAGAGAGTGAACAATAATTCACAAAATTAATTTAATGTTTTTCTTTTAAGTTTGTTTGTTTTTGTTTTTGTTTTTGTTTTTTAACTCTCTCACACACATATATCAATAGATATAAAAATATTTAAGGACAAATACTCATAGATATACAACTATCACTTACAATAATAAAATGGTCATCATGCTTTTTCCTATTGTTAGAAATAATAGATGCAATCTCTCTTTTCTTAGATCTTTATTCCTTCACATATTTCCTTTATGTACTTCTTATGTACTAACCTTGACATTTGAAGGCTCACATAATAAGAGATTTAAGAAAAGTTTAAATTTCCCAATTTTCTTTACCTTGTGACTTTATGTTCTAGAATTTTCAAGCCTTAATCATAATCTCTTTATTTCTCTCTTTAAATTATGGAACACACACAATGCAT
The DNA here is from genome assembly GCA_007115665.2 of Sequoiadendron giganteum. Taxonomy (NCBI): domain Eukaryota; kingdom Viridiplantae; phylum Streptophyta; class Pinopsida; order Cupressales; family Cupressaceae; genus Sequoiadendron; species Sequoiadendron giganteum. The sequence continues at coordinate 78,215,883 of CM021104.1, forward strand.
GAATTTTTTTCTCTATTTTTCTTTAATGTAACAAAACAATAAACATAAAATCCTTTTTATAGTGCCTTCCATAAAAAGATTCATATACATTTACAACATAAAGAATCTTTTTAGTTTCTCCTTTATTCACATTTTATTTCCCTAAAATAATCACTTCAAAATTCCTTGATCTCATAACATTATTTTAGAATTTAAAACATATTGAATTCCATCACTTCTTTTAGCATCATAGAAAAATGAATATGGGCAGTCCTTATATCTCCCTTTTTCTATGCAAAATTCAAGATCTTATAGATTTATAATAGTCCCTTTGATTTGCATGGTTATTTTCCCCATTTAAACATTTATATACAAGAAAGAGATTTTAGTGCACATATAAAACTAGATGTACTCTATTTTCTATTTCCATGCAAGCTTTATGGGACACACAAATTCTTCTTGCTTTTTAATTTTTTCATTGACATTCAAAGCATGGATATATATATGAAAGTATTGTATTTAGCATAATGAGTATGACTATTTTTTCTTTCACAAATGCAATTACTAGAAAATTATATCTCCTCAATTTTAATGTACTCAAACTTTATGTAATTTCATATACACACTTGCTTATATATTATCTCATTATTTTGAATCTTACTACATGCCTAACTACCTATGAATATGTGAAGACTTGTAAAAGTAACATTTGGAACAATTTAAAAACAAAGTGATCACCTCTCCAAGAGGGAGAAATTTGAACACACCAATTGCTCTTCAAAGTTAAAATATAATTAGAATTTAAATATCTAATAAAGCCTCAACACATAGACCTTCACAATTCTTAAATCATCTTCTATTCCTTTGAATTATGTTTTTGAGTCATCACAAAAAAGTATAACATCACAATCTTGGATTTCTAATAAGTAGATTCACTGCCTCTTCAAAGAGGTTCACCTTGAAGTAAAACTAGTCTCCAAGTTTTGAAATGAAAGTTGGGACCAATCCACCAATAGAGTCTTCACACACAAGTGTCACATAGAATATTGAAACCATTAGTAGTCCCCAACAACAATTCTATTTTGTTGGAATTTTTTCTTGCAATCCCCAATTATAAGGGATGAAATAATATAGCTAGATCTAAGGATCATTTCGATCCTATAAATTATATATACCTATGATTATTTATCGACGAAAAAAAAGCAATTGACAATAATGGGACGACTCTTCTACACTTTGAGATTTTTGAGCTTAGGAGGATGTTCTTAGATATCTTTTTAGGGAAAATGAAAATTGATTGATTAGAGAGTTTAACCAAACCCTATCCACAAAGATGTTCCTAAGATAGGTTGTCACTCCATGAGATTATATTGGTTTATCATACTTGTAAGCTATAAATCTTTTAATAAGGTAGACTTATGATAGGAGATGATGCAACATTATATGAAAAAAAATATTCCTATAGATGAGTCTACTCACAATCATTTAATATATAAATAACATTAATATGAACAACATGTACAATCCCCTAGATATGACTCACAAATAGTAGGTTCATAAAAGATGTGATAGAAATTTATACACTTGGTCTATGCACACTGACATAACATAATTAATAAATAAATTATCAAAACTATGTGAATGGTTTTCATTTGGTTTAAAAAACTGGGCTAACAACAACTAATCATGATCAATGCCTAATCCATTATAATAGAGTAAGAAAATTGACTTAACTCAAATAAAAGCCTACATCACTTAAATTCCAAAAGGTTTGATATTACTTGAGTTTATATTGCAAAACTCAAACCCGTAAATAAATTTTCAGTCATCAATGACAACTCTAATTTAGTAACCCATTACCTACACCAATCATCTCATATAAGATTACTTTACAAACACAACAAATTTGATCCTAGAAGATATTTTTAACTCCCTAAAAATTTCAATCAAACATTAAAAAAATTTCCCATTAATAGATGAAAACTAATGTTATATTAATTTTCTAAGTACACTCAATAATAAGTCCAAAGATAAGAATCATAACAATATTCTATTGATGCTTTCTCAAAATTTCATCTAATTGAATTTACAAATATAAAAAAAATGACCAAAGATTGGCCTAGAGGCTTAAGGAAATGTTTATGACACATAAGAGACCAACCTGTAAACTTAAAAATATATAATATATAGATAAATGAGGAACACCTAATTAAACCCTTGAAAACACCTAGCCATGTTTTTCCCCTTGAATTTCAACTACATAATGAGCACACAAAATATGCTAATCAAATATTTGAGCTCCTCTCTTTGACCTCAAATACTCTACTTTAATAAAATGATTTGAAATTCTCAATTAAAACATTTACCAATAAGAAGTGATAATTTTATCCCCCTTGAACATAAAATATACTAGATTATGTAGTGTAGTTATGACCTTGAGATTTTTTTAAGCCCACACATAAAAAAATCATTATTGTAAAATAAATTTTCTTTATATATATATATATATAATGAACCAAACAAAAGAATAATTACAATGGAGAAGGCAACCAAACAACTATCAATTAGAACTAGAAAAAATAACAATACAACAACCTATAATGGCCAAGAAAAGGACTGAAACAAGAACAACTTGAAAGGAGCAACCCCACTATAAAACAGGACAATCAAACTCTAAATTTGAACATTCATTGTAGTTGTTTTAAACATAGAGCATAATTTTATGGAGCTGTAACAACTAAAATTGGATCCTATCTTGATGATTGTTTATCTTCACATATTCTTTAGGACCCCTTGTAGTTATGAGTGCAAAAAACAATTTAAAAAATAATATCAGAGTAAAACCTTAGCATTTCTACTTCTTGATGAACATTATAGCTCAAACAAATGGCCAAGGATCTACTTTTCTATTTGTGAAGAACAATAATCCACCTCATAGGATCAACACTAATATTATTCTAAAGGACTAGGCTCAAAATTGTTTCTTTCCAACATAAAACATGATAAAAAATAGCAAGGAGATAATTAAAAACAACATTCCACTTTTTCTTGTCCTCACACAATCCCAAAAAATGTGTTTTAAAATTTCATTGTGTTGATAAAATGGGTATTTATTTGGCTGAACCATCATACATCTCAACCTATCACCCATAGGGATCTTGAAATATAAAACCTTCCAAGCTATAATTTGAGCATTAACCTTAGCCATAGACTACCAAATTTGAGCACTCAACTTTTTCTGAGTCTTTCTTGTAATTTGCATTTCAAATTTTGATTCAATCTAGGATTTAAAGGAAAAACAAGTACGAGACTCATAAAAATCTCTTTTAAAGGAAAGTAGCCAAACTGAATATTAGACAATCACCACCAATCCTATTCCTTGGAGAAATCACATTGTACTGGAGTGCAAAGCTTCATAATGATGTCCATAAGAACTAGATATTTCACAAAATGACAAATCCATTAAACCCAAGTAGAAGTTGTGTTAATCCAAAGTTGTTCTTAATATTTTACAAGGAAGCCCACTCAAATTTATTAAAATCCCACAAGTCCCAAATTGTCACACCTTTATTGAATAAATAGTAAGTGTGTATTTGAAAGGAAACAATAATAGGTCGACCTTGATATTGGATCAATTTTTTCCACCAAATAGATGTTGACCCAAAATTGGACCCTTGTTGTAGTGAATTTTTTTTCCAATTCAACAATTTACACACTTGATATCAAGATTTCGATATTGACTATAAAAGAAATGAAGCTTTAATATGAAATAAATGAGCCAACAAAAGTTTATTTAACCACCTATCATGTTGCCATTTATTTTTTATTATGGCTTGGATAATACAATGATAAACCAAGTTTTTCCAAGGTTCTTTTCCATCAATAGCTCTAATTATCCATTTCACTACAAAAGAGCCCCCTGAGTTTTGGGATCCAATAGGCCTACCCCACCTTTAGCTTTAGGTTGGATATAATGTAATCATGAAGTATACTTGAAACCAACATTACCAGTCCAGTTAGACCATAAAAAGTAGCAGACAATTTTAATAAGGTCATCATAACCTCTTTTAAAAGACATCTAATAAGAGGAGTAATACACATGTGATGCTAAAAATATGCAATTCACAACTTGAATCTTTCCAACTAAAGATAATTTATTTTCCCAAGTGAATAGTTTAATTTTCACTTTATTAAGAAACCACTTCCACATATCTAAAAGGGAAACACCCAACCCAAAGGGGATTCCCAAGTACTGTGAAATCTTCCCATGTTTAATTTGTTTCCATTCTTTAGGAATCCAATGAGGAACGAGATCCTCTTGTATCGTGAAAAATTTAATTTTTTGATGGGCTAACTTAGAATAAAAAACAAAACTATAAAGATTAAGGAGATCCATAGCATTAACAATCTCCTTTTCATAATTTTGAAGAAAAAAAAATGCTATTAGCAGCAAAATGAGAATTAATCACAACCACATTATTAGGATGGAAAAACCCTTGATCTTGTTCATTTAATTGTACTATTGTAGCAAGTAACCATGTACATCAACATCAAGAACATAAAGAAAATGAGACAAATGACAACCTTGCTTGATTGAGTGTTGTAAAGGGAATGTGTGTGACATCTCTTTATTATCAAATGAGCATTGGAATTTTTAAATAACATTTGAACATGCTCACATAACTTAGATAAAAACTCAACCATTGCAACATCTTGAGAATAAAGTGTCATCACATTCTATCATAAACTTTATTAAAATTCAATTTGACAAAGAGAATATTATGACCTGATTGTTAAGCCAATATTTTACACATACAATCTCCCTCGTGATTTTTTCCCCACTTCATAATTTACTTATATCCTTTAATTGTGATTTACTTCATTTTGATATAAAAAATAAAATTTCCCAAATTCACCAAATACCTACAGCCATAACATTTACCTTATTTGGGTCTAAATATTGCATCTTAGAGTGGGGCCTACTTCAACTCTATTGGCAAATACTTAACTAAAATCTTGGACTCCATTCAAGAAAAGCTCTTCATTTAATACCCAAAGCCTTGTGGTCAACTCACTTTAGTAACGTGCATTTAGAAAATTTGGATAAGATATTAAAATGGCATTCTCCATAAGTATGTGCTTTATGCGGTATGAGTCAATTGGTCCCACCCTTATGCTCACACTGATGTTTGAGCTACTCGAATATACTTGTATGCATGGGGGCCCACACCATATGCTACATTTCAGATATACTTGTATGCATTGGGGCCCACACCATATGCAAATGTAGCTAAGCTACTGTTTGATGAATTAGTATGTAGCCCCCACCACATACTATTCGCACACGCAGGTTCCTAATCATCTACCATATCCCTTAGTATTTCAAGAACTAGGTAACTAAATGCTTTCCTACCTTTGTTAAGAGTATGAAGAATAATCCATATAGCTTTGCTAAAGACTATTGATTAATTTTATTGGTTATTCTTTATAATGTTCTTTTATATACATTATTAGATATTTTGTGATGGATAAGATCATTGTTTGGGAGTAAGAATAAGCATTTTTATTAATATCATGGGGGTAATGATGACAAGCAATAAATTAATATGAATAAGACTTAGAGATAAATAATACTGACTTTCAAATGGATAAGGATAGGTTCAACAAGTTCAATGATAATTTTTAAGTGTATTTGATTGTTTTAATTTTTATTCATAAATAAGATATAGTCTTGAGCAGCGAGCTCTATGAATTCCATTATGTGTGCACTATGATGTTGGTCACTAGATGTCTAATTTAGATACAAAGGGATAAGAACAAATATGACAACACTTATCATTATAGTGGTAGTCTTTGAGGAAATAAAATATCATAGTGATAAATATAGCATTTTTAAGTTGGTAAAATAAGGCACCTCATTTGAGAGGTTGAGAGATGCAAGTTTTGTAATTCAATGATAGGATGACATCTACCAAATTTCAAAGCTATCATATGGAATCAACATTATATTATTTATTCAAGGTGGCATGCCCCTTATTCAAGGTGACATTGAGGGGCATGCATTGGGCAATATAAAGAAGTAGTAGATTAGTTCATTTCTCACAACATAGGATGTCAATTCTTTATGGAAGTATTTATCCTTTAATAAATGAGATTATATATGGATCAAAGATGTTTTTTAGTTTTGTTATTATCATATTACGAATCTTGATTCAAGAAATGATTATGGATTTTTTTAGAGTAATATTACAATTTTTCTTAACGATTCAATGAAAAACTCTTTTAGAATAATCAATGCAAAAGATTTGGAGGATATGTAGATCTAACCTTACTACAAGACTAAACTAGTCAAAGATGATGTTTTGCAATATTTTGTTAGTGTCTCTCTAAAGGAAACATGAGTATACTTGCATCATAGAAAGAGATCCCTCAAACCATAAGGAGATACTTCTCCTTTTAAAAGAAAGTGTTGGCAATTTCCTTCCTTAATTAGAAAATTTATCTCCATATCCCTACCTATCTCTTTCCACAATACTTTTTCTTTTCTAGAGTGCACGTGCAACAGAAGGGATCTCAACCTTTTTAATATTTCAAAAATAGGAAGCGTTTGTAAATGTAACTATATTTTTCAAATGTAAAATTTGAATGAAAACTATCAATCATCCATGTGAGATGAAAATTGTCATTTGATTATAGATATGTTATAGACCAATGAAAAAAGAGGTTAGAATATTTTAAAAAATTAAGCAAGGTGTAAGAGATCCATTTATTCTCTAAGTTTGCAATCAACAAAGTTTATTTATTATTATAGCATTGTAACTAACTTGTGTGTTTTTCTTTGGGAAATTAATATAAAATTTAATTTTTTCTTTGTGTTCAATTTATCTTCATTAAGATAATTTATAATTTTTGATTACATATTTGAGGGACCTTTTGTTAATTTTTATGAGTCTACATTTGTTAAAATGTTTGTAAATCTTTTGAAAAACTTATTATGTGTATGATACTAGATATAATTCTCTAGCCTTATATTGTGGATGAATATTTCATATGCACATTCTCAAAGTTTTCATGAGAAACATTTAAAGTTGAAGAAGATTTTATGCATTCCCAAAAAATTTTCACATAAGGAAAAAATAAAATAGATCTAATTTCATATGTGCATTGAAATTTTAAATTTTTTAAATAAAATCAATGTCATGTACTTATGTATATAAGTTTTTTAATTATTAAAAGAAGGGAAGTGAGATTTATATACTTCATAGTCTTAAAGAGGAGATTGTAAGGAGTGCACACGTATACATGTTTAGAAAATCTCTATATAATACAAAGAGAAATAATTGAATTCATTATGGTTTTAAATCTGCATGGAAAAGGAGATACAAAGGAGGGATAGGGAATTATGTTTGTTAACTACAATTTTTTATAGAGAGAAGAGATTATGAGTGTGTAGTAAAGAGAGTATTTGAATTTTTTTATAATCATAATTCATAGTCTAATATTCTCATGAGAAAGAGGGCTATTATTGAAATTTTCAACCTTCTAATCTTTTGAACTCTTATTTGTGCTACATTTTGACTATCACTAGTACAAAAATAGCAATAATCTATTGAAAAAACTACTAAAATCTGCTTATAAATGATTAGAGTTGGTCACGTGGCCAATAGTAGTTTATTACTAGTGATATATAACGTGACTAGATTGATGACTAAACCATTTTCAGTCATTTATTGGTTGTTTTGATTGATCGATTTGGTAGTATATTTAGTCATTGATTTAGTCATTCATTACTGCAATCTAGTCACTTTTTTTCCACCGGTATATTTAGTCATTGATTGATGTAATCTGGTCACTTATTTAGTCATTTTTTATTCACTGATATATTTAATTGGTCACTTATTTAGTTGTTGATTTAGTCATTGATTGCTATAATCTGGTCACTTATCAGTTGTTGATTTAGTCATTGATTGTTGTAATTTGGTAGTATATTTAGTCATTTTTATTCACCGATTTCACTGGTCATATATCTAGTCATATTTATTCACCATTCACTGATTTTTATCAATTGGTAGTATATTTAGTCAATTTAATTATTAATTGATGTCAATTAGTAGTATATCTAGTCATTTTAACTGACTGATATTTGAGGATTTAAGCATAAAACACATTAATACACATCAAGCACATAATAAGACAACCATTGAGAAGGAAAATTTAGTGAAATTTATTAATAAAAGAAAGGTGTTCTAGTTACAACTTAAAAATAGAGTATTACAATTGTTATTTTTCAGTCACAAGACTAAAAATCTGAGTTACAATATTGTAGAGAAATGACTGCAAGAAAGAAAATTCTCCAAAAGACTTATGGAATGATGGAAACGCATGCTTGAAGCCCTTCAATGTGAGCACATGCCCCTTTCATCTCTTAAAACTTCTACAACGTGGACAATCTTCTTGGAGCAAGCTATAATGCGTATAATACAACGAGAGTGTTGATTGTGTCCCATATATGAATCTCTCCCCTTCAACGCAGTCGATAATAAATAAGCTAGAATATTTCCTCCTTTATATGCAACGTTCCATCTGATATGAGAAACAAGGTACTACCTTTTCTACCATGAATGAAGCTATGCCTCAATACAACTAGCAAAATTAATATTAGTCTCAATTCAAAATTAATGAAGTACTCTGGAACACTGTCATTGCAATCTTTGCTTGTGTTCTAGATGCATGCAATCATGCAGGTTTAGTGGATGAGGGCTACACATAATTCACACGTCAGTAACTCTTATTGCATTACATATATAGTTGACCATTAGGTGTGCATGGTTGACCTTTGTGCCTATGTTGGCTATCTTGAGGACACCCTAAACGTTATTATTGAGATTCTAGTTAAAAATTTGGTTCTTGTGGATCATATATGAATATAGGCTGAGTATTCCAACAACATTGATTTTTTAGCTAGATCCTAAAAATGTTGCAACTTATTTTCTTCTCTAAAACATCTCTGCAGAAGTAGGAAAGTGTGGTGAGGTTCAAATAGTAAGGTGATGTAATGCAAGATGTTACCGCTACACTGCATCATGTATTCTTGGCTCTTATGGGGATGCAGGAGAAGTATTTGAGTTACCACCATACTACACATTTATTGCTCAGCCTTCACAGTAATGCAAGATGTTACCGCTACACCACACCGTGTCTTCTTGGCTCTTGCGGTATTATGAAACTTGTTACAATAGTCTTATGAAACTTTTCACAACCATCTACTACCTTGAAAAAATAGTCTTACGAAACTATCCTATAGGGATGACAATCCCAAGAAACATGTCAATGGTTACACCAATAAATAGCTAACTAGAAACCATGAATTTTCAATGCATAATGGAGAATATACAGAGAGTTAAGTCAGTGAGAAAAAATCCTTGGATAATTTTCATCAAAAGTATGACAATCTAAGAGTTCGTACTAGAAAATATTAAACCCTCAAAGACCTAACAGTCATAATTAGACCTAGTGATAGGTTTCAGAGTCATAAGAATAAATTCATAAGAGAATATATGCAAGAGAATGAAAAGACACTGAGATGGAAGGGTAGTTGATAGAGTTGAAGAATCAAACCTATAGTGAGAAGGTAGGGAGAACAAAGTAATTTACAGTCAAGAGCATCATGGCAGTTTCTTAGGTGACTATATTTGGGCAAGGAGAGAACTTAGTGGCAACATTACCATAAAAAAAAAAAGGATACTCAAAACCCTACCAAACCCTAGGGCCTTTTTCATCACCTTGTAGAGATCTCAAACATGCATAAAAATATTTCACAGAGACTAAAATCATCTCTATTTTTGATGATCACAAAAAGTAACAAAAAATTAGATTTACAAGTGATGAAAAAAAGTGCATGGAAAGTATAGTATGCTGATTTTTTTTATTTTTTAAACTTACCATTAACTATCCAATACAATCTAAGAAAAAACAAATATTCAATGAAATATTATGATTAACAAAATGATAATTTTAACAGTTATCTTAAGGTAGACAAAAAAAATTGTGCAAATGAAAAATAACACCCTTAGATTATTCTGAACAAATAAAATTTTCATTTACATCATTTTCAAGCAACAGTTTTTTAGATCCGTCCAACTGCATAAAAATCAAATCAAATCTGCAACGATCTCAAAGATCTGAAGGTTTAAAAATATGATATGTTTAGATCTATTCTTGGGTGTATCCTACAAACTTCATCATAGAAGGATGTGCCATCACCTCATTTAGACCTGGATGTGGAACTTCCTTTGTTGTTTCCATAGAATCCAAAATAGGCCTAACAAATGCTGGAAAAAATAACCCTGTAAACACACAAAAGGAAAAGCTAAATTAGTAGTAATTTACTAATTTTCATTCAACTTCTTTGTAATCATTTTAAGTACCTGATTCTATTGTACTTTAAAGATTTATAATATGAAGTTTAGCTATTCAAATAGCTTAAATAATTTTAAGTTATAAAATTGATAAATAAGCTTTAGCAATTCAAAAAAAAATCCACTTCTAAAATTTTAAATATCTTTACTTTATTTATTTATTGTTGTTAGAGAGTTGCAAACTGTGAATTGTCCTCTGCCCTATATGACTAAGAAAGGAAGAACACTGTCAAACAATGATTGAATAATAAAAAATAGTCCAAAAATAATGAAAGTTATTGTCAAATGGTGAAAAAGATCTGTCCTCTAAGTCATTTGCACATGGTGATTGAGAACACAGTGAGTAAGAAGTAAAAGAGCACTAGACCATAGCACTAAAAAATGGTCATGAGTTATGCAATGAAATTCACTGTTCGTTTGATCACAAAGGAGATCGAGATAATAACCAACATACTGATGTGTACAAAGAATGTTCATGGAGTGCAAACTTCCTTACAAAGCAATTACCATAGCAAAGTTTGAAAGGAATTGCACTTGCTATTTTATGCCAATATGAATATGTTCTAGCCTGTAATTAATTGTTGTAGCATAACAAATAGGCTAAATAGTTGTTCATGTACCATTTTTTGAAATTTTAAATTCCTATACCTTATTCTAGGAGCAAATCATAGGGTGAGTCTATACCTATGACACCATTATTTCAAATTCAAAATTGATGGCTCTTTCACAATTGTTTGATTCATTTATTTGATCTAAGATAACCTGCTGTATATAAGATGCTCTCAAAATCATAGTAAAATCCTTTATTCTAGGATGAATGTTTAGAATCTTTCCCATCATGACAATGAACAAAAGCATCAGTCATTAACCTGAACTTTGCAAGAGTTTCATCAAATTCTACTTTTCCACTCTCTTTTCCATTCTGATTTTATTCCCAATTTCATCCATGAAGAAATTCCTCATCCTGTAGATCATGTTGTTATCCATAACTTTACCAGGTTTCGAGGATAGCTTCGAGTTTTTACCCAAGCAACAATTGACAAAATTCGGCCTTACCAAATCTGGTAAGGCCGAATTTTGTCAATTGTTGCTTGGGTAAAAACTTGAAGCTATCCTTGACACCTGGTAAAGTTATGGATAACGGATCTATTGTTATCCATAACTTTACCAGGTGCTGAGGATAGCTTCAAGTTTTTACCCAAGCAACAATTGACAAAATTCGGCCTTACCAGATTTGGTAAGGCCGAATTTTGTCAATTGTTGCTTGGGTAAAAACTCGAAGCTATCCTCGAAACTTGGTAAAGTTATGGATAGCAACATGATCTACAGGATGAGGAATTTCTTCATGGATGAAATTGGGAATAAAATTCAAAATGGAAAAGAGAGTGGAAAAGTAGAATTTTATGAAACTCTTGCAAAGTTTAGGTTAATGACTGATGATTTTGTTCATTGTCATGATGGGAAAGATTCTAAACAGTCATCCCTGAATAAAGGATTTTACTATGATTTTGAGAGAATATTCTATACATCAGGCTGTCTTAGATCAAATAAATAAATAAAAAAATTGTGAAAGAACCAACAATTTTGAATTTGAAACAATGGTGTCTTATGTATAGACTCCCCCTATGATTTGCTCCTAGAGTAAGGTCTAGCAATTTAAAATTTCAAACAATGGTACATGAAAAACTATTTAGCATATTTGTTATGCTACAACAATTAATTACAGGCTAGAACATATTCATATTGGCATAAAATAGCAAGTGCAATTCCTTTCAAACTTTGCTATGGTAATTGCTTTGTAAGGAAGTTTGCACTCCATGAACATTCTTTGTACACATCAGTATGATGGTTATTATGAACATTCTTTGTACACATCAGCATAAAATACTAAGTGAAATTCACCTCAAACTCTATTGTACTTGAGTATGACAATACCTGAGCTTTAGGTGTTTCTAGACAAAACCTATAGCGGAAAAGTGTAGTCTCCATTTGAAGGAACCATCTTTGGAGCTCTTCCTTGAAATGAGGGTTGAAAACATTAGAAGAAAAGAATACCATAATTCTAAAGTAACAATTTGTATCAAGCCAAATGTTAGAAAATATAATTAAAAAGACAAATCCTTACAATTGGTCCTCAAATTGGACCAAGCAGATCTATGATTTTATCTTTAGAATTTAGGAACTTTCTCTGTTGGAGCTTCACGAACTCAAATTGGATCTCAAATTGGACCAATAAAATTTATGATTTTATCTTTAGAATGTAGGAACTTCCTTTGTCAGAGCTTCACGACCTCAAATTGGATATGATAGTGGGCCAACAAATTTATGATTTTATCTTTAAAATGTACGAACTTTCTCTATCGGATATTAAAGATCTTAGGTTGGATGTGAAATTGGACCAACAGATTTATTATTTTATCTTTAGAACAAAGGAACTTCCTTTGTCATATATTCAAAAATTCCTATACTCAGGTTCTGCTTCCAAGCAAACACACCCATAATTGTTTCAGGCCAACTGAGAGTACTCTCCAACTTGGTTATGTCAGTGATAGCAATCCAAGTTTTCCTAAACTGTCCATACCCTAATTTTGTATCACAATCTATTCTTCTTGCACATAAAAATGCCACATATTAACCCCTTCTAAATAAAACATTTAATCATCATAAAACCATAATTAATAAATCATTTCAATTTCAGAAGGAATCCGGTGTCATTTACTATAAAAAAAAATGTTGTATAAATCACAAAAAATCCATGAAGCTTCCTAAATGTAGCTTAAAGCAAGTTTACAGGGTGGGTTTTAGCATAAGAATCTTTCTACTACAACTCTCAATGAATTCATTATAAGTAGAAAAAAAAATTCTTCACACTCGAAGTAATGCAATCAAACATTTATTCTAAAAGTATGTTAGCAGGAGTTAACTAAAAGTGATTACCTCTTGCTGCAATAAAGAGCCTATAACTCTAGTTGATATGCAGAGTGGTTGTGTTATATCAATTATGTAGTGCATTCAAACACAACCCATGTTTAATGGGCTATTCTAGAGAGTGATCAAGATTTTCTAAACCTTATGAATGTTACTTAAAAGTGTACAAATTAAACTACAAACCAAGTTTTTTACATACTTGAATGCAATCTTGGGTCACCACAAACTATAATGATGTGATATGCTAATAACCATTATGGAAAGTATCAAAGAAATACCCATGCTATATAGGATACATTTCCTTGATCAGGTTTACATACCTTAATGATCAAACACAAGCTTCACACACACTCTAGGATACAATCCAAGATCATACCACAACCCTGTCAAGACAACTAATTTTCTGATCCAAGATTTAAGGTTGATTTTTAATGCCAACAAAAGCATTGGTAAGAGCATGACTAGGGTACACACCCTAGGCCTCCGTAGGAATATAAACCATAACTCTAATGGATTAGTGAGGTTGAAATACTAGAAAGATTGAGACATTGTAGCTAATAATAAAATCTTACAATCTAAAGATTGTAGCCAATAACAAGCACACTATGTAGCTCAATGACATTTGTAAATGCAATCTATGGTAAGAAGAATGATAGTCACTTGAGGTGTGACAGTCAAAAAGAGGTTGAGAAGTGACAAGATAATAAAGCTCAAACCTTGCATAGTAAAGTGGAGATTTTAAAAGTGAGTTTTCTTACCCCCTTGTTGACCTTAAGGGTTTTTCAAATGCTATTGGCAGTGTTATACAAGGGAAATGCAATTAGGGAATGACTGTCCAAATGAAGTAATAGTGGTAATCATAGGTTCAATGTTTCTTCTTAGCCATTGTATAATGGAGGTAGTGGATTGCATGACTGATCAACGTTTTGAGACTCATCAAAGATAGGAGAATAATGAATAATACCTTGTGGACTGTGAAGTAGTGACAATAAGGTTGAAGGATCTTAAGGCCCACAATACCATGAAATAATGAGTCCCCTGTAGTAATTAAGTAGGTAGTCTATAGGGCATTTTTTTATTTTATAGAAGGATTCTCATGAAAGGAATCTTCACGTGATGGTGAGTGAGTTGTTTGAGATTGCAGTTGAGGGTGCAATATCCAATCTTAAAGGCAGTTAACAAAGTAGTAAATGTGCAAGAAATTCAAATCGTACACAACAAACAATTCATAATGTTATCTTGCATAATGCCTTGAGTTGAAGACAAAAATATCATTGTATCTTGATGAAAGTAGTGACCTTAATGGTCAAACACTGGAAACCATTATTTTAGAACATGTTATTGTGCTTATGGAGGCAACATTTTAAGCAAGGCAATGAGTGGTGGTTTAGAATAATGAAAGGTATGAAGGACTTGCTTTATATGCATACTATGCAGTCTAGCTTAAGACAACGTTCTTAGAAGAGATTGAAGGTGGATTATGGAAATCAAGGGTTACCATGATAAGGTTTAAAGCAAAGACTGGGATCTATTTAAAAGCCACTGTCATTAAGATATTAAAGATGTCACATGAAAAACCCTATCTGTTGGAGTAATGAATACAACACCAAAGAGGAAAGTGTGCTGGGGCAAACTTAGGAGATCTCCACATTATCTAATCACATGAAAATACATCATTTTTTTTAATAATTTTTTAAAAAGAAATCATTCTAAACCCTATATAGGATACATTAATACTTCAAAAGCATCTGATTTATTTTTTTAAATTAAAAGAAATCATTCTAAACCCTATATAGGATACATTGATACTTCAAAAGCATCTAATTATTTTTTTTAATAAAAGAAATCATTCTAAACCCTACATAGGATAAATTGATACTTCAAAAGCATCTAAAGGAATTTGAGCATTCTAAACCCTATATAGGATACATTGATGCTTCAAAAGCATCTGATTTATTTTTAAAAATTAAAATAAATAATTCTAAACCCTATATAGGATACATTGATACTTCAAAAGCATCTGAAGGAATTTGAGATTATGCAAATATATGTCAATTAAATATCTAGATTACAAACAATATTGCAAACAATGTAACCCTTGTTGAGCAAAGCAATAATGAGATAAGCGACAATGAATCCTATGCCTCCTGTCACACACGTCTCCTTACCATTCTCTACCATTCTTTACTGAAAATTGGTAGGCTACGCCTGAAAATAAGGTTTGGATGAAGGTTTTAGAGTATGTTTATTAAAATGAAAATTCCATTTTGGCGGGCTACGCTTGAAAATAAGATTTTGACAGAAGTTTCAGAGTATGTTTATTGAAGTTTTAGAGTGTTTTGGCGGGCTATATTCTTGGTTCTTTAAATGATTTATTCAAATGGATTGTGACTAAATAAATGACTAACTATTTAGTCATTTTTATTTGTGCGACTAAATAATTTTTAGTCAATGACCAAATTAGTCATTTATTTACTCATTTATAGCTAAGTTGCAAACAATTAGTAGAATTTAGTCTTTTTTAGTTGTTGTGACTAAATGTTTTAGTCACCTTGTCATTTATTTTCCAAATTCTACTAGTATATGTAGAAAATAAATCTTAATGAAATAGTATCAGGGTGATCCCATAAAAGTTTGTTTCACTCTTTGGTCAAAGTAGAACATTGAATTCAACACTTTTTACCAAATTTTCACTTTTTGACACCTATAACAATTAAACTGTTAAGAATTTGAAGATGACATGAACTAGTTATTTTTGAGATTTTTTCTATAGATTATAAATATATTTAAAAAAATAAGAAATAATTTGTAAGTTTTTATGTAACTTTTAATAGTTTATTTGTTATACTTAACAATATTTTTAAAAAGTGACGTTTATTCGGTATAACATAACTTTATTTGTACGAAGGATAAATTAAAAAATTGTAAACGTAGATTTGTAAAACAACTATCTAGGGCATGCATGTTTTTTCATAATTTTCTATTGCATAATTTATTTTTTATCATTTTGAAGTGAGATTAGCTATAAATTAGACATATGTTCATTCAGTATCACATTATTTTTTTTGTATCACATAAACACCTAGAGACAATTATTTTTTAATTTTTTAATCTATTTTATTATTTTTCCATGTTTGTTGAACATATACCTTCACAATTTCTAAAAATCCTATCTTCACTAGAAAATATAAAACAAATATAATAATCAAATTAAATATATTCAATATCATACTTGTTGGAAAATTTACTTCTATTGCAACAAACTTGTAAAATATATTTTTTGGTTGATTCCATTTGAATGTTCAACTTGAGGTTTGAAGGTGAAAACTATAGGAAAAACCTTAGACATGAAAGGGAAGAGACCATTCAAGAAACTTTATTCAAAGGTATGAATTATTTTTTAACAATGACAAGGCACCTTCAAACAAATGTAAATTTTGCAACCAATCGTGCTTTGTAATTTTAAATACCTCCATCTAAACCAATATTTTTAATAAACATCTATTTTAAACTAACATGTTTCCATCCTTTAGGAAATGGTACTAGATCGCATGCATCATTATTTTTCAAAGTTGTCATTCATTCATCCATAGTAATCTTCCAAGATTTTACATATTATATACCTAAAACCTCTTCTATAGATTTGGGTCCATCCATGTTATTATTCAAAGGAAAAGTACATCTCCAATCACCATATGAATACCTTGTAAGTGGTTATCTACACCTTGTAGACATTCAAACAAGTTGAGTTGGAGTTTCTTCCTCCTCTTCTAAAAATTAAAAGCTAGATGTGCTCTCTTCAACTTCTTATCTTTGTAGGGGTCTCGATTCAACTTTCTCAAATGTAGAAGGAAGTTGAATCACATATTTTTTTTCACTTTGTTTTGGTTGCAATGTAACAAAATACTTGGCTTAGTTTCTATAAAAATTTATACTTCTACTATATTACCAATTGTGCAACAAGATACATGTGAATCCCTCAACCTGCAATTGCACAAAGACGACAAACATTGTTAGTGTTAGATCAAAATGCAAACAAATATGAGAGATTCCCCATGAAATCCATTTGTTAAAAAAAAACTTAAAATAGGAACAAGGGAAGAACAACTAAAATAAATGAAAACAAGTCCTAATTAAGTGAACAAATTGATGATTCCATGAGGGAATTGGTGCCAATGGAGTGTTGCAATTGGCCCTTTCCCAATTCCTAAGTTGTAATGTGGTTGATTGAACAATGGTCAAATCTCCAAAGAGATTTGAGCATAATCTTGGTGCAAAATGTGAAATATTGTGAATGCTTGGATGAAAATGGGAAAAATTAGTTCTCACTTGAAGAGAGTAACTTTGCATATGAATTGTGGATGAGAAATGAGGAGAGGAGTCTCCAATTTATAGACTTCAATTTGGAAGAAGTGAGAAAGATTGAGCAATGTGGGACAAAGGATAATCCAGTGGCATTGTGCCACTTGTCCACATGTGATTGGATGAGGAATGAGCACATTTTGGCCAATGTGCATGATAAATGCATAAATTTGAATTTGAAATGTTGAGTTGACTTATTGAAGGGGGAAGGGAAGTGGAGTAAATGTCACTTGGCTCAAGGTCAAGGACATGTAAGAGGCATTGAATGCCTTGTTGGAAGGACCAAGTCCACTTGGCCTTTTTGAATTCAAATAAAGGAATATTCCCTTTTGATGCTTTGTGAGGGAAAATAGAAGAATTAATAAATCAAAGTAATTGATTTATTTGTGCAACTTGCATTTTCTAGAGGATTTTAGTGAGAAGGGTTAAGTTAATCATGTATTTGATTAATTTAATGAAGAATTAGGTGATGTGACAATTTAGACTTAGATTTATGAATTGATTTAAGTCAAGAATTGAGAGAAAATGATTTATTAAATAAATGATTTGATTTATTTAATCAAGAAGGAAAATGTTAGATTAAATCAAATAAGGTTTTGATTTATTTAATTTAATAGGAGGACTTTAGAGATTTTAATTAAATAAAATGATTTATTTAATTAAACAGGGATGCAAGGTTTATTAAATTAAATTGATTTAATTTAATCACTGACAAAGGAAGACTTAATCCAATAGTGATTTATTGAATTAAAAGATAGAAAGTGATGAAATGCTGAGAATGTGATTTAAGAGGAAACGTTGTTAGTAATCGGGATCAGGTGTGCCAAAACGAACTTGTATATTTTCCATGTCTACATTTTGCCCCTCTTTGAAGCAATGTACTTGTTGCATTGATTAAAAGAATAAACTGCTGTGATCAAAGGTCCAGATTTTTTGAAAAAAAATTTAGATGCCCCACTGCTACCCCAGTAGAAGGATATTGCTGGATATTGCCCCTCAAGAGATTGGACAAAAAATTGAATTTTTGGATGGTCTCGTAGAAAAGATGACAAGGTGCTCGACATGCTAGAAATGCCCCAGAATGCCAGAGAAATGCTTTAAAATTCCAGAAGGGATGCAAAATGACTCGATTGGACGAAAATGGGTTCGGGGGACTAAAACCCTAGCTGGAAGGTCAAATTAGGTAAAAAAAACCCCTAATTTTTAGGCTTAAATAGACCTCAAGGGGTCATTTTCAATTCATTTGCAATCTTAGCCTTTAGAAATTTTCTCATTTTGAGCTCTGAGTTTTGGTTGAAATGGCTTAACAACAGCTTCCTAGACATGTGTCGGAGAGGGTTCGAATGCACCAACAGCTAGTTGGTGTAGGACCCATGGTATGTACCCCTATCCAACTTTCAAATTTATCATTTTATGTGCATTAATTAGGGTCCAAATCCTATACAAACTGCGCGGTGCTATATGGCACCGCTGAAAATGTATTATCACAATCACGTGGTCCCCTATTGCACCGCATATGCGAAGTGCACCACGTGGGCCACTTTGCAAATTAGGGTTTAACTAGCCAAAATTCTGCCGCATGCTCTTACTTCTCCGCGTGGCGTAGTTAGGAAATTAGGGTTTACCTTAAGCAGGACCGCATATGCAAAGTGCACCGCGCGAGCCACTTTGTGACTGTCAAAGTGGAAAACCCCACCACAGTGGTGTAGTTTGGAACTTTTCAATTTGCACTACACTCGCAAATAGCGTCACATTTGTCAGTTTAGGGAAAATTTTAACTTTGAGATGCAATGAAACTTTATTTTTTCTGACACGACGACGTTCCTTGTGCAGGAGGAGCTTGGTGTACTTTACTCGCGGGAGCATTGATGGCCAGTGCTTAGCAGACTAGGGGCCATGCCTGAGTTGGTCCAGGAGAATCTTGGTGCCATTGGTCTTTGGTATGTTGCATATGTCCCTCCTGTTCGGGCTCACCTAGGCATGCTTATGGCTCTGGCGAAGCGATGGCATAGTGAGACTTCTTCTTTCCACCTTCCTATCGGCGAGACCACTATCACTCTTGAGGATGTATGGCACATCCTTCGATTGCCTATTCATGGGACCTATGTCATTTATGATTCAGATGCTGGCAGAGAGGCCTGTTATGGGGTTATGCAAATGGATGTGATTGAGTTTTGCGATGGTCAAATCGACCTAGAGTTATATCGTGACCATGTGCATACGTACAGGTTGATTATTGCTGCTATTATTTCAGGCCTTGTAGTACCTAATCGGCGGGGCCGATACTTTAGTCCAGGATGGGGACTAGCATGGGATTAGATGGTTCACCAAAGGGAGTGCTTCGCTTGGGGACCGGTATTGCTGGTGTCCCTCTATAGGGATCTTCACGAGTTTGCTTATTTGGATAGTAGGTCCATCGGGGCTGGAGGTACTTTATTGCATATTTGGGCATGGGAGAGGATCCCAGTGCTTCGCCCAGATATCACACCAGTTGTATTTGAGACAAATGATCCCCTTGTTTAGCGGTATGGTGGAGTGACGATGCACTTTTCTTTCACTGGCGCAGGTGGTATTCTGCACTGGTGGTGAGTTCTTGATGAGATGAGAGAGTTTGTTTGGAGATCGTGGATGGGGGTTGGTCCCTAGAGAGATGATGTTCAGCAGCTCTTCTTCGCTCGGCAGGACAGGTTGATGCAAGGTCGGGAGCACACCATTGTTGAGAGGTATCTTCTGGACATGGTTGCTCGTCAGTTCAGGGAGGTACAGGACAGACCCGATGACCAGTATGTGGCCATATTTGCACGCACGACTAGAGAGACAGCATGAGGCCAGCCCATCTCGGTAGCTAAGGCGATGTCCTCATTTAGGGAGTTAGTGGCTCGACCATGGCCATATGATCAGGGGCCGACAGATGCGGGAGTCACTCCAACTTATAGGGCATGGTTCAGACCTCCACTCAGATTGACAGTTCTAGGTGCAGTTGTCCCATGACGTAGACACAGGGGTCGGGTAGGTGGCAAAGGGCGAGGTAGAGGACGAGGTGGGCCACCTCCTCATCAGACACCTCCCAAGGACGGGGTACATGATGATCAGCCAAGGGTAGATCCTCAGCACCAGCCAGTAGGGTATCCAATAGGGCAGCCAGTAGGACAACCAACAGGACAGCCAATAGGGCAGCTAGCAGGAAAGCCAGATCATCGGGATGTGCTAATTCAACAACTATGGGGGCAGGTACAGGCTCTGAATGTGGAGAGAGACTAGGCACGAAGAGAGATTAGGAGGTGGGCCGATGGAGACAGTTAGAGAGTGCAACATCCTCATCTCGGGGCTGATCGATCGATATTCATGATTACAAAGAGGCCATCCGAGAGGCCGAGTATTATCGGCACCATTATCGACAGGTAGTACCATCAGACCGTAGAGTGCCAGACTTTTCCTAGCAGACAGGGAGGCGACCGGCAGAGGCCCATGGCAAGAGGCAGGATGGGGAGGGCAGTAGCTAGCAAGGCCCACCTCACTTTTGATCACAGGACAGTTTGATTCATTTTTGATATACGGGTTGCAATATTTGGCCTTATTGTACCATGTATTTGATGTACACCTGATCCGATTTTGTATCATAACAACATTTTTTGATATATATGAGATGATTCGCCCTTTTATGATATATATGGTGCACATGTATGATACTTATGAGATGGTATGAGATGTTTCTATTCTTATACTTTATGTTATGCAATGTATGTAATGGATGCATTTTCTTTTTTTGTATATTTTTAATGATGTAATGCATATAAATGATGGTAATTGATGCAAATGGTAATGATAATGGATGTAAATGATTATGTATGATATAATCTTATCTTAAGATGTTTAGAATAACAAATTTATATTATTCCTCATAACTTAAGATAATGATATGATGCAATGTGCTTTAATGTTGATGATTATGTAGATGCAGGGTGTATGCATGGGCGATGCTTTTGATTACTGTTATGATACCATGTTAGTGTGGAAAGAAGGTAGAAGAAATGTGGAATTAATGAATTAGTTAGGATGATGATGGTGATTTGCATTGCTAGGAATTAGGATTTTCAAAGGGTCAATTGCGTTATGTTTGATAAGACACGTAGGTACGATGCATCAAGGTATAAAGGACCAGGATGGCTTTTGTACCTAGTGTGATGGAATTTGACTCGACAATCAGATAGGAGTATTCTTGTTCATACTTAACATACATACTTCATTTGGGATGTAGTTTAGACATTTTAAACATCTCAAAACAAAACACAGAAAAGCAAGCTTTCCTATGTGGTCAACAAGATACCTAAAATATCCTCCCTACAAACCAAATGAAATATGCACAACTAAATTATTTTACAAGCATATCCCACAAGCATAGCAGATAAAAAAGGTAATGGTCATTGCCCCATTCCTTTCTCTCTAAACCTATTTTGTTTAGGCATCATTGAGAGGTCCTTGGAATGAGCACAAAATAAGATAAGTCAAAAAGACCAAAATAAAGTAAACAAACAAGCTAATGTTCTTTGTACCGCTAGCCAAGACTAATTACTATGGGGTACCTAATGCTTATGTCCATCATAGGAAAGCTTCATCCTAGGACATGTCATGATCAGGGTTTGGATGGAACTGATTGGGTGATAAGCTATTGATATTCCGAGTTGACCAATCTTGCTTGTTTACTGACTTAGACTTCCAAGACTTTGACGATTACGCGTTCACTTTGGAACTTGCTAGACTTGCTTCTGACTGACTCACCAAAGGGTGAAGGCGATGATTGATTTTATGATGAATGATGAAAAATCACGGGTGAAAGCAAGATGAAATGGATGCACCATTTTGGTTTTTTTTCAAATGTTTTGAGGCTATTTTTTGGAATTTTTGAGATGTTTTACAAATATTTTTGGTATTTTTGAGATTTTAAGACAAACATACCAACTTAAAGACCTATCCTAGGGGTCTCAGGAGCTGATCCATAGATTAGCCTTGCCTACATTATACACGCAGAGACCTCGTAGTTTGACTGATAACAAACTTGACTTAATGATAAGATGGACAACTGGGTTGCCATTTTATTGTCTAAAGGACTGACTTAAGATGCAGACTAGATGGTCAACAAATGGATTGCCCATGTGAGGGATGCCTAAATGACTGACCCAGTTGTCTCGAGGGATGATCAAAGATCAACCTTGCCTACGTTCAAGCTCAGAAACGACGTAGTTCGATAAGGTGAAAGACTGACAAGACTCAATGATGAATTTTTGATGATTTTATGATATTTCAACATGTTTTTGATGATTTTTCTGATGAGATTTTGAATGTTTTTGGATTTTTTGATGATTTTAAAGAAGATCATGAGAATATACACGAATCCGATCCGATGTTTGTCGGAAGATGCCCCCAGTGTGGTGCGATTATACTACTTCGATAAAGGCAAGACAAACTGACCTTGGGAATATGCCAAGTAGTATTACGGTGGAATATGGTATGGACACCAATGCAGACTATGGTATGGATGTGAGCGGATGGGTGGATGGATGATTTGAGATGCGATGGAATGAGTGAGTCGTAGATGGGGGGGGGTGCTTTATTTACACTTGGTGCTTGTTTGCCAGATTTTCACCAAGGTACTTGTCCAAAGCGCCACCAAAGTGATTTTCACCATAGGATGAATTTTTTTCTCTTTACTATTTTTAATCCTTTTTCTGATTTTTGCATTTTATGATTTTTTTGTTGTCACCAAGACACCTGTTTGCTAGGTTTTCATCAAGGTAACCATTTTTTCAGGACTTTTTTTGATTTTTTTTTGTATTTTCTAGTTCTATACCTTGCAAGATTTAGGCATAAAACTTTTTGAGGTGAGAGCTATTCATGGGCTCCTGCAGGGGCTCGCCTTCCAGTGTCGATAACTGATATGCCCCCGATTTGTAACTTGCAGTGATAACAAAGGGTCCCAGCTAGTTGGGCTCAAACTTCCCCTTTGTATCCGAATTTGGCACATTCTTTTGGTTTTCTTTCAGTACGAGGTCACCAACTTGGAAAGTGTGTTGTTTGATCTTCTTGTTGTAGCTCCTTTTTAGGCAATTTTGGTACACTTGTAGATGATTTAGGGCATCCATGCACCTTTCATCTAGTAATTCCAGCTCATTCAGTGTTGTAACCCTGTATCCCTCATCAATGATGAGGTTTTGCAGTGATATCCTTAGTGATGGGAGCTTGATCTCAATAGGGAGGATGGCTTATGATCCATAGACCAGGGAGAATGCTGTGGCGCCTGTTGGTGTGTAGATGCTGGTGTGATAGGCCCATAAGGTGGGATTTAGCTGTAGATGTCAGTCATGACTAGAGTCATTGACTATTTTCTTGAGAATTTTCAGGATGGTATTATTCGTAGCTTTTGCTTGGCCATTGCCTTGTGGATAGTATGGAGTGGAAAAATGGTGCTGGATTTTGAATCTTTCACATAAATCATGAACATTCTGATTCTTGAAAAGTGTCCCATTATTAGAGATAATGGATTGGGGAACACCGTATCAAAAAATGAGGTAGTATCCTGATGAACTTGGATATTTTTTTTCCCGTGATGTAGGTCATGGGAATTGCTTTGACCCACTTTGTGAAATATTTAGTGGTAGTGATAATGAACTTGTGGCCGTTAGATGAGGTGGGTGAGATTTTACCAATGAGATCAAGCCGCCACTGTGAAAAGGGCCAAGGTGTAATAATGGGATGCAATTCTTGAGCTGGTGCATGAATGAGGTCTCCATGCTGTTGGCATTGTAGGCATTTTTTGACAAAGTTGTGTGCCTCTCTCTCCATTGTTGACTAGTAGTACCCGGTTCGCAACAAATTTTTAGCCAAGGTCATACCACTCGAGTGTGATCCGCACGTGCCATTATGTACCTCAGTTAAAGCAGTCATGGCCTCCTCAGGTTTTAAACAACGTAGCAAGGTTCCATCAATACTTCTACGAAAGAGGGTCTCTCCTAGGATGACAAATTGTGAAGACCTTTTGACAAAAGTGCATTTTAGGTTTGGGGTGATGTCAGTTGGGAGGATTCCTAACTTTAGGTAGGTGTATATGTCATGATACCAAAGGTCACCGAGACCAACGAGTTCACACACGTATTCTGTCTCGGGTACCTCGAAAGTGGGTACGAGAAGTTGCTCTACCAGGAATTCATGTTTCGAGACATTGCGGGGGATGTCTTGTAAGGATCCAATGGTTGCCATTGCATTGGCTGCTCTGTTGTTTGTTCTTGGTATCTGCTCAAAGTTGATATCGATGAATGATTCTTTGAGGCTTTCTACCACCTTTTTGTATGGTGTGAGCTTATCATCCTTCATTTGGTATTCACTGTTGACTTGGTTGATGATAAGTTGCGAGTCCCCATAGAATTTTAGTGTGATGATTCACCACTGTGCTGCAATCTTGAGGCCTTTGGTCAAGGCCTCATATTCTACAATATTGTTGGTACAAGGGAATGCCAGTTTATATGATCTAGGTATATAGTCTTCTTGCAGGGTGATGAAGAACACACCAGCTCCTGATCCATGTTGTGTGTGGGAGCCATTGAAGTACAATTTCCAGTGATCGGTCGCACCAAGGTTGGAAAGGGACTCATCTGGGAATTCCGATATGAGTGGGTTGTCAGTGTAGAGGGGAGCTTCTGCTAGTTGATCCACAATGACTTGTCCCTTTATGGCTTTTCGTTCCACGTACTCAATATCATGTTTAGACAATATCATTACCCACTCAGCCATTCTACCTGTAAGCATTGCTTTTGACAATAGATATTTTAGAGGGTCTATCTTGGCAATCAACTTGATTTGATGAGCTAGCATGTAGTGTCTGAATTTTTGAGCTGCAAATACCAGTGCTAGGTAAGCTTTTTCTATTGATGTGTAATTGAGCTCGTGCCCCACCATTGCTCTGCTGATGTAGTAGATGGCCCGCTCAGTTCCCTTTTCATCATGTTGGGCTAAAAGGGCACCAAGGGTGGCTGTTGTTGCTGACATGTATAAGATTAATGGTTTCCCAACAATTGGTGGCATCAACATAGGTGGTGTAAGTAGATATTCTTTTATTTTATTGAATTCTTGCTCGCATTTGTCATCCCATCTGAAGGATACTCCCTTGTGAAGCAGGTGTGAATAGGCAATCTGCTTATCTGGCAGTTGTGCTATGAATCTCCAGATGGATTGGAGGCTACCTTGCAATCCTCTTAGTTGCTTTAACATTCTTGGTGCTTCCATTTCAAGGATTGCTTTTACCTTTGCAGGGTCCACCTCTATCCCTCTCATTGAAACTATGTATCCTAGCAGCTTTCCCAATTGTACCCCAAAGACACACTTCTTCGGTTTGAGTCTAACCTTGTATTGTTCTAGCCTATCAAAGATAGCGCTTAGAGTTGCTACATGGTCCTATCTCTTCTTTGATCTAGCCAGTATGTCATCCACATAGTCTTCGACTGTTGTACGGATCATGTCATGGAAGATTAATGTCATGGCTCTTTGGTATGTAGCTCCTGCATTTTTTAACCCAAATGGCATTACGTTCCAACAGTAGGTGCCCCAAGGACATGTAAAGGCTGTTTTATGTTGGTCTTCCTTTGCTATCATTATTTGATTATACCCTGAGAAGCCATCCATTAGGGATAGCATCTCATGTCCGGCCGTCATATCCACTATCATGTCAATGTTGAGTAGTGGAAAATCATCCTTAGGACATGCTTTGTTTAGGTCTCTATTAGTGCAGATGCGGATGCCCCCTTTTGGTTTTGAGACAGGTACAAGATTTGATACCCATTTTGGATAGTCGATTGGGCGTATGAAGCCAACATCCAGAAGTTTCTACAGCTCAATCTTTACGAGCAAGGCTATTTGTGGGTGCATCTTCCTTAGCTTTTGTCTGACTGGTTTTGCTCCGGGGTAAATAGCCAAATGATGAACTACTAATTCAGGGTCCAGACCTGGCATGTCTGCATAGGTCCACACAAAATTTACCTTTCATTCTTTTAGGAATGCTGCCAATAGTTCTTGTTCTTCTATTTGAAGTGTTTGAGCATAGAATGTGATTTGCGGCTCTATTTTTGTTCCCAAGTTGACAGGGTTGCATTGTTTTTCCAATAATGCTAATTTCTCCTGATGTAGAGTGGTAGGGGGGAGATTGAATCCTTCACCTTCTGGCACCTCAGAGAGGTTTTCACCATCGGATGCATCCTTTATCTTTACTGTTTTGTGGTTAGAGGGTGCCATAGTGTGGTTTTCACTCAATAACTTCGAGCTTATTCTCGATATTTTTCTTTTGCGACTGAAGGACTCAATCATCTCCCCATAGTATGCCTGTGTGTTTAGTGTGATTTTGAATCTAGCCTTGTGATCCCCGCATGAAACTATATCGCTTAGTCCCATGAATTCTGAGAGAGCCTCATCGTTTTCGAATGAGTCTAGAATTGGTGGTCCCCGTTGGTCATGATTAATGAGTTGGGGGTGTACTAAGGTAATTCGGTGGTTTGGTTGGTTTGACTCAGCTGTTGAGGCACTTATCATTAACAAGGTGGAATCCTCGAAAAGCCTAGGGAGGCTTGCTATGGTATCCTCATCGTCACTACTAGCACAAACATCAGTGACGTCAAAGGTGTAATTATCGAGTGGGATCCCTAAGAAAATGGGCGGTCTAGGAGTGGTTGTTGTTACCTGAAAAGAGGATCTGACTGCTCTTCTGGGAGTACCTCTACCACGTATGGTTATACTCGGAGGAGTATAGCCGAGGCCAAGGTTTGCAATTCTTCTTTCTACAATGATGGGATCCAACCGTCCATCACTGTTTCTTCCTAGGCTCTCATTCCTGTTATAGCCCATTCCAAACATCATTTGTAACCCTCTGTTAGTTTCCTCCATTGGTAGGGTGGGAGTGGGTCTTTCATCTTGGTATAGTGTGTTTGAGATGTATTCTTCGTCTACATTCTCTCGACTAAGATCCCCCCAACGGTGGAATCCAGAGGGTTCTGTTCTGGTGCGGACAGGTGTTTGAACCAACTGTGGTTGCCCATGTAACCTAGGAGATTGTGGCAACTCTCCTACAACAAAATCATTGAACTCCTCATTCTGTAATCTCTGCATCCATTGTCCTGTATCATGTTCTTAACCTTGGATATGTCGGGGATGGCGGGTGTCTCTGTCGTAGAAGTGGAGGCGAGATTGGCTGGGTCTATGTATGAAGTAGATGGTCCTTCATCATTTCTGGGTACTTGAGGGATCTTGTAAAACTTGGCTTCTAAGTTTTTGCAATAGGCAAAAGGTTCGGGATCCCCATGTATAGTGACCTCCTCATTTTGATGTGAGAATTTAATGCACCGGTGATAAGTTAAGGCTACTGCCTTCATTCCATGTATCCATGGGCATCCCAGGAGGATGTTGTATGGTAGATCAAGGTTGAGGACTTGACAGGTGGTTTCCATGGTTGCCGACCCCACTTGGATGGGGATCTTGATAGTGCCCTGAGATACTCTTTCCTGGTCATCATATGCCCTTATTGTGATGCTTTTGTTCTTAGTGATGGAATCCTCAGTGAATCCCAATTTCTTTATAAGCTTTAGTGAACAAATATTAAGGCATGCACCTCCATCTACTAGGACTTGTTTGACTTTCTTTTTATGGATTAGTACTTGGAGGTGGAGTGCGCGGTTATGAGATGGCTGCGGGGGGAAATCTTGGTCTGAAAATGTAATGAGATTTGGGGTAACGATGTTACCCACCATAGCTTGAAATTGCTCTATGTCAAGGGTGGTAGCAATGGTAGATGCAACTAATGCTTCATCCAGGATCTTCCTATGGGCGGCGAATATTTTCAGTAATTCCATGATGGAGATTTGGGCGGGTGTTCTTTTCAGTTGGTCAATGACATTGTAATCATAGGGGATGGCTTTTGTATTGGAAATGGGGGTCTTAGCAGGTGCCCTAGCGATGGTAACCTTTCCGCCTCATGTGGTGACTCCACAGTTATTGTTGGCTCCCTTGATATTTATGATGGTGATCATTTCGTCAATGCATCCAACTATCTCCTCGTATACTAGATTAACACTTGCGTACTTTTTCTTGCCCTTATTATTTCCTTGATTATTTCCTTGGTTATGATTCAGCATCGGATTCATGTAAATTTTCAGGTCTTGGTTTCCGATCGGCTGCTCGATATTGATGACCTTGTCCTCAATGAGGTCTTGGATGATGTTTTTAAGTCTCATGCAATTAGTGGTGGTGTGTCCTTTGACTTTGTGAAAGTCACAAAGGAGATTCTCATTGTACCATGGTGGCTTGGTCATGGCCTCCGTGTATTGCTCGGAGTTAGAGATCTTGATTAGATTCTCCTTAACCAGCTTCTTCATTATGGACTCAGTTGATTCAACAAGGGTTGTGAACTTCCTCTTGGGGGGAAACTTGTTGTGGGGAGGTGGTCCTCCTTGATTACCCAAATTGTTGAATTGATTGATGGAAGGTGGTTGTGACTGTGCTACTACTGCATTAGTCTACACATTGTTGTGATTATGATTATGCGGTTGATGATGGTTTTGGGTATTTTGCTTAGGAGCACTGATGACTACCTTAGCATCGACCATGCCATCGTTCATGACATTTTTATTCCTTAACCATGTCCGAGGTTTATCATTGTAGTTGTTAGATGGGCAGTTGTCCTACGGTGGAGTAAATGTTGGGGCGCCTCCTCGTGTAGTAAGGGCTCTTTCGATGTTTAGTGCCTTTGGAATCAGTTGATCGTATGATGTGATGCACTGCATTTTTAAGTAAAACACCAAGTTTTCATCTAGATTGGCTATGATGGTGCAGACTTCTTGTTCCTCTGGCGTGGTCCATTTGCTTGGATTGGCCTTGGATCGCCATCTTTGCAAGAAGGATGCAAATAACTCTCCTTTTCTTTGCTTGAGTGCAGATAGTTCTTCCAAACTAACATCCGCACCCATATTGAAAGCGTAATTCTCAAGGAAAGCCTCCACTATTTCCTCAAATGTTTTAATGCCCATGGGTAGGCGAGAAAACCATTCCATAGCTAGACCAGTCAGGCTTTAGGGGAAGAGTCGCATTAGATACGTGTCATGATATGTGACTTCCATGTAGTGCACCTGAAATTCCCTGACATGGTTTTTAGGGTTGCCCGTTCCATTGTATTTTTTCAAATTTAGGGATCTCAAATCCCTTTGGGAACGGTACCATGGTGAGACTCCTATCAAATGGATAAGGGCACAAATTTCTTGGTGTCCTTGTGGTTTTTCCTGCTTATAAGTCCAACACCTGCTGTGAGAGTAGTTTGATTTGTGTTGCAACATCCTTGCTTGGATCGAGGGTGGGATGAATGAGTTGTGAGGTGTTTGAGGCATTTGATGGGTGAGGAGAGTACTGGTGGGAATTTGCTGCAAGCTTGGTTGTGCATTGAAAGTTTGGTGGTATGCCTGCATTTGCGTCAACAACGCTTGTTGTTGATCTTGCTGCTGTTGTTCCAATAACGCTTGTTGTTGGTCCATCTGCTGCTGTTCCCATGAGGCTTGTTGTTGGTCAATTTGTTGTTGAGCTAATAAAGCTTGCTGTTGGTCTAGCTGTTGTTGTGCCAACAAAGCTTGTTGTTGGTCGAGCTGCTATTGTGCCAACAAAGCTTTTCGTTTAGCTTGTTGTTGTGCCTAAAATTCTTGCAGGGCTTGTTGGTAGGCTTGTAGATGGATCACTTGTAATTGCACTTGGTACTGTGCTTGGGCTTGTGCTTGGGCTTGTTCTTGGGCTTGAGCTTGGGCTTGAGCTTGAGCTTGAGCTTGTGCTTGTGTTTGTGCTTGCACTTGAGCTTGGGCTTGGGCTTGGGCTTGGGCTTGGGCTTGGGCTTGTGCTTGTTGCTTTTGCTAGAGTATTCTCTGTTGGTTGGCCCTTTGGAGGGTTTGGATTAGCGTGGTGAATGAGTTTGTCGTATTGGATTTTGGTGGGATTGGTGGTAGAATAGGAATCGTGCCAACCATTGTGGTAAGTGGAGGGATTGTGGTAGTGATCAGGATTTGGGTTGTGGGAGGGGTGGTTGAGATGATTGGTCCTTGAGATGGTATGCTTTGGGATACTTGAGGACCAATTGCGGTGGTGGCTTGTATGGTTGCCACTTGTTGTTGTGATGATGTGGGCAAGAAGAGGGAATTGGGCGTGATGTTTTGATTGCTAGGTTCCATGAAACCATTGATGTTGATAGGAGGAAAATCCAATCCAAGAGGTGATGTGGTGGCAAATGGGAATGGGGGAAGAGGTGGAATGTTGCCTTGGAAGAAAGCATTTACAACGTCCATCGTTTCAAACAAGCTTCCTTCTTCAAGTGGTAGGGAAACTTGTATGTTTGATTGACAAGCTGGTGCTGCACGGAATGAAGATGAGCCAACATGGTTATGGAAGGTGAGTGGGATGTATGGGTGAGATGGATTTTTTGGAACAGATGTAACCGGCGTGGTGGTGATGACTGCTTCTTTATTAGCCACAAGGCGGTGTTTTTGCAATTCTTGGAATATGGCACTCCCCTTGTTCACATTTGGCGAGGTTGGTGTAATGACTAATGTGGTGCAAGGTATTTCTTGATTGGTGTTTGACATTGGGGATACATTTGGAATAGGTCCATCTGTACTAGTGCTTGCGTCAAGGTCGGGAGGGGGCATGACCCCTCCTCTTGCTATTGTATTTAGGTATTTGAACATAGCACTGACAATTTTGTGGTTCTCTGGATTTTGAACCATTTCCAGGATTTCGGTTTGTGTCATCCCCATGTCTTCATTTGTGATGTCCTCTTGATGACTCTCCTCTTGAGGATTTTGTGATGATAAGGGAGAGTTGCTTGGGGGATTGCTTGATCCTGCTAGGTTCACTTCGGCATTTAAATGATTCATGTCCATAGAAGTTGATATTTCTCTGATATTCTCCATGTTCTTCTTGTGTTGAGATCTTGTTTGGACCATAAAAAATAGGGATTTGTTCGATCCTAACCCTTTAGGTCCAAAAGGGAAGAACTAGGGATGCTAAAAGATGAAAGATGGTGGTAATGGTGATGGGTTAAATGGATGGGATGAGCGAGTGAAAAACCTTTTTGAAGAACTTTTGAAGGTATATGCTAAACTTGTAAGGGCTTTTGAATTAATTTATTGTGATAATTTGACTAGATGCGTTAAGTCAAATAGGTTTGTTTGTGAAGTTGTACTCCCTAAGAAGTTGCGTTATCCTAGGGGAACTTGCACAAGTGGATGAATTGGCTAAATGTGTTAAGCCAATGTAATTGTGAACTAATAGACTTTTAGGAAGTTGTGTTATCCCAAAGAAAATTTGTCCAATGGTTGAGACAATGTTGGCTAGGTGTGTTAAGCCAAGATATGGTGATGTTGATTTAGCCCTCTAAGTTTAGCGTGATGATTGTTTCTAGAGTTCACAAAAGGTTTGATGAAGTGGGATTTGGTTGATGAAGTGATGAATGAAAATGACAACTTTGATCTTGAACCTTAACCTAGATATGACTCTCTCTACAAAACCTCGGTATTGAAGAACATGCTAGACTTCCTATGGGAGAAAAGTAAACCTTTGAAAAAGTTCAGGATTTTGTTGACAATAAAATGCATACAATGCGGGATTATTCCTTGAGGCTTTTTAATAAAAGTTGTATAAAAGTCTCTCCCTTACTTCAAGGAGCATCTCAAGGCGTTGCTCATCGATTTTTAGACTCACTTTCTTGATCTTTGGCTTTGGGATTTTGATCTTGCGGGAAATCATTGGAAACAACACATATGTAGTTCAATTTGTCTCTTTATCTTGGTTTAATGAAATTCTTTTTATCCAAGACACTTGCTTGCTTAGGTTTCAAACTAATGTCTAGTGTCCCACTTTCTTTCTCATCCCACAAGGTCCTTTGTGTAGAAATCGAGGAAAATAGGGCAAGAGTTCCTTATGTTTAACCTTATTGAAAACAAATGACGGTAGAATTTGTACACTTAGAAACCTCTAGGAATATAATTCCTAGGGAAAGCAAGAGTGTCCAACTTCGTCAAGAGGTATTTGTTTCCACAAGGTGTTTGAAATTTGAAGGCTTTGAATGTTTGTTTCCAAGTGTTTTGAGGACCAAGTAATGTGTTATTTCCAAGCACTTTTACACTCCTAGGATGATGAGGCAATATCTTGTTGGGTTCCCACTTGGATAAATCTAGCTGCGCATATCTTGTGCGAATGGCTAAATGCTTGACCACACTGGCTCCCCTCGATGACACTCACTTATTTGGGTCAGCCAAGCATTAGTACCCATGAATCTCCCATGGCATACTTTCCATTTCCACAACAAGACCGCATGTATAATGTGGGGCGGCTTGAAAGGACATAACCTTTTGCACCAACAAGATAGACAAGGTTTTGGCCTTTTTCTAAACAAGGGGTTCTAATTCGGGCATTCCGTTCGTGGGGGATTATTCAACATCAGTGAGAGGCCATTGTTGTCCATCTTGTCGAAATAATCCTCGTGATTCTTGAACTTTCCTCAAGAATCCACACTTATATACCGGTTGGAAGTGCTTGGCTTTAGCGTGTTACCAATTGGGTCATTCCCTTGGGTGATTAATTTTTCCCACAAGGCAAGCCCTCTAGGATAAACAAAAGCGAGCTAACATATCCCATCGTTTACACAACCTTTTTTGAAAAACAAAGGGGAAAACCTCCACAATATGTTGTGCTCACACTTGCATGTTCTATTCAATTTTACGTGCCCAAATCGAAATGTGGAGGCAATCTTTTCAACAAGTTAATATCACAAAAATGCTTTTGATTCTCAAGATCGCTGTAAAGCGCGAGAGAAGCACATACACATTTTAATGATGTTAATTTGTGAAAAAGTTTGCAAAAAATGAAAGACACTTGTTCATTTTAAAACTCAAAGCAATAATGACTTCTTTTTAAGTACCAAATAGAAATGTGAATTTTCCTTGTTCAATTGTTACCTTTTAAATCAAATCTAGTGTGTTTGCCTAAAGTTCTTTTTAGCCCCTTGGCAACTTTTGAAAGGAAATTTGATTTTGTTAATTTTAGAACCCAAAGTAAACCAGTGTCCTAAAATCAAAGAACTTATCAAATCCTTTATAGAGTGTTAACAAACACATTATTGTTTAAAAACACTTGGTAGGAAACTAAACATGGTGCCATAAAAAAAATGTTTGCTTGTTCTTTTTAAACCCAAAGTAAAATTAGTTTTCCTAAGGCCAAAGAGATTTAACAAGATTTCCTAAGGAGTGTTAAATAAAACTTTTAGTGTTTAAGAACACTCTAGTTTTGTGAATATGGCATCATGATGGACTTCTTTCTTTACTTTTCCCCTTCTCTAACCTACAGAATGACAAAAAAAAAACAAAGAGCAAAAATACAACAAACCAAATTAATGCTAAAAATTGAAAATTTATTCAAATTTTAAAAGCAGACTATTTCCCGTGGTGGTGTTTAGCAGGTGTGGTGCTGTTTAACGGGTGTGGTGCTGCTTAAAGAAATAGGCAGTGCTATATAGTGCCGCGTGGTCGACTGTATGCGGTACTTTGCAGAAACAGAGACCACGGGTGCGGTGGAGTTTGGCATGCGGTGGAGTTTGGGTGCGGTGGAAGTTGGCAAATTTTCAAATTTGGAACGCAGGAAGCACTTGCGGTGCTATATGGTGTCATGGGTTGCTAAGGGTGTGGTGCAATAGAGCACTGCATATGAGTCCGTGGTGCAATACAGGACCGCCTAAACTAGCCGCGGTGCAGTTTCCTGTATGTGAGCAAAAAACATGAAAAAACCGCGGGAAATTAAGAAAAAAATGTGATAAATTTTGTTGCTTCCCTCCTTCTAGTGCCAAAATGTGAATCGCTAAACTTACAATTGTACAAAGACGAAAAACATTGTTAGTGTTAGATCAAAATGCAAGCAAATATGAGAGATTCCCCATGAAATCCATTTGTTAAAAAAAAACTAAAGACAAAATATGTGAATTTTTCAATAGAAGGAACATCTACAAAGACAAACACATCATAATGAATAAGATGCAACACAACACAATATTTATGGGAACTGGAGTAAAACTAAACACAATTTTGGTTACCATAAATGCAATGCTCACATAAGTCAAAATTAAGATTAAAATCAGTAAACCCCTCAACAAGGTTTTTATTTTTCAAGGTCCTTAGACCATTTTATCCAATATGGCCAATTATCTAGTGTCAAAATTCATAGTATTATTTTTAGGTAATTTTAATTCAAAATAAAGAACACCCTTGGGTACCTAGAAGCTATGGTCATCTGTTGAAAATGAAGCTCTCACCTTTTCCAACAAAGTGGCCATAGAATCATTTTTTCGTAGAAGTGACATTGCACTAAAAAGTGCATGTATCAAGCTTATACAATGTGCCAAATTTGACACCTCTAGCAATCACCATTGTACCTCTAACCGTCTTGTATCTTGCATAAAAAATGCTACTTTCACACCCACATCTATTCTAGTTTTCTCACATATAATAAATTTTGTGCTAATATATGGATATGCAACACACCATTAATCATTTTTATTTTAACATTAGGAAACTTGATTCTAACTTTACTATGAACAACAATATTTAATAAGAATTATCACCCAAGTACACCTTACCTCTATAAAATTATTTATATTTAAAAAACCATTCTCTGTTAGTGGTCATATGTAAAGATACAGATGAGTCAATTAACCATGCATCATTACTTGCACAAGTGGCCAAAGTTACAATGAAAAAATTAGAATCTTCCTTCTTAGACTCAGAATCACGATCAAATTTCTTGAAGTTTTCTTCTTCTTTTCTTCTTTGCACTCCTTACATAAGTGTCTAGAATTATCAAAATTATAGAAAATATATTTGGATTTT
The DNA here is from genome assembly GCA_007115665.2 of Sequoiadendron giganteum. Taxonomy (NCBI): domain Eukaryota; kingdom Viridiplantae; phylum Streptophyta; class Pinopsida; order Cupressales; family Cupressaceae; genus Sequoiadendron; species Sequoiadendron giganteum. The sequence continues at coordinate 78,251,512 of CM021104.1, forward strand.
CTAGGAGATTTGGATCTCCCCTTGGGCTTATATTAATCATGTGTCTTGTTCTTCTTTTCTTTTTCGTTAGGTCTTCCATGAACATTTAGGTCCTCCTTGACATTGATAGATACCTTACTCCTCATCTCTTCAAAAAGAAAATAATCCTAAACATATTCAACTTTCAAGAAAACAAAATTAATTTCAATAGCCATAAAGAGAGAATCCCATGAATTAGGTAAAGAAAAAAGAAATATCTTTTATTTCTCCTACTCATTCATTGTTACACCAATTGATCCCAATTGATCCACCAACATATTGAATACTTATAGGTGGTCTAGAGTTCATCCATGCTCTTCCATTCTCAAGGAATTCAATTTATATTTCCTCAAGAAAATCTTGTTCACTAAATATTTAGCTTGATATATCTCACCAAGGTTATTTCGTAGTTTCTTTGTAGAGGGTTCTTCATGGAAATTGACTAAAATAGATTCTTTTAGGAACAATTGAATTAGACCCTTGGATTTATGGTCCATAACATCATATTGAGTAGCCAAATTTGGATCTATAGGTTTCAAAAATTTCTTATCAACGAAATCCCATAGATCTCAATCAATTAATAGACTCTCCATCTTCAGATTCCACATCTCAAAAAAGTTACTAGAAAAATTCTCTATAACTCTAATCTCCTTGATGTGATTTCCATTTTGAAAATTCATACAACAAGTATCTTTTGCACAAGCTCCTATTTAAAATTGGATTAGTTCAAAAAATCCAACAACCCACAAGAAAAACCAAAGGTGATCAAGCTTTGATACCACTTTTAAAAAAGCTAAGGTTGAAAAAAAACTTCCTACACTAATCTTGAGAGAAGGGTGATGTAATTTTTTAGATATTTACAATAGTTATAAAAAATAAATAGAAATAAACATAAATATCATTCATACCACAACATAATGATTTACATTGGGAAAACCCTTTTGAGAGAAAAACTTCACTCCAAAAGCTACCTAATATATTATTCTAAAATCAATAAGTTTACAATATACTTGTAGAGAAGCATTTTCACAAGAGTATCAACAATCAAAGATCTGAAGACAAATCAACATCTATAAGACTCTCACACACAACCTCCATCTCAAGAACCTAATATATAAGAGATGCAATACATGAAACCGTCAAACGATATTTACAAAACCATGAGCTAAAAGCACCTAAAAGTGGCACCCCAATTATGTCTAGTCAAAGATGCCTATGATGTGCTAAAACACACACCAACACGTGTAACTCCCACTTAAATCTCTTTTATGTGTTCAACAAATTTTCACATTTCCCAATTTGAGAGGACCTAACTTTCTCTAGCCATAACTTTTCATCTAGAAGTTTGATTGACAAAATATTTGAACAACTAGAAACATGAAGCATTCTATAAAGCTTTAACCCATTTTGTTGGTTACAACCACTTTTGAGCCCAAAATAACCTCTAAGGGCCTCAAATTGGACTTTGAAACTTTCAATAATAGGAACTTTAATATCTTCAAATCTAGACATGATCTTCCGATGAAATTTTTACTAACATGTTTATTTTTCCATTCCATAGCTTTGAGAAAGTTTAAAATTGATCCATGCTAAAATGAACATTACTATAAATAGTAAAATTTGGTAATTGCAAGGTTGAGACACCATTTTCCTCTATTTTTGCATTATCTAATTGAAATAATTTTAAATTTCCAAGTACATATTTTTGTACTTGTTATTGATGTTTATTAGTTTAGATTTGTGAAAACATTTGTAAATATTCTGATTCAACATATGGGATAGGTAGGAATTCAGCTGTTGAAATATGCTTTGCAATGGCTTGAATGGCTCCTTTGACTGTAATGGCTTTTTCAGCTCCTCTGGCTGCTTCGGTTCCATGTGGTGGCTTCTCCCCTGTGCCTATTGAGGATGGATGTGGTGCGGTCTCCGATTTGTCCTACGGGGTCCCTCCTGTTGGAGGCTGCGTCGTTCCTCATATCCCTTCCCCAGTGTCTTGCGTGTACAAGAAGGCTGCTGCCTCCATGGAGTCTGCTAAGGGGACATCTGTGGCAGGGCTTGTTGGAGGGAATGTGAGCAGGAAGGTTGTTGCCTTCGTGGATGTGACTGCAAAGGCGGATTCGTTTGTGGTTGGGCATGGCTCTGTTCTAGCCCCTCGGTTGGTTCCACCTATTGTTGGGGGTTCTTCGGGAAAGGCTAGGTCCTTCTCTGATGCTGTGAGGGTGGGTACTCGATCTCCTACTTAGGTTCGTCGGTCTCTACCCTATGCCCGGGATTCCCTTGTGGTAGTTTGTGGTCCAGAGGTCATGGAAAATGAGGAATATTATTTGAAAATGGGTGTGGTCTGTAGATTCAATGGCCTGTGGCCCTCCTTCTTAGATCTCCATGATTGGGTGTCAATTTCATGGAAGCCTTTGGTCATTGGGGAAATCGAGCTCTACCCTAGTGCTAGGGGTTTCTTTATTGCTACCTTTTCCTCCCCACTAGAGCAGAACAGTATTCTGGACAGGGGGTGGATGTGGGGTTTTCATTCTCTATCCATCAGGCCCTGGTCTCGTTCTTTCAACCCCCTTATGGAGCTGTTTAACACTAGACCTGTTTGGGTCCGTCTGCCAAATCTTCCTCTCTAGTTTTGGGAGGAATCATGTTTCAAGGCCATTGACAATACCATTAGTCGCTTCTTAATGGTGGATTCTACAACTAGGGATTTTGGGCATACTACGGTTGCTCAGTTGTTAGTTGGTTTGAACATCTCCAAAACTCTTCCTGGGGATGTTGTTTTACTGGTGGAGGACAAACCTTGGAAGAAGCTCTTGGACTATGAGAGTATCCCCTTTTGGTGTAGGAGATGCTTTTCGATGGGTCATTTGGTCTCTGCCTATCCTCATGCCCGTCGCAAGGGTGCAACAACTTGGTGGAAGGATGTTCTCCTGGATCACCTCATGGTGGGTTCTTCTTCAGATGTTTCTTCTAAGGAGGTCGACCCTCATGTTTCTTCTCCTCACCCAGACCTCCCTTCTGAGGAACCACTTTTGGATCAATTTGCTAACACTGTTATGACTGTGCCTCACTGAACTTCAGCTCCTGTTGTCGATGCTGTATCTAAACCTGTCCGCCCTTTGTTGAATGCCTCTATTGTTCCTTTGGTTGATTCGATCTCTGCTGCCTTGCTGCCAACTCCCTCGTTGTTGAATCCCTCACTGCTTGGTGGCTCTTCTCCTGTGGTGGCTAGGGTGGAGCCGCTCCACTCACCTTTCTCGTTGATTCTTGATTCTGAGCCTCCTTGATCGGTTGTTCTACAAAAGAAGAAATTTGTGGCTACTTCTCGACCTCGGGTTCATGGAGCCAACTTTGACCCCTCTATTTTTGGGGTTGCTTAATTTCTTTGTTTTTCTACAGCTGTCGGTCAGTTGTTTCTATTTGTTCCTATAGTTCAAATTCTGTTTTGAACTATGTTTTCCTTTGGCCCTTTGGGCCCTATGTGAAGGGTACAACACCCTGTAAATGCTACTTATCTTTTCAAAAATATATGGGATATATAATACATACAAAAGATTACTAAGTTTAAATTGAATGATAATTAAAGAAATAAAATAGATGATTTAAGCCTTACAAGACAAAGCTTAGTACATTAAATCATCCCAAAACCGTCGAGGACATAGGTGGATTTTGTGTGTATGTTTATCCATGACTCGATTGTAATAAAATGACACCAACGTACAAAGTTTTAACCACAACACTACAGGATTTGACCCCAAATTCCGATGGCCTTTCGTCGGAATCTTGACGATACATTGTCGGCCGACTGACGAATCACATAAATCAGTGCCGTCACTCAATTTTCATCTACATCTTGACGGGTTGTAAAACGTCGACCTCATGATGCATGCTCGTCGGAACCGTGATTCCCACTTCGTTGATCGCACGACGATCAGTACCCAGATGATGGGAGGCATACCTTTGCCAAACTGTTGGTTAACAACATAAGTCCATCGCCATTATGATACAAGTTTGATGTATTGCCAATATCGTTGAGAGATCAAGACTATTATAGCGATCAAAATTGCCTGAGAAGATGTATCGGGAGGACTGGATTTTGGTCTCAGCGATGAAGTTTCATCGGCGAGATACACATATTGTCTCATCGACGAAGCATGAGGGAAGTATATCGGCAAGACATATATCATCGGAGTAAGTTCTGAATGTCTACCCAACTAGCTATGTGACACCATTAAGAATACATCAGCAGGAGTCTTGGCGATAGAATTTAGATTGAAATAGTGACAGAAGTTCATCGAACGCACGATGAAATAGGCAAGTCATTACGACAAAATTTTGTCGGATACATTGCAAATTCGTCAGACGCTTTTTGCGGTTCGTCGTACATTTGACGAAACAGTGCACTTTTTAAAAAAAAAAACTATTCGTTGAAATGTAGGCATATCGTTGAGAGATCAAGACTATTATAGCGATCAGAATTGCCTAATAAGATATATCGGGCGGACTGGATTTTGGTCTCAGTGATGAATTTTCATCGGTGAGATACACATCTTGTCTCATCGACAAAGCACGAGGGAAGCATATCAGCAAGACATATATCATCTGAGTAAGTTCTGAATGTCTACCCGACCAGCTATGTGATGCCATTGAGAATACATCGACAAGAGTCTTGGTGACATAATTTAGATTGAAATAGCGATAGAAGTTCTTCGAATGCGCGATGAAATAGGCAAGTCATTACGACGAAAATTCGTCGGATACATTGCAAATTCGTCAGACGCTTTTTTGAACTTTGTCATAAACTCGACGAAACATTGCACTTTAAAAAAAAAAAAAACTATTTAGGCATGTGCAAGATCATCATGGAAAAAACAGGCCCTTGAGTGGCAATGAAAACTCAGAAAATCAGAGTTAGGCAACTTGACATAAAAATTTGAATAATTTATCTATATTATTTCAAAAACATGTTAAAATATAATATGTAGAAAATTGAATGTAGTTTCTAAAATACTAGACCTTTATTTTAAAAAAACAAATCTATTTGGTCAAAATTTGAAATTTCAATGCAGTAGTCCTTAAATTTCAGGGTAAAAATAAGAAGTAGGTATCTGTCTGACCACTCTAACCACAATAAAATGATAATATATTTTTATAATATTTTAGATATATGTAGAAGACTCATGTCCCGATGTGATGCATATTTTTTTATAATTTTTTTCTAAGTAAATAATTAATTATGAATTTTTTATTACAACTTTTCAAAAATATAAAAACTCGTCTGTCTAACCACCTTAACTTGGTCAAAACTTCATGAAATTCAATTTTTTTTTTTTTTAGTCATATAGTGTGCAAAGCATAGAATGTGATGCATGTTTTGGATTCAAAAAATGTGATACCATTTGAAAGTTATAAATGTTTTTCAATCAACCTATCAATCAAAACTTTTTTCGTAATTCAAATAGAAAATGAATAATAATAATTTATTAAATTCAAAGTAAAGCATAATTTATATGGGTGGAAAGTTGAGAATATCCTTTAAAAACCCTTTTCATTTCATCAATTTTGGGTAAAAAAAAAATTGTCAGCCACATGGGTCATCATATCACTTACATATCGCCACTTTTTGGTCCATCATGATCCTGCACATACCCATTCGTTGAAATGTAGGCATATCGGTGAAAGATCAAGACTATTACAACAATCAAAATTGCCTGAGAAGATATATCGAGAGGACTGGATTTTGGTCTCAGCGATGACTTTTCATCGGTGAGATACACATCTTGTCTCATCGATGGAGCATGAAGGAAGCATATCGGCAAGACATATATCATTGGAGTAAGTTCTGAATGTCCACCCAACTAGCTATGTGACACCGATAAGATTACATTGATAGGAGTCTTGGTGACATAATTTAGATTGAAATAGTGACAACAGTTCATCGAACGCGTGACGAAATAGGCAAGTCATTATGGCAAAAATTCGTTGGATAAATTGCAAATTCATTGGATGCTTTTTGTGGTTCGTCGTAAATTCGACGAGAAATTGCACTTTTAAAAAAAAAAACTATTCGTTGAAATGTAGGCATATTGATGAAAGATCAAGACTATTACAGTGATCAAAATTTCCTGAGAAGATATATTGAGAGGAATGGATTTTGGTCTTAGCGATGATGTTTCATCGGCGAGATACACATCTTGTCTCATTGACGAAGCACGAGGGAAGCATATCGGCAAGACATATATCATCAGAGTAAGTTCTGAATGTCTACCTGACCAACTATGTGACGCCGATAAGATTACATCGGTAGGAGTCTTGGCGACATAGTTGAGATCGAAAGAATAATCATCGGGGAGACTCACCACGTTGGGAAACTATAGAATATCCTAGCGATACATGATCTCTTGTTGATGATGATACAAATGGATCAAAATACTTATCGGGGTGACTCTAGGTGATATATAAAAGTAGTCAAGTCGGCCAGGCCTTAACAATGCAGGATTGATGATATCAGGCCTGTTTGTAGCAGCAATAATGATAACTATTTTCTTGGCTGTCATACAAGCCATCTCCATCAATAGAGCTTTGAAACCAAATCCACACACAACACAATGTTCATAGTGAAAAGTTAGCACTTTCTTTCATCTTTGCAAATTGGTTTGATGCTTCAAACGATGCATTTCTTATATTGAAAAGTGCATTACTTACCTTATTGAGCTTCTCTTTGTTTTGAGAATAGTTTAATAATCTCTACTTAACAGGGCCAACCACGTGAAGGTGGAAGCTCATTTGGCCCTTCCCCCCCCCCTCACATCACTCTCAATTCCCCATACCCGATCATATAACATTAATCATTCATTCATCCATTAATAACATATAACATTCATTCATTCATCCTGCATTAATAACATATAACATTCATTCATTCATTCATCCATTAATAACATATAACATTCATTCATTAACATATAACATTTATTCATTAACATATTCATATTCATTCATTAACATATTTCATTTTTTCAGTTTTTACATATTATCAAAAATATGGCTATCATATTATGATTACAATCACTTTTTTTCTTTTTCTTTTTTGCAGCTAAAAAAAGCTGAAGTGGAGTATTGTTTTCAAAATCATTTGTCCCCCCTTGAGTTGTTCTGATCTCTGCTCGTGATCTTAATGTATGCCTAGTCATGTACTCACAACGTGGACGTGACTCCAAGGGGGGGTCTGCTACAATAGCAAAGAAATGTTAAATTGATATTTTTTATTATTATTGTTACACGTTGTTCATTAATTAAAAGAACATCAGAGTGGTGCTCTTTATCTGATTGGGCCACATCATGTTCCTGATATTGTCTTATAGCCTCATACTCAACATGTTAAACACCCTCTAAATCCTGATATGGAGTTGAAACACGAAAGATTACATTAATTAATACACCAATTGCAATTAAATATGTTTAAAAGAACATTAGAGTGGTCCTGCTTACCTGATGGAGCCACATCATATTCCTGATCTTGTCTAGCCTGATCATGCTCTAAATGCTCTAAAGTTGAAACACGAAAGGTTACATTCATTAATACACCAAATGCAATTAAAGATGTTTAATTGTATTAATCCATACCGCGTTTTGTATAGCACATGAATGCATCCAGTACCGGGATGTGTAATGATCTAAAATTTAATCTTGCAAAATAGATCTTGGTTAGAACATGCATGCAATATAAATAATCATTCAATGGAATGCAAAGGAGAATATGAAAGAAAATGGAATGAGACTAGAACAGTCTCACCCATTTCTCTCCTCCATGACTACTTCCATTGTACCTCCTCAAGCTTGCTGTGATAATAATGCCCTCAACCTCTATGTGAGAAAACTAATATGTGTCTAGCCCTAGAAATGCCTTTAAAGGATTTTAAATGTTGAAGAATCTATGCAAAACTAGAAACTTAATTCTATTTATGCAAAGTAATAATAAAATAAGCCTAATGTGTGATAATGCCTATAATAAAATTAAGCAATGATTGATTGAAAAGATTCAAGAGATAAGATTGATTGACCCCGAAAATGAGATCAAGATTGTCATTTTATAGAAAATGCAATCTTGAATGGATGGACGAGATGAGAGATTGAGAAATGCCCTAGAATCAAAGGTCAAGATTCAATAAGGCAACTCTCAATTAGGGTTAGGGCAAAATACCCACATGTGTGAATAAGATTTAATTAAATGAATTAAATCAAGACTGAATGTGACAGTTGAGATGAAATTAGTAAAAATCAGAAGACAAGAGGATAAGATTTTAGAAAATCAGTAATTTTAGAAATTACTTGATTTGTAGAAGAATATTTCCCTTTTGAATTAAATTAATTCAAAATAAAGATTTGTGAGATAATGAGTAATTGATTTTTGAAATCAATTACTAAAAGAAGAATCAGTTAACTATGTGAAGTTGTTTTATTTAAAAATAGGGAAATGTCACAAAAGACAATTAAATAATTAATAATAATTATTTAATTTAGAAGAGATAATAACTTAATTAAATAAATAAATGAATTTATTTAATTAAGAGAGGATTTAGGAATTAAATCAATATATTTAAAATATATTAATTTAATAATCAAGATGACTTTAATGATAAGGATTAATTAAATAAATTGATGAATTTATTTAATTATTAGAAGATTTTGACAATTAGTGACATATTAAAATAAATAAATCAGATTTATTTATTTAATAATCATGAAGAATGAAAGATTATGAATTAATTAAATAATTGTGAACTATTTAATTAATAGTTGAAGGTGGGTTAGAGACATAATTAAAATGTCATAATTATGCTAGGGCAAAAGGTGATAAAATATTGCTTGCAGGCCTAAGTCATTTTTAGGTGTCTATAGGATGCACACCATGGCCTTGATCGGCAGGTTGTGCTCCACCCTCACCAGGCTGCATTCCAATGTCATGTGCAGGATTATCATGCTTATCTGTGTAAAACAAATAGGCACATTATTATGGTGGAATTTAATATTGAACAAATTGCACAAGTATTCAATTTGAAATAAACTTTATTGAGTTTATTTACCTATGTGTTGGATGTAGTGGAAGATTGTGTTTGCCCAGTCGAGACTCTTAGCTATTCAGTCAGGGCTCCATAGCCTTGGTTGAAGGCAATCTTTAGGTCCTCTTCTGTGGGCACTCTATTGAAATCAAAGCCCTGCATTTTTGCATTCGATCAAATTTTGCTTCTATGGTGTGATAAAACCAAAATTGTTTGCAATTTATTATTTGGATGCAATATTTCATTTATTGATACTTACAAATCGTGCGACTACTTTCATATAACCACCAGAGCCAAGTTTGTGCTACTCGTGTTTTTCTAGTCTTGCCTTTGTTGCCTTTGATGTGTCGGGCAGCCTATGAAAAATTTGAAATACGTTAGATTATGTAAAAAGAAAGATTAATCAGTATATAATTAAATTGTTGATAGTATCACATACCTTCCTTGGTCCAATAGTATCTTTCCTTTCTTCTTTTCAGCCTTCTCCTTTCCATCTGACACCAAGTCCTTCCACTCCCTTTCCGGAATCATGGGGGGACACTCGTACTTTATGTTCTTCTCTAAATGTGACCTATATTGGTCCCTCACATACTTTAGATAGGTACCAACTTTGTTAAGGACCTTGGTTCGGTTGAATATTTTATCACCGAACAACACAACTAAATGATTAATGAGCTCATCTTTTAAATCTTGATTTTGGGCATTCCACCATGTACGTATGGTGGGCTCGAAGAGCTCCAATGAAATATCACTTAGATGTTTATAAAAAACATCATTTCCTGCAGGAGCAGGATGTATAATTAGAAAATCAGAAGGGCAAGGTGTATAATTAGAAACTTAGATACGTGCATGAATAATATAGCAGAAATGGAGGCGCTTGCATTGGGATTGGAAGTCTGTATAAAGAAAGGAATTGATTCGGTAGAAATAGAAAGTGATTCTCAAATCTGCATTCAGGCAATCACATCAGGGAAAACACCAAACTGGAAACTAGACAACTGGATAGAAGCAATCAAATCCCTTCTTCGGAAGTTAAATGAATATACCCTATCACATGTCTATAGGGAAGCTAACAAGGCTGCGGGCCTCCTGGCAAACTGCGGAGTAAATCAAGGAAAGGTAATAAAAGTTGACAACTGCATGGAGCAGTGGTTAGAACTGCCAACACTTCTAATCACTGATAGTTTGGGCGGATGAAAGATTTCCAAAATCTCTAAAAAGCAATGAGCTAGGACAATCGGATGGGATAACAGATAAGACTCGAGCAACATTTAGCCAAAGCATTAGGAAGTTGTGCCAAACTCATGGGACAAGCGCAAGCATTTATTGGAAGCCGCGGGATAAAAGGTGTTAAGGCACTGCTCCAGACTCAAACTTCATAAGGACAATGGTGTATAAGTTCGGTGTGCATTATATCTGCTCGAATGAGACGTTGAGAGCCTAGTGCAAAAGAATTTTCTCAGTCGGGTCCCTGCAAGTGATCGAAGTAATAGAGCAAATAACCCAGGAGATCCTGCAAGAGGGGAACCACTGGTGCGATGGCAGAATCTATGAGGTAGTCCTAAGCATATTAATAGATGTTCTAGGTGCCAGAGAAGTACTAGTGGAGAAGCTTGGGGGTTTTGTTACGCTGATCAAGATTGAAGCGGTGGCAAATGCTATCTTGGAACTGCCCGCGGAAGGTATGGTGAGCTCCCTGAAATACATCTTTGGAAAAAATAGGGCAAGGGGAGATGGGAAAGAAGTGGAGGTTGAAGCTGGAGAGGAATGCACTAGCAGCTCGCAACACCAGACCAAGGCAATGAGTTGCTTCCTAGGCAATGCATGGGATGTATATCGGGCGGGCATAATCAACAATTACATGAATGCCTTTGCAAGGTTTGTTCAAAATGAGGATTGGTTCAACAAAAGGAGAATGAAACATGCAGTAAAGCTAGGGTATGCATTGGGAGTAGTATATAGTTATGTAGTAGCATAAAGCATGATAAACATATAGTTGGATATATAGTGGCTATAAACAGGCAATTATAATGTAGGCAAATATTGCCATTTTGTAAATCAATGTAATAGGGCGCTATCCCCACTGTTAGCACTTACTTAAAAAAAATAATAATTATAATTAAAACATTTTAAAGTACCTGGGACCTTCTCTATCTTTATGGGAAGGAAATCCTTGGTCACCACAAATGTGACCAGCAATGTTCCCGTACTAGTAATATGGGAAGATCCAGGAAATGCTACTAAAACATCACCAGTAGTAGTGGCCTTTGCATCCACAGGTACTAACACATGTAGTGGCATGTGTTCACTGCCAGAGGGTGGACTATCGAATGCCTGCATGGTATGTGTTGCCGACATTTTAGAAAACAATATAGGCACAATTGATGGGGTCGAATGATGTGTTGTATGCGTAGGAAGATAAGGATTGACACTTGTACCATCCCCTACTTCTCGGGAAACACTTGCAGTACCTTGATCATGGCCAACAACATGATCATGAGGATGCAAATTATCTTGTAAAAACAACACATATTTTAGTTCATGACATAAAAGAGTACAAAATATAAAACCATGAATGAACTTATGTTATAATTAAAGATCTCATGACAACTTACTTCCAAGTTCTGTGCTCTCTCAGACAATATTTTAACCTTTTCTCTTATCTCATCTATTTGAGGCACTAAAAATACCAACTGAAGGATTTCTTGATTGCATTTTTTTTGGGCCTTCCTCATCATATCCACAGGGTTTGTGGAAAATGCGATGTCATCATCACATAATAGTGACTACACCTCCATATGGATGCTCTCTTGTATTGCTGGTGCCTTTCCCCGATCAACCAACTGCAACAAGAATATTAAAAACATTATCAAAATTAACCCAATAAACTCATGAAAAAAACATAATAATAAAACATTTTGCTCGTATCTAATTTGTACAATTACAATGAGGTAAACCTGTCGGATAGAAGTGCTTGAAGATGGATCACGATCTATGCTCTGGGCCAGAGCCTTCCTCGTATGATCAATGTCCCGCTATGACAAAAATTAAATATAAAAAACATTACCGAAATGAAACCAATAGACTTACGAAACAAAACATAATAATAAAATGGTATATTGGAGTCATTAATTGGAGGTTGGGTAAAATGGTATATATATAGTACATACCACCCCCATAGTAATTGTGTTTGTATCTAAGGGATTCAAATTGTAATCAATTAGCAACTCTTCCCCTGTAGTTATTGATTTTATCACACATACGAATACACGGTTTCCCTCTCTCGCCTTGAATATACAATTGGGTTGCTTATTTGTTGACCCAGGTCATGTACAATTTATAAACCCTGCAATATTCCTTGATGCTTTTGGCCTCCTGTCAATGTACCTAGGCACTCCTTTATTTTGATCCTTATCTTTTAGTTGTATATAATTTGCTGATAGTGCATACCTACGCATACTTCGTGTATATCGAACTAGCTGCATCCAATCTTTGTAATTGTAACAGGGTCAAACATACTCCATCATCTCAGTAACTTTATCATAACAGAATTTTATGCCATCCATGTAATGACGATGGTGCTATGTGATATATCCTCTTGTTGACACAAAGATAAGTGTTTATTGGAGGAAGTTGCTTGGGTACCCATTGTTTCCGTAGATGTTTGTACCTCAAGGGCACCTCGATGTCGCCTATGCTCTCATCATCATAAGAACATGACCCCCCTTCAGCAAGAAAAAATTCTATCCATTTACGGAATTTTCTTCTAATCTTTTGACCTCTAGTTGATATCCCTCTTTTAGACCTACTACATGTCTCGCTTTCCTCTTCTCTTCCTGAATTTCCCTCGCTTGAGGAAGACAAATCTGAAAAATACCTATTTTGTGGTGCCTGCACTCATAAGGATGTTGGATGAAGTTCTTTCATGGTGATGTGATCCGAAGGTGACATTATGATTAATTTATCATTTCATCTCTAGAAATTGACAGGTTATAAGGTAATCAAGTCTCGATAGATTGCAAGTTATTGTTACTACTGTCCAAATGTGTCCATCACAAATCAAATCTACTTAACGTTTTAACTCCCAAACTTTGTAACAAGTGTTAAATGTGACTATGGTCCACCAGTTACACAACCAAGGCATCAAATGTATTCTCTAATTGTAATCAAAGGAATTTTTCTCTTCATTCAAGTAAATAAACTTGAAGGGAAACACCACCAAGTGGTTTATTGGACACCTACATGACTAAAAATAGCAGCAAATTTACATTTAATTTCCATATGTCTAAGTGGTTAATAGGGAGGGAGTGTGTACTAGGCTTGGTAAAGTCATCATAAGTTTATGCTTTGGCAATAAAAATTGTTTAAGTCTTCTTAAATCTTCCTATGTCTAATTGGTAGGAGACTTTTGGTATGTTTTAAGGTAGGATGAATGGTCGCATCAATGTTCTAATTCTCTATGACAAGGTTTCAACATCTTCAAATAGTGAAAGTTAGTGCTTATAGTCATTTGAAACAACAATATTTTGATTGTGTATGATGGTAGGATTTGATAATTTAAAAGAATTGGCTACCCAACAAACTTAAAGTTAAAAGAAACTTTTTCAGTTTAAGGGGTTAGCACTTTCTTTCATCTTTGCATACTGGTTTGATGCTTCAAACGATGCATTTTTTTACCCCACTTCTATCATATTGTATTCCCATCCCATTGCAATTGTTGGAGGAGTTGATACCAAAATTTCATATCAGATACCATGTTCTTGAAGCAATTTTCTGTGTTTTTACAATTTTTCTGAAATTCTTTTGTGTTGTATGGATCCATAGAAGCTTGAAATTCTCTGAGATCATTGGTGTAGATAAATATATGTGTTCCCTTTCATTTACATTTGTTTTGAAGTTCTCAATCACTGTTTTGTGGGATTAAAGAATCAAATACAGGGACCACCCTATTGTGCCTGTGTAAGGGTTTGAGGGCTAAATAGAAATGACATCCACCAATCCACCCACTTTCTTGGAACTGTAACTCGGTGGATTGGTGTGCATCATGGTGGATTTGATGGAGTTTCAAATCTTGTTCTTTAAATTCCATTTATGTTTTGCCCTTGTCTTGGCTTGTTACATTGTTTGGGAGGAACCTAAGGTTGGGTTTTACTTTGGCTTTCATATAGATCCTAATGTTCCATGTAAAACCTTGGGTGAGATATATTCAGCCGTTACCTTTTTGGAGTGGGTATGAAAATGACTTATGCCTCATTTTTTTGAATTAAGGTCTTCATTTGAAGGTCCTTCATGCCAAGGTTCCTTTTATAAAGCATTTTGGACATGAAATATTTAAAATAAAAAATACCTTCATTTGAAAGTCTTGACATGGCATCATTTTTGAATGAAGGTTCTTCATTCAAAGGTCATGATGACATAACCTTCAAATGAAGGTTCTTCATTAACTGGTATTTTGTAATTTTGAATGTGTGATAATAATTTAGGGTTGAAAATAAATCCATTTGAGCCTTTTATAAATGAAAGGAGATTTGATGCAATCATATGCCTTGTCAAACTTTTAACTTAATAGTAAGGGCATCATGAGTAGTTTGTTGGGCCCATTCAACAATCTCCGATGCAAGGATTGAATAGTCTAGAATGTATCTACTATCAAGAAAGCCAATTTGTTTACCTCTATGACTATATCTCAAGCAATAGGTTTAATTGTGATGGAAATGATATTGACAAGGATTTTGTAATCTAGGTGTTGAGAAGCATAATTGGCCACCATTCTAGGAAAGATTCTTCATTCTCACTTTTAGGTGTTAAAATTTAACAATACGTAGATTGATGAAAGAGCCCAAAGAGCCTTTCTCCATGTTATCCAAGTACACATAGCAGCAGTCTTCTCTTATACAGTTGGACATGATTTCAAGAACTTAGCTAGTAATTATTCATTTAACCTAAGGTTTTCTCATAATGCCATCATTGGAAAAGTATAATCAAATTCTTCTATTATGAAGAATTGGTCTATGTGCCTCTAGTAATCACTGTAAAAATGTGAAAGACTAAGCTATTTTATTTTTTCTGTCTTATCTTATACCATTTTAGGAGAATGGGGGGGCCGATGTGCGAGAAGATATTTGGAAACTAGGCATGAAAATTGCAGGTTAAAGAGAATGGGGGTGCCAAACTTACAGTACTCATTGTCCCTTGGTCGTCGTTTTTCCTTGGTGCCTTCAACCTGGTCCTCGACGCTGGTATTGACCTTGTTTTCACTCCTCCAAAAGTCTTCCTCAGTGCTGGTATTGAACTTTCACTTGTCCAATTTGACGAGCTACAACCTGCTTTAGTTAGGTTTTAGAGTATGTTAATTAAATTTTAAAAAATTATGGCACCATTTAGAGTAGTGAATATAAAGCAAGCAAAGCCTATTATGGCGCCATTTAGAGTAGTGAATATAAAGTAAGCCAAGCCTATTATAGTCATGAGGGAAATAATAAAACTCCTAGGATACTTTGTGAAACCATTTTCCTTGGTTAAAGGGAGGCCATAAAATATACCTTTGGATTTTTTCAATCTTCAAATATGAGGATTTGCAAGGTTCTTAGCAACATGAGTAATGGAAATGTGTGCAACAAGAATTTTTGAACACACATGGAATCTCCTTGCCAAAGAAAGGGGCTTCATAATTTAATATGATAATTTTTCTCAGCTCTAGAAATGATATGTTTCCTTAAAGAGGAAGGAGAAACCTAAAAGGTAAAAGAGATGCTTAGGAATCTCAACACTTCCTTATGATCAACCCCCTTCTATCCATAGGAATTGAACAAATTGGGCTTGGCTAAGAATGATTTCCTATAACATTGAGTTTTATGCCACTATATATTTGACCTTAAAGCTTTCCAGAAAATATCTAGGCATTGAATATCCTAAATAATGTCATGTTTGTCCTCCAAGAGAGTGAGAAAGGAGTCATTAGAAAAATGACCATTGAATAGTTGGGCTATAGAGTTATGAAAAGTAGCACCTTTAATAAGTTAGTAAGGTGAATTTATTAATGTTAATCTTAATATTCCAACACCCTCCATTAAGTTTTACATTCCTCACAATAAAACATGTTGATTGAAACAAACAAATATATATAGTCTAAGCTAACATCATTTTATTTTTCTTTAAGTTCTCCCTCAAGAACATCATTGGCTCGAGTTATACAAGTCCACACTATGTGATCCTTTTTCTTACAATAATAACATTCATTTTTATTTTTTAATTATTATTACCTCATGAGTATAATACATTCTCATGTTGAGAATCAACTTTTAAATCTTCTCCTAATAGGGCCAAAATCACATCTTCATGTGTTTGAGAAGTTATCGAATGACTGCCTTCAAAAGGCTGATGTAATCTCCATCTCAACACCAAGGAACCACCACATTATGCATTAGCAAGGAAAGACACGTGGCGCTCGCCCGTGATATCACAATCAATAAACACCTTGCATGTTTGTATCATGCGAGGGTGGGCAATCGTTGATCTCCACCATCGGCAATCATGTTCATTCATAGTAGTCACCAGCACTGAACATAATTGTCAAGTAACTTTTCATCAAGATTATAACATCACCGTCAATTTTGAGCATGTGCATCTCAGAGCCGCTTTAGTAACCTGTCATATAATGTACTAAAACTCGACATAAATATTAAAGCACTTTGACTAATAGTAATGTTATAATATTAATATAATATATAACAATATTATATTGAATTCAATGAATTATAATGATATATTTGATATATTAAGATTATATATAATGTATATATTAATAGTAATTATATTAGATTATTAATATTATTGGTATATTATTAACAATATTAATATCGTATTAGATTAATAATAATTATAATATTGTTAAATGATTAATTATATTACAAATGAACACTGCTTTCAAATTCTTAGCTTTGAATGAATGGTTGAAGCACCAATGTTGAATGTTTCAACTCTAGTAGGTGTGAATAAAAGTAGAGGAGATTGTTTGGGAGAAGAATTTTTTCTAGTGTTAGGTTATGTGTTAGGTTATATAAGGTTAGGTTATATAGTGTTTGAGCCTAGCCTCAAACACTACAATTAGGGTTAGGTTATGTGTTTTCTTTAGGGTTAGGTTTGGGATTAGGTCTATGGTTATGGTTAGAGTTTAGGGTAATCCAAATCATAACCTAACCATTTTTCTCGAAACCTTAACCTTGACCCTAACCCTCACCTTTATCCTATCTTTATAACCCTAACCACAACCAAAACTCTAACCCCAACCCTAACCCTAATTACCTAACCCTAAATATTATTTATTTTATTAATTAGTTGCATTCACTCTAATAACCCTAAACCTATCCCTAAACTTAACCCTAGCCCTATCCCTGGCCCTAATCCTAACCCCAACTCTAAGCCAAATATAAAAACAACCCTTAATGATTATTACAATAACCCTAAAACTTCATTCTAGATATAACCCTAATACTATAATCCCTAATTGCAATCCTAAACCTTAACCCTAATTTCATATCTAATCCCAACCATAACCAAAAATCTAAATCTTACCCTAACCATAAAACATAAACCCTAATCTAACCCTAATCCTAACATTATTTTTCCTAACCCTAACCCTAACTCTAAACCTAACACTAACCTGAACACTAAATCCTAACCCTAATTAAATAGCCAATCATAACCCTAAATTGTAACATCATCCTTTGAATTGGATACTACATCAAAAATTATGTGTTACAATCATTGCTTCCATTGTTGGCATTTTTACATTGGGATGCATATATTTTTAAAATCAATAAAATCTTTTAATGTCTTGCCAAAATTAATATTATTAATTGTAATATCAAACTTATAAACATGTATCCAATTTAGAACATAAATAAGAAATATATGGTAATAGTTTCTTCAAAAAACAAAGTGATGTGGACTACAAGGACTATAAGATATCCACAAAAGAGATCTACATTGAAAATATTGTAGGGAAATTCAAGAAAATACAATTGGTAGATGCAAAGCCAAATAAATGTGAAATTGTGTACTATAATGATTTTATAATATACACATAATGGATTTGTTGAAAAGGTTTTAGAAACTTTCAAACAAATGCAATTGGTAGATGCAAAGAAAAATTCCACAACCTTCACCAAAATCCTTATTGGTTTCCTTAAGATGGGAGATTTGGAACAAGGTATAAACATCCATCAAAGCATAATATGAAGATGATTTTTTTCAAATGTTGTGGTTGTAGACGCCCTTTTAAAATTTATATAGAATGTGGAAGGATAGAAAAAGCTTGTGAACTATTTGACAAAATGTCTCAAAGAATTGTAATCTCTCAATTTATTTTAGTGACTATTTTGTTATACCCCATGTCCCAAATTGGATATAACACAATAAACAACTAAAACAAATTGATAGATTGTTATGAGGGCAATGATGAGACTTTTCTAATTAGAGTGTATTCCATGAGATTACAATTATTCGAGGCATTGTGTCAAATAGTTCATGAGCTTTGTCTATCCTCCCACATTTTGCATAGATTTCAAAAGGGCATCTACAACCACAAGATTTGAGAAAATTCATCTTCATATTATGTTTTCCTTATGATTGGTTGACTCTTATACTAAATTAATATGTTCAATTTATGTTTCCTACTTGATCTAACTATCCACAAATGGAGATTTAGCAGTGGAAATATATGATCGTACTTTTGTATAAATTGTATATGCAATATCAAGGTATGAATTTATATGTTCAATTAAGAGATGTTAAATAAAATGGATAAAACTAATGTAATGTAAATAAGGGAGACCAGTGTCTTATTGGGTAAAACAGATTCAAATGAAAGCCTTTAATGAATGGTTTCTATCTAGAAGGTCCTCTAATTGTTTGGCATATAACTATGAGTCTACAACTAATATAAACATGCAAGAGTGTAATTGATAAACCCTACTTGAGGCAGAATATCAAATCTAATTATCTGATTCTTCTTATTGATCCAAATGGCATTCCCAGATTACTGTAATTTATTGAAAGGAATTTTAATTCCTTTTTAAAGAAACTAATAAACCAAATCACATGGAAACAACAAATGTGTATTGATAAATCGAATATATACTTGATACTTCAATTTAAACAACCAAGAAACATCAGATTGGAGACAATCAAATAATCGCAAGAATCCAACAAACAATTGATACCAGAATGAAGCCACTAAATCAACAGTCTTTCATTATCTCCTTCAAAGTTCATACATGCAACATAGTCTCCTTGAATGTCATCATTTCTGAAAATTTAATGCTTACAACAGTCTATCCTATTCTAATTCTATCTTCTACCCCTTTACATTTATCCAACAATGGATACTTATACATCAGTTTGCAAAAGGACGTGCCTTTTCAAAAAGGTTTAAAGCATAAAAGGTTTAACAAATCCACTATTAACTAATTTCTCTTAAGCCACAAATGGATTGCAGACATATGCTCCATATAATCCTGGCGCTCATGAGTGTCAACATCTCC
Organism: Sequoiadendron giganteum; assembly: GCA_007115665.2. NCBI lineage: Eukaryota > Viridiplantae > Streptophyta > Pinopsida > Cupressales > Cupressaceae > Sequoiadendron > Sequoiadendron giganteum. The sequence continues at coordinate 78,271,133 of CM021104.1, forward strand.
CAACACATTGTGGATCACAATCTCCATCATTATCATTCTCTCATTTTTCTCACATGTTGCATGCAATATCACATCTTTCATAGTGGCTGTCTCCAGCATCCCTTGGAGTATTGTTTCGCACTCACTTTTCCATGTAGTCACTTCCTTCGTTTTCCCTTCATCATCACATAACTTGGTTAATCTATCTTCGGAAGCCTCTGTCAATCCCTACATATCCCCTTGTAACTCCTCGAAGAAATCCCTGTGCCTATCCATAATACAATTGGCATTTTCAATCTCTTCATTACTAGGAGTGTCTTGCTCCAATTCCTCAATTCTTTCCTGAATTCTGCTATCCACTCTCTTGTGTTTCTTTATTGCATCTACGTACTGTGAATGTTTTCCCCAGAGTTTATTTAACCAAGTGGTTAAAAAAACCTGCCTTTTTTTTATTATTGCAGCAAATGCATCCATTCTCCCTTGAGAGTATGCAGTTGACCCTTCCCAATGGTCTTTTTTCTGTGAACTCTCACCTTGAGTGAGCATCCTTGTTGGTTCTGTTACACCACCTACCAAGTCTTTCAAGTGTTCATTCTCTCTCAACATCCTCTCATTATTGGTTTTGTACATCTCCCTTTCCCTTATCAATGCTTGGATTTGGGCTTTATTCAGCTTGGCTATATTTATCCCAATATTAGCAGTCGCTACAGGATCAACCTCCCTGCCTTCAGGGTCCTGACATGTCCGAATGCCTTTTCAGTATCAATAATAATTGATTTCTTGTGAGGAGGATACAAGGACCAAATCATCAATGTTTCATCATTAGGATTGTATCTTGATCCTGTGTATACCCTCGTCACCTTCTCTATACTGAGCTTGTGGGTAGCATTGTTATCTTTTAAGAAACTATCAAAAAATAATGCATAATTCATATCCAAACTTGGAAAAATCATAACACCAGCCTTTTCAAGCAGCTCCCTCCCCTTTTGAGGGGTCATGTCAATCATCTCTTTGTATACTTCATCCTTTAAGCTTTTTAACAGTTGATCCTCATTCCCTGGAGTGACATTGTCAACCTGTCCCCTTATCTCTTTCCCTTTTTGCTTATATAAAAATTTCTTAAACTCCGAGGTCTTTATAAATTCATCATCTGATATGAAAGACTTATAGTCTTCATGTCTTGTATCTACATCCATGGTTTCCTCAACATCTATTTCTCTGGCAACATAGGCATACTCCTGAGTCTTCATTTTTGAAACTTTCCCAGATGAGCTTTGTGGCCTGTCTATTTCTGAAATCCCCTTAATGGAGGATAACAACTCAACATCCACCAGCTCCTGATTGTGTTTTTCAATCACAATTTCAGCTTCCTCTGCCTCCAGGTTTCTAATTATGTCATCAGATTTAAAGAGCACATGATGGTACCCTCGAAGATTTAATTTTTGTCTGGCAGAGTGGATATACCCTTCTGGATCAAAGTTCTTTGTCACTGGTGCTCTTCTCATGTTGTAGTGCAATAATTTGTCCAGAATCAGATCGTAACCTTCCTTGGCTAATATAGTGAAATCACTAAAACACAATGTACTGGGCATAAAAGCCTGTTTCCCATATGAAATTAAGTTCATAACACTGGATTAATCCATTTTCCTAACAATTTCTAGTTATACAATTCTATCCGGGATAGTTCTGGGGAAAATGAAAGGTGTATCCTCAAAGCCATAAACCCTAATCATTGTGGAATTCTCTAAGCAATACCAATCCCCCTAGTTGTGGTTAATTGGTCCATTGTAATCTCTAGGCCTAAGAAACCTTTTTACTTGTTCAGATAAAGAATAATCACAAGGATGGCTAAAAATTCTATACAAGGGTTTCACAAAGAATTCTTCAAAATGCAAGAAATTTGAATTGGCAAACCTGCTGTCCCAAACAACAGTCCATAATTGTATAGGCAATGGCCTACCTTCCTTGTCAGATTGTGAAATACTTAGCTCCTGGGGCCATAAACCTAACTCTTGTCCAAAATACAACACTAAGTGCATCAGTAGTGAGTAATTTTTGAGATGGAGAACATAAGCACCACTCTTTATCGCCATCAAACCTGCATCCAGCTCCTTAAAAACATGTGCAACATAGTCAAATGATCTAGAATTGTGATACTGAATGTCTGCAGAAATCACCATGGGCACAACCGCCATATGCTCAGGTACCTCCATCCCTAATACCTGTCCCATTGAGTAGTAAGTATATTTTAGGTAAGGTTCGAAGAGGTCTACATGAAAGGGTGGCCCCTCACTTTCTTCCATTGGAGTAGGTTTGCCATGAAACCTAATTCTGTACAGAGGTAACCTCCACCCTTTATAAATGGTGTCCATCCTTCTGAATTCACTATCGAGCTCTTCACTCACTACTTTCTCACTACATATTCCCTCCATTATGAAAACCTCAACAATTGCATTCTCAGATACATGTATCAATGGATTCCCTGAAAAATCACATATAGCTTTGTTTTTCGAATCATAGTGTCCGACCAACAATTTTACCAGTTCGACGTTAATAAAAACATTATGGCTCACTAATTTCCCTAAATTGAGCCTCCATGGATTGCATTCTGGCTCAAAGCGATTTCTCCTGTGGTAATGGAAATTGAATAACTCATAGCCTCTAATCGAAGTCCAAACATCACCTATAAATTTGTATTTGTCATCCAATTTGTCAACTTCCGCTTTGAGCTGTTTAGAACGCCTAGCTTTAGGTCCAGAACCAGGTAACTGGTCTATGAGGTCTTGATTTAGCTTCCTTTCAGTACCTTCTGGTTGCAACTTAGTCTTTTTCTTTTTTTCTTTTGATTGGCTTCCCTCCCTAGGTTTTCTTCCCTTTAGTTTTCTTGAACCAGTGCCTTCCATAATTCAAATTTTTACGAATTCTGAGAGGACGAGAAACTTACTGTAACTTCTTCCAAACTCAAGCCAGGTGAATGCCTTAATTGCTTTGCTGGTTCCCTTTCTCTCCTTCGCTTTGAATTCTATGAGACAATGATTTCAATTGATCATACCTTGATATGCAAAATCTCCTACGCTTTGTGGCGACATTAATGTCTTTACTGATCGAGACATGAATGCTGCAAGTTTTTTTTTCGAAATTCTTGCTATCACATCAGGGCTCATACCGGAAAGACATTCCAAATCTTTGGCCGATCCACCTGTTCAACGGTCACCCATCCGCCAAGACGTCTTGCAGTTTCCCCGACATCACAAGTCTCCCCGATAGTTTCTTTCCTTTTTCTTTTTATATCGCCATGAATTTCACTGAAACAACTATCGCTCAGACTTAATGAATCGGGCCAATGGTTCTTTGCCTTACTTCGAAAGTACTTTATCTCACCGAGATGTTCACTTTATTGACTTATGTCGTCGAGACCAAGCAATTTGTTCTGGCGACAGAATAATACTCGCTGTGATGTCTCTTAGATCTCCCCGCGGTGACATGTCTCACCAATACACCTCTTCTTCGGCAAGACAACGAGCATCATCTTATTGATACCCTTTATCTTTGCATGCTCAATTATGTCGGTGTAACCTGAGGGGTCGGTAAGACTTTTATGAACTCTTCTCGGCATCGTTTGTCTTACCGATTGAGTCCTCCTTTTGCTTTATCGACAAGACCAATAGCGCTTCGGCCAGTGTTTGAAATCTCTCTCCAACGACCAAAGTCTCTATGATAGAATTTACTTTTCTCCAATCGGTAAAAGGTAACTTAGCTCGATATGACCTTACACCATCACGCCGATACCTTTTGTCTTGCCGATAAGTAATACAAACCCGCATTCTCCTAGTGTATAACTTTATCGGTATGACCCGTTTGATGTCTCACCGATAAGATAACATCGGTAAGACATTTCAAACCTCTGGCCGATCCACCTGTTCAACGTTCACCCATCCGCTAAGACGTCTTGCAGTTTCCCCGACATCACAAGTCTCCCTGATAGTTTCTTTCTTTCTTCTTTTTTATCGCTATGACCTTCACCAAAAAAACTATTGCCTAGACTTAATGAATCAGGCCAATAGTTCTTCACCTTACTCCGAAAGATTTTCATCTCATCGAGATGCTCACTTTATTGACTTATGTTGCCATGACCAAGTATTTGTTTTTCCGACAAAACGATACTCGCCGTGATGTCTCTTAGATCTCCCCACGGTGACATGTCTCACCGATACGCTTTTTCTTCGGCGAGACCATGCACATTGTCTTCTTGACACCCTTTATCTTCGTATGCTCAGTTCTATCAGTGTAACCTGAGGGGTCGGTAAGAATTTCTGAATTCTCCTCGGAATCATTTGTCTCACCAAGTGAGTCCTCCCCTTGCTTTATCGGCAAGACTAATAATGCTACGGGCAGTGTTTTAAAATCTCTCTCTGATGACCAAAGTATCTTCGATAGAATTTACGTTACTCCAATCAGAAAAAGGTAATTTAGCTCGATGTGACCTTACATTGTCACGACGATACTTTTTGTTTTGCCGATAAGATATACAAACCCGCATTCTCTTTGTGTATAACTTGATCGGTGTGACCCTTGTGATGTCTTGCCGATACATTTAGGATATGTATATTATCATCGATGAGACCTGAATCAACTTATGTCGATATTTTCATATGTAAAGATTTTAATGTCAAATGAAATTTATGGGGCGTTATGGCACAATTTTAAATCAGATTTTGGTAAAATATGCTATGTGAGGATTTTTTTGTCTACATTATGAATCTTTTTTGGGAGACTAATAATCATGAAGAAATAGTGAATTTGTCAAAATTTGACAGTTCCAACAACATGAAGGTTTGATGTTTCATGACAGTACTAACATTTGAGTTATAATGATATATTTAGAGCTCATGGCTCTCCTTTGTATAAACATATCACAATTTTGAATAATATAATCAAGGGTTATGGCGTTCATCTCATTGTTATGGTGTGTATGATTTCCATTTTTGATTTAATTCAAAGAGTAAATTAAAATGTTTGGATGGAGTCATAGATGGATATGTTTGTAAAGGGATTTGATAAGAAGTATTGAGTTAGGATAGAAATTGACATTGTTGCAATGCAATATTGTCAGAGATCTTATATGTTATGTGTTTGAACCTGTTATGGAAATCTAAATATTTGTGAATTTGACTCCCCAATAGTATATGGCACTGGCCTAAATCATATGTGTTTGTAAGGTTCTGTGTCTGTTTGTCTTAGCTTAGAGCTTATTGCCAAATTGCAAATTAAATGACTATCTTAAGTGGTGAAATTTCGTTGTAATCATCTCATGCTCCAAGTAGTTGATACTATTGATGCTTTTCTGTTGTTTAGATTGATATATCAAGCATATATATATATTCAGTTTATCGATACACATTTGTTGTATTTGTGTGATGTGATTATTTGGTTCTTTCAAGTAAAGATTAAACCCTTCTAGTCAATCACAGTAACTAAAGAGTATTAATTGGATCAATAAGAAGAATCACATAACTAGGATTGTCATTCTATCTCAAGTAGAGTTTGTCAGTCATTTACTTGCACATTTATACAAGTTATAAACTACATTTGTGTGCCAAACACTTTGAATTATCACCATCATAGATTACACTTTTATAGATCTTCACTAGACTCCATACACCCAACAAGGCAGTGGTCTCACGCTTTCATCTTTTGGTTTATCCATTTTATTTTTTACATTTGTTAATTGAACATATTCTAATATAATTCAAATATAATTAAAATTAAAAACATCATAAATTAATTATGTAACCACATAAGTCAAATATAATTCTTTCAATAAATTAATATCAAATAGATAATACAAATTAATGTCATTGATCTTCTTCTTCATCCAACTCTTTGTCTGTATCATCCGATCCAGATTCAACATTGTAAGGATTGGTCATATCATCATCGTCATTGATATCGGTTTCAATAATGTCATCATCCACATAGATATCATCTTCATGAACATTAAATCCTACATAATCATGATCTAGTTCCTCCTCTTCGACATCTTCGTCAGGCACACCATCAACTAACTGTTGATCCTGATCATTATCTACATCATCTTCTATTTCTTCAGTATCTTCTTCTTCCACCACATTATACTTTACCGGCCTTCCTCTTGGATCATGTCTAACAAAATATGACCAACCCACTTTATCTAGAACCTCTGAATAAAATACCTACTCACATTGGCTTGGAAGAACATAGGGCTCATTTCCAGCTTGCTCAAAATACCTTGTATTAACCATGGTGAATCCATTATCATGTTCAATAATAGTTCTCTCAGGATCATTTTCATTCAGTCGTAGCCTATACCATAGGACGACGAACAAAACTAATTTGAAGGACTTAAAGTCACACTCAAGTATATCATCCAAAATCCCATAGTATTGATTTTTTGAGACGTTTGGATGTATGTCGCTTCTAGATGAAACATTAGTCACCTGGAAGACTGCAGTTATCCTAGAATCACAAGTTTTCTTCATGTCATCCAACTTTTTGATTTGAAATTTATGACCATTGCACCACATAGCCTTGTGGTGTTTCACTTGCAATATGTCAAACATGCAAAACTTATTGCAATATCGTCAGCTGATAAACATATTTATTCTTGGCCGAATGTATGCAAATAGAAAAATCTCAACATATATATACATCAATATAATTCAAAATAATTAAATAATATGGGTGATTAATATATTTATACATACCTGTTTATCTCTTAAACCATATGCTAAATCAATTTCCCTTGGTGTAACATTGGAATCTAAATTACGATGAGCTTCTTTAACCAATGAAGCCACACCTTCCCATGTTAATGCGTGACCAGATTGTTGACATCATTCAATCCATACCATCATCCAATCAAGATTGTTTACGACGTACAAATGTAGTGCATCCCACTCTCGACCAACTGTATATAAAAAAATTGAAATTCACAAATGATGTATAATTAGTTAATTACCACGGTATATGACCTTAATTTATAATTGATCAATATTGAAGATTAATAATTAAATAAATACAATATACATAAAAACCAAATTTAAAATGTATTCTAATTAATCTCCATGACCATCTTATAATTACCTGACACTTTCTTCAATCTACCTTTCCCCATCAAGTACTCCCCTTCGAATTTGTTAATGGAGTTGGGATCCCAAATGTGATCTACATGGATCTTTGCTACAAACTTAGGAAGATATTCAGTAATGTACACCATGGTCTGGTATACCATGTATCCCTCCACCATAGAACCCTTGGGATGTGCTCTCTATCTAACCAAAGCTTTCAAAAATTTCAAGTGCCTCTCAACCATCCACATTAACCTTGTGTGTACAGGTCCACACAATTCAATCTTCTCAACTTGGTGTATGAGGTAGTGTTCTTGTGCATTGAAAAATGTCGAAGGTAGACACTTTTGCATTTCACACATTAGATGAGGAATTCTTCTCTTCCAATAATTTATATCTTCTTTATGGATTGCTTTAGATGACAACCATCTACAAGTGATTCAAGACACAAATATATTAATGAGATTTAACAAAAATATACAACGAATTGAACAAATATCACTACTTACCTCATGTATTTTCCAAGATCATAAATAACTTGTTTGACATTGTTGTCGAAGTTGTCTGGGAGAGATAGAGGTAGAACGTACTGTAGCAATTATAAAATGATCTTTTCATTAATATTTTTCCAAAAGTAGTAAACATAATACACTGAAAAGTACATGCAATATACAAATATATATATATAATATACCAGAATAATTACCTTAAAGAAGGTATTCCAATCATGAGTTTTCATCCTTGACCCAAATTCACCTTTCTTTGTTATGATATTGTTTATGTTTGCAGCAAATCCTGTGGGAAATCAAATTTTTCGTATGACTTGTTTTATAGCATTGGTTTGCTGCTCCATTAACAACCAAGGAAGGGCACTTATATTAATTTGGTCTCTATTGCTATTTAATTGAATGACATTTTTCATTGCATGACTGGCTTCCTGAATGTCACTACAAATTTTGACAATTTTTTCTTTGTCATGCCTTCCATCCAATATTTTCCATAACGTTTCTATCATATTCTTTCCGATATGCATTGTATCAAAAAAATGCACAATTTGTAGCTGCTCATAGTAGGACAACCTACTAAATTATCTGGGATAACTTTTCAATCCCTGTGGAAGCTGACCATTAATGCCTTGACGACCTTCATGAAGCATATAAGTTAAACAAATTAATATTGACAATCATTGTCAATTACAACATGAGTAAACACAACACAATATAAAAATATAAATTCAAAACATATCATAAATGATAGATAAACAATTTGATCCGATGTATAACCTTGACGATTAATTCTATTATATTCCAACTTCCATAGGTGAGGTGTCATTCTTCATGGTTTTAATATAGTCTCTTCTTTCCCATTGAAAATATATTTTTTAGTAGTTTGATACTTATGATTTCTGTGGAGGAAGTGCCTATACTCATCAAACACCTGCTTTCCTAAACTTGTTGAACGACGAGATTTCATCTTTGGACAACAAATTGGACATGCAAATTTTTCCTTTGTTTGAAGACCTGCAAATCATATATAATTGGATTAAAAATGCCAATTTTTATAATTATATATAATTAACATATTATTTAAAAAACACGCATGATATCTACTTCATAAAATTAAATATCGTTAAAGTCATGTAGTCGAACGTTATAACATACTAGAAAAATGTGTTAGCCCTGGGGCATCATGAATTGTCCATACAAGCATTGCATGGAATTCAAATTGTCTTTGTCCTATTGATCTAGATACGTCATACATAGTGATGCCATTCCATAACTTTAGTAACTCGTCGATAAGAGGCTCAATATATATATTCATATCTTTAATTTGGTACTTACCTAGTTGAATGAACATAAACATTACACAATTATTATAACCATTTTACTGCAATATATATAAATTCATGTACATGACTATTAAATGAAAAAACATATAAGTCATTATGCAACAAATAAGACAAATGAGATGCTACTATGTTAAAGAAAATTGATGTAAACAAATACCTGGAACAATCATTGCCAACATTATGTGCTCCCTCTTTATTGACATCCATGGAGGAATGTTATTGTTGATAACAAAAACAGGCCACACCGAGTAAATAGATCTCAACTCTCCAAATGGATTGACACCATCCACTGCCAATGAAAGCCTGAGATTACGAGGTTCTTCTTTAAAGTGTGGCCATTTTTCCTCCATGTCCCTAAACGCAGAACCATCCGCAGGCATTCGAAGAATCTCATCTCCACTTCTATTACGTACATGGTAATCCATAAATTGCGCTAAGCTTTCGCACCTAAATAATTGTTGCATACGTGGAATAATGAGAATATAACGAAGAACCTTGTGAGACACCTTTTTTGTTAGTTGATCTATTCGATATCTACTGATATGACATTCCGAGCATTCTGTTGCAAATTCATGTTTTTTATGATATATAATATGATCATTGGGACATGCATCTATTGCTTGATACTCCATTCCAATATATTTCATAATGCTAGATAAATCTCGATATGAGCGAGGTAAAATATTTGATGGTGGTAAAAAAAATTCACCAATCAATCTACAACAAAAAATAATTTCTTAATATAAAGAATATTAAAAGTACATACTTCATCCTTTATTTACTAGCGATGAACTAACAACAATTAAAATAAATGACATATATGACATACCTTAACATCCGTGAGATTGCTATGTTGGATAAACCATTCATAACCTTCAAGTTCACCAACAACAATACAACAGAGAGAAGAGTTGTTTGGGAGCCTTCATAAAGGGGCTCGTATGCCTTCTCAAGTACAGGTAAATCATGAACATTATCAAAGTCATCTCAATCAACATGATCAGATGTGCCACTACATGTGTCATGGATCAATGTATTTGTACCATCATATTCAATTGTGTTTTCTGGTGCATGATCATCTTCTTCCATAGGATCATTAACTTCATCTTCGATATTCACAGCTCCATGTTCCTCCACTTGCAAAACCACATTTTTTAGGCTGTGATAATTCATATCATGTGCCCTAGGGTGCCCCACCTTTATAATAATGACAAACACAAATAAACCATGATCGTGATCAAGTGATTTTATATATATATATATCAAATGTTAAAACAATATAAACATTTACAAATTCAATCGATATAAACACATATAATGAACAACTTACCAATGGACGATAATCATGCCCCCCTTGAACATGACCATGCTGTCTACAATGTTTCTCAGCTATTGTGATTAAAAGTCTTCTCGTCTTTAAGCCCTTGCAATTACTGCAAAGAACAATAACATTTCCCATCACCCTTTCTTTTCAATATAGCCCACAATCTAGCAATTGTCTCTTCATTTTGTTGTGGACTAATATGATCTAACATGATTTTTCTTTACCAAGCTTGAATATTTAGGTCTTCAAAAAATATCAAACTCACACGTACTCCAATAATTTTTAATCATACATAGGTAACAAAATATAATAATTATAATATTATACACCAAAAAAAATCGGTATGCAACCACCCCTACAAAAGAGAAGATAGTCTGAAGTTAATGACCCCAAAAAACACTTTCAAATGCTAATTCCAGAAATTATTAAATTCTGATTTTACAATGATTTCCAACTATTATACTCCTAAAATCAGAATATTGAACTTGCACAACAAAATCTGGAAATGAAATTCTCAAAATGCAGCTAATAGGCCTCAACAATTAAGGCCTACTCAAGACTTTGTGAAGTCACTACAAGGTTTTCAGGCCTTACTTGATAATTTCAACAGGAGGATTAAAGAGTTGGTAAAGAGTTTTGATGACTAGAGTGACACATCTTTACCAGATATTGTAGATGCCCAAGGAAATGTTAGATCACTGCAGCAATGGTAGGACAGGGTAGATGAAATCATCAATGCACAAATCAAATTGATTTGTTATGATTCAGATTATGACATGCTGATGAGTAGTATGGATAAAATCATTAACACTAGCACAGTTTCAGAATCTTTTGAAAGGGAGGCGAATCAAGTAGTAGAAAAGTATACACCTTACAGTGCCAAGGTAAATTAGGTGGTAAATTTTAACTGGCCAATGAATGAGGAATATCAAGGATGGGTAGAAAAGTACTTAACTGAAGAAGAATAGGATAGAGTCTACAACCGGTAGTTAACAACTCAGCGGTTATGGTTATAAAATTTTTTGGCTATGTCTTGGTGGTAGTCTTGGTGCAAGTTTTCAAAGTTTGGCAAATGCAACAGTTATTCTCCAGAGACTCAGCTGTTGTAACCAGTTTTTGAAATGTCATAAGGTAGTCCAAGTGACCAGTGACAGGTGTATTTTTGGTCCGATGCTTGTTGCTTCTTCATTTTCCCTATAAGAAGGATTTCAGGACCAGAAATACGGATTAGCAAGTTAGATATCTTTATTTCAAGTCTAATTGAAGTTGCTGAGCGAATTTGTAAAGAGCCTGATATTATAGTGAAGATACTATTCTTAGGTTTGGTGTCATTCTATTGTAGGTTTTAGTTTCATGGGTACTTAATTTTCAAGACAGTACTAGCATCTAAATGAAAATTACTCATTTCAAGGTCATGTATCTCCATTGTATGAATATATTATTATCTAAAATAAAATGATCAAGGGTTATTATGTTCATCTCACTATTATGGTGTGTGTAATTCTCATTTTAGCTTTAATTCAAAGAATTAATTAAAATGCTTGAGTGAGGTTATAGTTGACTATGTTCATATAAGGATTTGATAAGTAGTATTGGGTTAGAATATAGATTGATGGTATTGTAAGGCAGTATTATCTGAGATTTTATATGCTATGTGTCTAGAAGATAAACTTGGTTACAGTAAAAAACAACCAACACCTTTGATATTATCTAGCTATGGCTCCCAAATCTATTGCAAATTGATCATTAGGGTTAAAATTGAAACCTTGCAAATATAATCTTTGTCCAAATCCATCAAGAATTTTTCATCAGTTATAAACAATTCCCTTATAAAGAATTTGTGAAGTCAGGTCTAAAATCTGGAAATGAAATTCTAAAAATACACAAGACTAAAAATGAAATCTGATGAGATGTTGCTTTAAAATATGATTTTCAAACCTGGAAGTACAAATCTGACTTCACAAATGAATTATGGAAAAAGACAATGACTACCCTCAACCTGGCGATATCTTCTTGAGTTTCTTTTGATTTTCCCCAAGAAAACCGTCGAGCAAAACACTGTCCCAATAAATAGTCGAGCTCATTTCAATTTATGCCGGCCACAATTTAGCTTTGCAGGACTGTCGCAATTTCGGCGAAAGATCTTCGTCAAAACGTACACAAAACAACGGTTCGTCGAAATTCCGACGAACGTCGGGGTAAAAATAAAAAATAAAAATGAAAATTCGCACAAGTGCCCGACGATACATCTAATTATATAGCTTTCATCGGAAGGTTTCATCAGAAATTGGGGTCAAATGAGTTAGTGCATATTTAAGAATATTAATACATTTACTTGCTGAGTAAATTATTTTGATTGTTTGTTCATGACAAACTTAAGGATATATAGATTATAGTTGTATGTATTTCCTCTTGAATCTATCCATTCATATATCATCAACACCTCATTTCTTTAATTTGCAATATTTTTTTATCATGCTAATTGCTAACACATAGCAAGTTAGTGACATAAAATTAGATTTAACTTGTGTTTCAAAAAATTGATCTATTAACTAATAGCTTTAAATGAACTAATGCCCATTATTTTATATTTAATCATGTTTTCTATTATCTAAGTAATGACGAATCCATCAGAAAATAGCCTTCTCTTTTATCTTTGGATCTTTCACTCAACATATTACTCCATTTTGCTTCAATTCCAATGAATGCCTATATAATTTAAATAAAATTCATCAATGGTCCTCATAAGTGTTCACTAAACATAGAACAATCACCAACAAACCATATATTAAAACATTTCAGATTACCCAATTTATAAGCATAAATCTTAGAGCATTGCGTGCACATGAAAAATCAAACATGGGGTCCACCATATGATTAAGACATGTAAAGTATGAACCAAATACTATGGCCAGGATTTCAATACAAATGAGGAATTTGATCAACGTTCAGAGCTACCATCATTGAGAGAAGATGTAAAGTAAAGCTTATTGATGTGAAAACTAAAATAAAATGGAAACCCCTCCCAAGGCTACAAACCATTGTAGAGTGGGTAGAAGGAAGGTAAAATGAATCCAATATTGACACATTATCACAATTTAATTTAATTTATATGCTGCTGTTGTTCGTTCTATTAATATGGTAGAAATCACTTTGTAGCTTTGCTTTGAACATTAAAAACAAATATATGGGTCCACTCCTCCACTTTGCATAGTTCATAAGAAATGATGAAATATATAAGAGACCAAGGCCCATCAAAAGGATTTAAGCCAGGCATCCTCACTTCTTCTTCCCTTTCATTTTTTTTTTGGTTAATTTGCAAACACTATAATCTGCCCCCTCACACCATATGAACAATCTCAATTGCTAATAAAATAATGAAAGATCATCAAAACCATATGCCAGCTGAAAACATAATGTCATTAGGCCATCAATATATATATATTATTTTGGCAATTAAATTTAAGTATTTATGGGATTAGTATCATAATCATAATTTTCATTCAATGGAGTAAAAACTTGACAGAAAGATGAATGACACAATATCATTCCTTTTTTTATTGTTTGAATTTGAAAAGTGAATGTTTTAAATGTAAGTTGTTCATAGACCATTATATTGGCAATTTTGGATGTTCAATAGAATTGTCACCACAGATTCAATTTTAAACTAAAAATTCCAAAATTTGAATTAAAATATTATGATGAATTATTTAAAATTTCTTAATTATCGAAATATCAACATCAAATTACTAGATGGTTCATTTTATTTTTTTATGATAAATAAATTTACTAAATCTCTTAAAAAAGATTTGTATTTAAAATGTAAATAAGATGAATGTCTCACTATAAACAATTCAAGTGTTATTCTATTTTAAAACTTTAATTTTAGATTGACTAGCTTGGAGGACCATTACACTTGATTCATGTCTCTATCAATAGTAGTAAACTGATTCCATAAGTCTTTACAAAATCCTACTATCAATTATGGCATACAGAAAATTTATTGCCACCAATTCACCAATGGAAAATTCACTGTCAGCAATTCACCGTCATAGAAAATTCTGTCGGTGACTTGCTGGTGGTGAATTTTCCTAGAGCCATCAATTATATATTAATTTTTCTCCATGGTTAATGTTAACAAATCCCTTAACTATAAGGTATAAGATTAAGTTAGTGGCCAAAAAGCTAGCCAATGCATAGTCCTCAAAAGGCACTTCATTGTTATATTTTGTTGTCCACATCCACTCATTAGGTCATTAAGGTTTTGGATAGGTGGTTTTATTTAAATTGGTATGAATTTTAATTGTACTCATGTTAAATTATAAATCCAAACTAAGACCTAAATCATAATCCAAGACATAATTATCGTTGACATTGATCTCCAAGCTTTGAACTCAAAGCCATTATCTTTTGAACTCCATTTTATGAAATAATTGATCTACAATCTGAACTCCAAAATTACAAAAATCAAACCCTGAATCCAAGCCATAAACAATATAGATTATGAATGATGCTTAACCCCCTTTCTAGATTTGTAAGATAGAAAATCAATCACATGTCGAAGCCTAAACCAAGTTAAGTTAGTTATCATTTAAAAACTTATCACTAAGCTTCAAACCTCAAGCTTTTTCCACTTCGGTCCTTTGAAATTAATTTATAACCCATGCAAATGGTTGGATAAAAGCTATAGTTTGAAGTACTTAGGGATTGTCTCATCTCAGACTTGCAAGAGTTTTTCAAAAACATATAAAATGTTGTGTTAAGGCTGAACCCTGAGCTCTTGAAGGCTCGACCTCAGTAATTCACTTTGAATATAAAACCCAAAAAAAATAATTGTTAAAAATCCCAAGCCACATAAGCTTGAACCCCAAATCCTTCATTAGTTTGGATTTGAAAATGACTCTGCAAGCCATCTTGACTACTTTATGATTATGATATTGCTATCAGGATTCAACCGTGTAGTTTTCGAGTCAAACTCATTGACCCATGTTTCATGAGTAGTGGTTCACAAGAACCCATCTCTCATGATAATGAATGGTCCACTTAACACTCATTGCATCTAGGTGATGCTCACAGAGGTGAAAACATTGGTCCGTCCTAGGAGGTCACCCATCCCAGTACTGCTCCAACTCAAGCACGCTTAACCACAAAGTTTCCCCCAAGGTTAAGCCCACTTAGCTTGTTACCCCATTTGCAAAACCTTCAGCAAGTGTTGTGCCTTATGTACTTTATGATTTTTTTTCTTGTACATTTGCTTTGATCATATTCTATGATTTAGATATTTGTAAATTCATTTTAGCCATGCTAATAATTATGTTGCGTTATGTAACAGATTCAAGTAAAGCTTCCAAAGGCTCGACCTTAGCAGTGGTTTTTCAACAACCAAAAATAAGACATGGTTAAAGTTCGAGTGATGAACTCTGAGGTCTCAGAATATCAGACTCACAAAGATTTTTTCTCAAATATATAAATACTTATGAAAGCTTGATATCCCAAAAGCTTGATAAAAAGAAAGATCTTAGAGGGCTCATGGAAATTTCTTAGGAAACTACCTTGATAGGAAGAAAGATATAATAGTAGGTTGCCTAATGCATTGGATGCCTCAAGAAGACATAAATATTGTAAAACATGGATCGTTTATGTTTTCTCTGAGCATGACAGATTCCCTTGGGAAATAAATCAGGCTCCTAAAAGGAAAAAAGTTCTAATGAATTTATATTTGAAGAGAGCTAAGGTCTAGTTTATCTAGCATGAAGCTTATACCACTATAACATGACATGCACCATACATCTATGTTACATTGCCCCAAAATGAGTATTGTAGTGCAATGTTCTTGGGTCATTCAAGGAGTGGATGTTTTGGTGGTGTGTGCCTACTATGGAAGGTGCTTAAACTTCATTGCACAAAGGTTTGCATAGATAGAAAAAGTCTATTGGGACTATCTAGAAAAGCAATTTTTTTTTTAAATACCTCTATTTTTTTTCATGGTATATAATGATTGCAACCTATATCAAAAAGAGTCTTTATGAGGATGCTCTGAGACTGTATTAAAAAATGTGGAATGAGTTTACATTTCTCACTATTCCACCAATGTCTCCTAATTTAGGAGACCTAGGATACCTCCAATAGGGAGGTGAAGTAGTTATGAAGACATATGGGAGAATTTGTTTTTGTTTTTTTTTTGTTGAGTGATCATGCAATATTTATTTTTTGGCTTGTCATCATACATGAAAATGAAAAGGTTTATAGTCTCAAAGTAGAAGTTATGAAGGAAACTCTAGTTGGTTGAATGTGTCTCTTTTTTTATAGGTTTACAAGTTTTAGTTGCAACTTTTTCAAATTATTCAAAGGATCAAATGGATATGGATGATAATTTTTAGTTTATCAAACATTCTTTCTTTCATTAAGAGAGAGGAAGGTGACATAGTTTTTCTACATGTTAAAAAAGGTTTGTAATATTATTTGATTAGGATAGGCTTTAGATCTATACAAGATGGTTAAATATCAACAATCATTTACCCTATCTAGATCTACAATATATTGAAGGATTAGGATGGACATAAATGGAGTCGTAGAGCTCATAAATTGTGTGGTCTTTGGTTTTCAATTATTTTTGAAAAAGATGGACAATGAAGTATGATGGTGTATATTATGGGGTGAATTTCATGAAAATGATTAATGAGATAATTGATTTTATTGCTTATGGCTCTAATAAGTGTATGGTAATTGTGGGAAAGGAGTTGTTGTAGGCCCAAATGATGCTAAAGGAATATGTTCTTTGCTTTTGATATTACATACAAGTTTGAGCTATTAAATTAGGCTTGTTGTGGTAAAGAGGTTAATATTTTGAACTTGGATATTACAGGTGGAGCTATTTTGAAACATATAGAGACTATAGAGAGGCAATAGAATGACATAGAGAAAAAATCACAATGGTTATCTTGAATCTTTTAATGTGGATGAACTATAGATAATGGAAATATGTGAGCATCTATGGATAATCAAGAATAACCATAGATGAGTACACTAAGAGAAATTGGGGGTAGAAAAGGGTACAAATAAAGAGCATTAATGCATCTAAAATTTAAATCTTAACTAAAATGTAATAGGGTAATAAGGTAAAAGGTACAAAAAGATAAATGTCTTTGAGTGTTCTGATCTATTTTGTCTCTTTTGAAGGTCTTGGAGGGAATGGTTTTTATCTTCCCATACTAAATAACCTATAAATATGTCATTTTAACTCTTTTTAAGGGTTGGAAACCCTTGTAAACCTACTTTGAAATATAAGATACCAATTTGTTTCTCCTTTTTTAGGTTTTAACTTTTATGGTGCTTTCTAAACTCTAAATCTATGTTCTTCTATTTTTCCATACAATTAATTCAATAATATTTCATGAATTTGATATGTATTTGATATCACTAATTTCTTGTTAATGGTGAGGTGTCATACATTGATCTAATTAAAAAAATTGGAGCAAAAACTATGAATAAAAATTTGAAGAACTTCCACAAGAGAATTAAAGAAACAAGAATTAGTGAAAAACTATCATAAAATATGTGTGTACAATGATCTCCTTGTCTGTGTAGGACAAGGAGGAAGTAAGGTGGTGTTAAAGAAAAAAATGACTAATCCTCTAAGAGATGCAACACATGTAGAAAACTTGGGACAAGTGTGAGTGCATGTGTCCGTGTCTATGAGGTGAGACTTCACTAAACCACTAATTGAACTTATGATAGTGTGAATAGGTCTACTAGTTTTAAGACTTAGATAGATGGTAGTTCTATATTTATAAAATATATTTTCACACTAACATCCCCGTTAAGTAATACTCAGGGAGTAAGTCACTAAAAAAATGAGTCTCAATAAGAAGACTTGATAAGGTCCTCATATACAAAACAAAAGTCTCTCACAAATGGAGTAAAGGAGAAAATCTTGTGGGAAAAACCATCTCTAGAAAAGAAAACTATATATAAAGGAAGGAATCAAGACTCCCCAAGGATGACTTCCTTCACCCTAAGAAAAGGTGCAATACAAGATATTGAGGTGATGTTAAAGGTTAACTGAAGATGTCTGCAACTTGCTCCTCAATAGGCAAATACTCTAAGGAGAGAACACCATCAAGGATAAGTTGTCAAATGAGAAGCATGTGAATTTTAAAATTTTGTGTTCTCAATTGGGTTATATAAAATGTGGATAGCACTTTGATTATCAAGCCAAAGTATAGTAGGATGATTAGGTGGAAGACCAAACTTTTTCATAAGCTATTGAAGCATAGTATCTACTGGCTAGAAATAATTTCTCCTCAATTCTCAACCTCAATGGATGATAATCCAATAGTGTTTTTATTCTTGCTAGATCACATGATTGGACTAGAACCAAGATAAAAATAAACTCAAATAATTTTTTGTCAATATCACTTGCCCAATTTGAGTTGGTGTAGCCTACTATTTGTGAAGCTCCTAGTGTGTACTAAAGGCCAAAATGAGTGGTGCGCTAAATATACCTCAAGATGCATTATGTTTACTTCCACTAAATCTCATGAGATTCATGTGAAAAATAGGAGACAAGCTCAATAGTGAAGGTGATATCAGGATGAGTGTGTGTCAAAATAAAAATACTACCAATTAACTTCCTTACAAAGTAGCACCAAAACTAGGTGTTGTGCAAGTGGTAGTCAAAATGAAACCAAATTGAAATAGTGTATTTGATAGCCTAAAATAACTCATATGAAACCAATGAATTAAGTAAATGGAATATTTCTATTGGTATATGAAAATCTCCTCAGTAGAATAAAGATTATAAAGACCAAGGAAGAAATGCAAAATCCCAAGATCTATCATGTTAAAGTGTGCTATCAAACAATATTGAATATCTTGAAACATGGATGAGGAACTACTAGTGAGAATAAAGTCATCAACATGTAATACTACTGTCAAAAGATTAGATTTCCATGCCTCTATATGTATATGGTATGTTCGAATAGAAAAAAATGAAACCATATTCAAACATTAAACCATCAATCTTATCATACCAAGCCCGAGGGGATAGTTTGAGACCAAAAAATGAACAACATAAATTGTTGACAAGTGAAGAGTCCTGGATGAAACTTGAAGGATGCTCCATGTACACCTCCTCATGAATATCATCATTTAAAAATTTTATCTTCATATCCATGATTTGATACACTATCTATCTTTGAGATGTAGAAATAGAAAGAGAAAGGTGATTATAATCCATCTTGGCTATAAGGGAAATTTTCTCTAAGTATTCAATACCCCCAACTCATGAAAACCACTTAGATACAAGAGGCACCTTCTATCTCTCAATGGAACCATCAATTTCATACTTGATATGGTACACCCACTTGCACCAAACAATATTTCTTCCCTTAGGAAGAGAAACCAAATCCCATGTATGATTCTTTTAATCAATGATGAATACTCCTCTACCATAGTAGAATATCACTCTATAATTCCAAAAGTCTCTAAAAAACCCTTAGATCTAGATATGTGACATGACTCAAAATACTAGTGTCAAAATTTTGTGAAATTGAGTGTAGTGAGAGGTCATAGGATCACCAACTAAAGAAATAGCCTCATGAATAATGCTGAAATCCAACTTGGGAAAAAAATGAGTTATAGGATGTGGAAGTGTTGTAGGTAGTGAGGTAGTGGATTAGGACCATATATGAAGTATCCTATAGTGCAAAGGTATCCCCATGAGAGGAAGAAGGTGGACCAATTCATTAGTTAGAAGAAGAAGATGGAGGATCTATCTATGTCAAAGACTCATGTAAGGTTGAATCTTCTTATATATTGTCTTACATCAACTATCTAGTATGGATTCATAAGCCTCACTAACAAATAGCTTGAAGAAGGAAACATCAAGCTTGATATTGGATGAAGCCTTCTATAGATTAATATTTTAAATTTCCTTATGGGAAGTGTAACTTTATAACTATAATTGGAAAAATTAATTGCTTCAACCCAAAATGATGGGGCCATAGACCAAGACTGAAGCATATAATTTTCCATCTCCCTTAGTGATTTGTTCTTTCTTTTAGCAACACCATTTTGTTGAGGAGTATAGGGAACCAAATATCAGGTAAAAGGGCTGAGGAAACTATGGACCATCTTTTGGTTGCTTGCCCTTTTGCTCATGCATGCTAGAAATGGCTCTATGCCAGATGGGGTTGGAGTGGTGCCCTGCCTAATGATGCTCTTTATCTCTTCTCCGCCTGACCAGTTTTGAAAAAGGACACTCTTTAACATGAACTGTGGATTGTCATCCCCTCCTTAGTTATCCAGGAGATACAAAAAGAGCGAAATTGTCACTTGTTTACAGAGAAGGCAATATTTTTCTAGTCTTTATAAATCGCCTAGAAGCTATGATTGTTGAGGCGGTTAATAAGCTCAAAAGTGAGGGTGATTGGTGTTTCTCTAAATGGGATGCAAGTATGTGAAGGAATTGGTTTGGATTGGACCTTCCAAAGCCAAGTGCCTGTAGTAGAAGTGAAAGGAAAGAGGCAAGGAGGAATGCAAAGTGGGAGCCCCACAAAGACGGGGTGGAGTAAATTGAATTTCAATGGGGCATCCTGAGGAAATCCGGGAGTTGTGGGCTTGGGATGTTGTGTGAGGGATGATAAAGGAGAATTGTTAGTAGAGAAATTTGAAAGTCTTCTTGTCATGAGAACCATAGAGACTGAGCTTCATGCTCTTATTGAGGGACTCAAGTTGTGCAAGAGATTGCAATTGGGGAAGGTAGAAATGGAAGATGACTCAATGGTGGTGGTTCAGGATTTAAAGGAGGGACGATTGGTGAATTGGAGGTTATAGGTCTTATTGGAAAAAAGTGTGTGAATTGTCACGAGATCTCTCGATATTCACCATCAAGCACATTTTCAGAAAAGCCAATGAGGTGGCGAATGGACTGGCTAATTTGAGTGTTGATGGGGAGAAAATGTGTAGAATTTTGGATCTTGGGAAGACTGGTGGCTAATATCTAGTGCCTTTCACGAATGCCATGTGGGAGGGGTCAGTTTTGGTGTCTTCAGAGGTGACAGCATAATCGTGGCTGGTGCGAGCGAGACAAATGTGGGTGGCAACGAACATTTAAGTCCCTTGGGAGGCCTTTAGATCATATGGGATATCCGTATGACCTCTTAATTATCCCTGACATCTTGGTCAGGATGTCATGGGAATGGTGAGATGGGATGTCAGATGGTGTTTATATTGCCACCGGGTAGTGTGAAATCCTCATGCTCTTCGATGGATTTAATGGAGTCCCTTATTATTTTGTCTTCTGGTAGGAAGCGCTGGGCTCTCTATGGGAACATATGACATGGAGTTTGAAGTTTTTCTTCAAGGTTTGGGATGAGATTATTCTTGGTATGGTAGAGGTTTTGCTCGAGGAGGAGTTCATGCTCGGGTCGGAGCACTGGTGGACCAATGCAAACATAGCGGCTAGGTTTCTTGCCTCACTTTTGGACTTGGATGTGCCTTGAGCAATAGAAATGTTGATTGCATGAAAATTGATTTGGGAGAATCTTCGGGAGGGTGCCATGGATGTGGTTTTAGTCATTGTTCTGGGTGTGGGGGTGTCAAGGCCATGAGACGTGTCGAGGGCTCTGGTTCTTGGGGAGCAGGTGGAATATTTCCCATTCATCTTGGACATTGAGGGTGAGGATCTGAGGTGGCACTAGGAAAGGGAAAGATGTGGGCTTATCTTCCTGAAGCATTTCTTATTTTTGGAACCATCAGGCAGTGTGGATTGGCGATGACTATTCAGGGACTTCTTGATTGCAAACACCATATTATGGGTCAATTGAGGGGTTTCTTGTCTGTCTAAGCACCTTTGTTTTGAATACCTAAGCATCCTTCTGGTGGTAGGTTAGTTTGTTTGAATGTGCTGGGTGGTGGTTAGGGTTTTGGTCTGATGTTTTTTCTGGGTGGCAGGTTGTGTTGATCCTTTGAGACTTTCTCTGATCTAAATGCAATATCTTTTTTTAGAAATCAATACAAATATTCACGTATATAAAAAAGAGAGATCCATTTATTCTCTAAGTTTGCAATCAACAGAGTTATTTTCTTATTATAGCATTGTAACTAACTTGTGTTTTCTTTTTGGGAAATCAATATAAAACTTATTTTTTTCTTTGTGTTCAATTTATCTTCATTAAGAGAATTTATAGTTTTTGGTTACGTATTTGAGGTACCTTTTGTTGATGTTTATGAGTCTACATTTTTTAAAAAGTTTGTAAATTCTTTGAATCAACACATGGAGCATGCAATATGCATACAAATGACCACTAGTGACTAACTCATACATCATGAACACCTATCTCCTTATCATTCTAATGACTAAAACATAAATTTAGTGACATAGAAAATTTGATTCAAATTGTATCTTAAAAGCTTGGTCTATTAGATGATAGATTCAAATGAACTGATATGAATTTTTTGATATTATACCAATTTTTATTTATGTGAGTAGTCATGAGTCTATAATATGAATAATTCTATATATCTCTTAGGATTTCCTTCTTGAGCGTTGCAAATCTTGAATAATACAAGAGATAGCCTTCTTTCATAATTAGTTCTTTCACTCAATAGATTACTCCATTTAATTTCACGTCTAACAAATATCTACAAAGATAAAAAAAAATGTTTAACTGGCCTCTTAAGAGGTAGTGGTCACAAAACAAAGAGCAATATCTAACATTTGGTAACATTGTTAGGGAATATCATCAAGGCAAGGTTTTAATTTTTGACTCTATTTTTCATGCTATGATGGTATTTTTGGTAACATTATTCTATCAATTTTTTTAGTTGTGTAAAAATGGCATTCCATTAGCTTTCCCTAACAATTGGTATTGTTGGGAAAAAATATTGCAGAAAATTAATTTTTAGATTTGATTTTTTTATTTTGTGAATGGCATTGTACCTATAACAATGTTATATCAATTTGAGTAATTTATGAAGTTGTTTTTTTTTAACTTGTGCCAAGTGAATATCATTACTAGGGTTTTTTTTATTTTGAAAGCTCATGTGTTGAGGCTCTATTAGATATTTAAACTTAGATTATATTTCAACTCTAAGGTGTAACTTGTGTGCATTCATTGTTCTCTCCTCTTTGAGATATGGAAAATTTAGCATTAAAATAATATTAAGATTGAATTTATATTGGCATATGGCTTGTAAGTTTTGTCATTGATGGAAACCTAAGTCATACATCCGACCTGCAGTCTAATTTTGGTCTCTACCGACAAAACAAAGCAAAGAATAGGGCATCTGGTTAAAGGTGCAAATGTCGATTTGATTGCCTCATTGGACTGGTATTCTATGTTGTGGACCTGAAAAAAAGGATTTTTGATGTTTGGAATACCTTACTAAAGAGTTTTTTTGATGCACATTCACTGGTCCATGATCTAGGAGATCCAGTACATTAATCTATTGAATATCTGTGGTAAAAAGTCAACCCATCAAGTATAGCAATCACAGATGTATAAGGGGTTATTAATTAATTTTTTTCGTGCTCGATTATGTTTTGTTTGGGTCCTCTCTATTTACTAACTGACTTTAGAGGATGCACATAAAGAATTAGTTTCGGATCTGGCCGATAAGTTGTAATAAACTTAATGTTTTATCAAGCCGACATAAGAATGTTCAAATCCCTCATAGCGGATATATATATGAGATTGTTTTATCATTTTGAAGTAGTGTAGAGATGGGAGAATGAGCATAGCGAATGAGTAGTGCAAAATTAAGCAAAGTAATAGTGTGAATTTGTCTATGTGTGATGTGAAGAGCAGAGCGAAGTGTAGAGTCAGAAAGAAGATCTAGAATCAAATCTATGAGCTTCACCGGAATTGTAACTTGGCATAAATAGATGCTACTATCTTAGTTCATCCTTCAAATGGTTTTAATTTGAAATTTTGTAAGGAATTGAGCCTTCCCTTTGAGTAGTGAGCTCTAGGTAGTGTGCCTGAATGCAAGTTCATTCTCTTTTGTAAACAATTTTATTAGAGTACTCAAATTGTGGATTAACGTCCACCGTGGTTTTTCCCCTAACAGGGTTTCCACGCAAAAATCCTTGTGCTATGGTGTTGTGAATGATTAATTTGAATTCTTGCATCTTTTCTTTAATGCAATGTTGAAATGGTTTCAAGTTTCAGATTAATAAATGTTAAATTTTCTGAACATTGATTCACCCCCCCTCTCAGTGTTCCCTTGAGTCCAACAATTGGTATCAGAGCAGAGTTCCTCCAAAAAAGTTTAGAAAACTGAGGTGGATCTTGGAATGCAATGGACTCTGATGGTCTTCAAAAACAACTTATGGTGGCACTTGATGACCTTGATCGATGTAAAGAAAAAGTTAGTGAATTGAGAGTGAATCTTAAAGATGCAGAGAAATTCATTCAATCATTGAGGGATTAAATTGTTAAATCTAGGGAGAAGAGAAAGGATCTTTGTGATCAGATATAGCAAAAGGAAAATGAAAATATGGATGATGCTCACTTGAATCAGACCTTGAAGGAGATAATTGAAGAATGTGAAAAGCTTTCCAGAGACAATACAAACCTAAAACATGAAATGGAATCTATGATGATGAAGATGACTAAAGAGATTGAAGAAAGGAAGAAAAATGAGGAAAATATTGCTCAGGCCCTGAAAGAGAAATCTATGAATGCAATAGAATAAATGGAGAATATAGTCTGTTGGAAATTGAATTCCGAAGATCCAAAAAAAATGAAGAACTTGGTAAGAAGATTGCTACTCTTAGGAATGACCTTATCATTGCAAATGAATACAAAGAAAATTTTAAGATTATCTTAGTAAAGATTGATGAGTTGACTTAAGCAAAAAAGAGTGGAAATGATAAGAGAGGTCTTGGATATGAAAAAGGAGAAAGTTCTAGACTCAGACAAAAGAATCTCAAACAAGGCAACCCTAGGGGGAGTCTTTCAAGAAAATATTTCCTCCCCTATTTATGGATAGTACTGAAATGTGAAGAATGGCCAAGAAGGTGTATTTATGATGTGTAGAGGTTTTTAGAGAACTTTCATAAGGAAAATTAGAGAATTCATAGGTTCGTAGAAGATTTTTTTGTCGTTGTCTCAGAAAATAGAGCACCCAAAAACTTAGGGCAAATGCATTTATTGCACATATGCAAACTATAAAATTCAAGTTGGAACCGTCATTTGTCACTTTTCATTGAAGAAGAAAAGAAGAAGAGCACTCGATAGAAGAATTTCAAAGCAGAGAACTCGATTCATCGACAACTCACCAAATCTATTAGGTATTTCAATTGTCTTCATAATTTTCATATATTTTTTGGTGTATGATTGTAAAACCTAAGTACGAAAATAAAAATGGAACAAATCAAAGGGTCGATCACTCTAGATGAATATATCAGTGCAAAAATTATTTCTATGAGGAATTTCTTACTACCCAACGAATTGAAGCAATTGAGTGAAGCCAAACATAGGAATCTGGATATCCATAATGAGTTTTAATACTTCGAGAATGCGGAATTCATGAAATTAATCTTGAGAATATTGCATGATGATACGTTAACTTTGGAAAAACCCTACACCATCTTAAAGGAAACAATTGAGAATTTGATTGGATTATGCAAAGTCAGAGATATACCAAGGAATAAATCCATCTGAAACAAGGAAGTTGAAACCCTAACCGAAATAATCAAAGATTAGAGGGCAATGATAATTGCAACAATCAAGAATCTTGTTACCAAGTACATTGCACACAAAATTTCATACAAAGTATTTTTCAAAACTCGAGAAGGAGCAACCTTGACAGGCACAGTCTACATTTCTTACAAGATGATAATTGAAGGTCAGGACTTTGACCTGTGTGGATTGATAAAAGATCAGCTGATGGAGAATGTGAAATTGACAAAAGAAATAGGCTACCCTTTCAGGTTCAGTACTTTTATTATATGCTTAACAATGTATTTCTTGAATTGTTTTCCAAAAAATGACAATGTGGTGTGGAAAGAAAATGAACCCGTATGCAAACAAATATACTCATATTCTAGGAGCTTGGCTAATTGGGATCTAGAATTTGAAAATTTCTTTAAGAATGTGCTTGGGAAATGTGGTTCAATCAATATTTCCCTTCTAATAAGAAAAATTGAAGTTGGTTCCTCTTCTGGTGGCATGGATAAAAGGCGGAAAAGAGAAAAATAAATTGTTGAATACAACCCCTCGGAAAGCAAAGTTCCCAGAATTGAGGGAAAAGGAAAAGGACAGGAAATTGTGGATATTCCAGATGAAGAATCTGATGAAGAAACTGAGGATCCACATAAAAATTAATTAGAACTAGAAAAAGATAGTGGTGAAGAAGATGATCTGACAAAAGAAAAGCTACAACAACTTATTCAGGAAGAAGGTGGAATGCAAAAAATAGTTAGGTTATGGTCTGTTAGACCATCATATGATTCTGAGTGTACTAAATGCTCATTTCGAGTAATAAAAAATCAAAGTGGAAAGTTTGCAGAACATTCTACCTATTGAAATGATTGAATGTAGCAAAGAAACATTGAACTATGATGCTCAAGAGAAAGAAGAGGGTGAAGTTATCTCTCACTTGAAGGAGAAATTCAGGCTATCTCTCTCCAAACTAAAGAAGAAAATGAATGAGTTGAGGCAATGTATAAATTCGGCCAATAAAATCTACAACTATTGCATCCATTGGCCCCATGCTGTTAGTAATTACAAAGAAAAATTGGTTCCGATTGAAACAGAGTTGAATGAGATTGGAAAAAGCCTTGACATATCTCAGGATCAGGATGGCACCATCAAGAAAAGAATTCAAGAGCTATAGTTTGAACACACCAAAATTCAATTCACCAAGAACACACTTGTGGAAACTTTCTAGAAGGTGAAGTATCTAACCAAATGTAGATTAGAGTAGTTGGTGGAGATACAAAGGAAAGGTGAGAAACTGGAAGAAGCAATTACAATTCCATAATCCTTAACTGAAATTGTTAACAAAACTTTCGAGAAAAATAGTTTGATCATTATCATTGGAATCACAATAGATGCTTGGAAGAAATTCCTTCCGGAAATGAAGAAAAATCATAAGATAATCCTCTAAAGTAGCAGTTGATTGTTTTCAAAATTTTGAAGTTTTGGTCTAAGGGGGAGAACTGATGGCATATATATTATGAATTTTTTGAAGATTTTGAACATGTGTTTTGTCACTATTTTACCACTTTTTGGCATATGGTTTCTATGCTTTGTCATTGATGTCAAAGGGGGAGAGAATGCAGTGAAAAATGCCTTATAAATCTTAGGGGGAGAAAGTATAGTAAAAGCTTGGTAGCATACCTATAACGATTCTGACACTTAATCATTTTTCACTAATTGTTTCCATCAATGTCGAAGGGGGAGATTGTTGGAATATGGCTTGAAAGTGTTGTCATTGATGTCAACCTAAGTCATACATCCAGCCTATAGTCTAATTTTGGTCTCTACCAGTAGAATAGAGCAAAAAATAAGGCATCTGGTTAAAGTCATAAATTTTGATCTGATTACCTCACCGAACTGGTATTTTATGTTGTGGACCTCATATAAAGGATTTTTGATGTTTGGAATAACTTACTGAAGGATTTTTTTGATGTGCATTTACTGGTAGGTTATCTAGGAGATGCGATACATTAATCTGTTGAATATCTGTGGTAAAAATCCAACCTGTCAAGTATAGCAATCACGGATGTTTAAGGGGTTATTAATTAATTTTTTTTGTGCTTGATTATGTTTTGTTTGGGTCCTCTCTATGTCCTAACCAACTTTAGAGGATTCACATACAAAATTAGTGGTGGATCTGGCTAACAAGTTGTAATAAACTTAATGTTTTACCAAGCTGACATAAGAATGTTCAAATCCCTTATAGCGAATATATAAATGAGATCGTTTTATCATTTTGAAGTAGTGTAGAGATGGAAGAATGAGCATAGCGAATGAGTAGTGTGAAATTAAACAGAGTAATAGTGTGAATTTTTCTATGTGTGATGTGAAGAGAAAAAAAGAGCAGAGAATAGCATAGCGAAGTGCAGAGTTAGAAAGAAGATCCAAAATCAAATCTATGAGCTTCACCAGAACTATAACTTGGCGTAAATATATGCTACTATCTCAGTTCATCCTTCTGATGGTTTTAATCTGAAATTTTGTAAGGTAGTGAGCCTTCCCTTTGAGCAGTGAGCTCTAGGTAGTGTGCTTGAATGCAAGTGCATTCTCTTTTGTAAACAATTTTATTTGAGTACTCAAATTATGGATTAACCTCCACCATGGTTTTTCCCCTAATAGGGTTTCCATGCAAAAATCCTGGTGTTATGGTGTTGTGAATGATTACTTGGAATGCTTGCATCTTTTCTTTAATGCAATGTTGAAATGGTTTCAAGTTTCAGATTAATAAAGGTTAAATTTGTTGAGCACTGATTCACTCCCCCCTCTCAATTTTCCCTTGTGTCCAACACTTTCACCATTATAAATCTCTATAATTTAGAAGTATCTAGGTATGTAGCATTCTAAAATTTATAGGATAATATATGAGCAAAGTATAAAACTGTGTGAAGTTTGAGTATACATCACTGTTAAAAATTATGTTTGTCATGAGTTGTATTTTTAGAAGGAAAAACTTATGATGTGCATGATACTAGATATAATTCTCTAGCCTTACATTGTGGATGAATATTTCATATACATATTTTCAAAGTTTTCATGAGAAAAATTTAAAGTTGAGGAAAATTTTATGTATTCTCATAAATTTGTCACATAAGGAAAAAATAAAATAGATCTAATTTTATTGTGTATTGAAATTTGAAAAAAATTAAGTAAAATCAATTTCATGTACTTATGCATATAAGTTTTTAAATTATTTTAAAAGAAGGGAAATTAGATTTACATACTTACAGGTCTTAAAGAGGAGATGCAAGGAGTGCACAAGTATACATGTTTAGAAAATCTCTATGTAATACAAGGAGAAATAATTGAATTCATTGCGGTTTAAAATCTGCATGGGAAAGGAGATACAAAGGAGGGATAGGGAATTATGTTTGTTAACTATAATTATTTTTATAGAGAAAAGAGATTATGAGTGTGTAGTGAAGAGAGTATTTGAATATTTTATAATCATAATTCATAGTCTAGTATTCTCATGAGAAAGAGAGCTATTATTAAAGTTTTAAACCTTTTAATCTTTTGAACTCTTATTTATGCTATATTTTGATTATGTAGAAAATAAATCTTAATGAAATAGTATAGGGTAATGTCATAATAGTTTGTTTCACTTTTTGTCAAAGTAGAACATTGAATTCAACACTTTTTATTAAATTTTCACTTTTTGACACCTATAACAATTAAATTGTTAAGAATTTGAAAATGACATGAACTAGTTATTTTTGAATTTTTTTCTATATATTATAAATATATTCTAAAAAATAAGAAATAATTTGTAAGTTTTTATGTAACTTTTGATAGTTTATTTTTTATACTTAACAATATTTTTAAAAAGTGAATTTTATTTTGTATAACATAACTTTATTTGTACAAAAGATAAATTAAAAAAATTTAAACATAGATTTGTAACACAACTATCTAAGACATGCATATTTTCTCATAATTTTCTATTGCATAATTTATTTTTTATAACATTGTGAAGTGAGATTAGCTATAATCCAGACATATGTTCATTCAGTATCACATAACTTTTTTTGTATCACATAAATACCTAAAGACAATTATTTTTTAATTTTTTTAATTAATTTTATTATTTTTCCATGTTTGTGAAACATATACCTTCACAATTTGTAAAAAGCCTATCTTCACTAGAAAATATAAAATAAATATAATAATCAAATTAAAAATATTCAATATCATACTTGTTGGAAAATTTACTTCGAGTACAAAAAAATTGTAAAATATATTTTTTGTTTGATTCCATTTGAATGCTCAATTTGAGGTTTGAAGGTGAAAATTCTAGGAAAAACCTTAGACATGAAAGGGAAGAGACCATTCAAGAACCTTCATTTGAAGGTATGAATTATTTTTTTAATAATGACAAGACACCTTCAAATAAATGTAAATTTTGCAACCAGTCGTGCTTTGTAATTTTCAATACCTCCATCTAAACCAATTTTTTTATTAAACATATATTGTAAACTAACATGTTTTCATCCTTTAGGAAATGGTACTAGATCCCATGTATCATTATTTTTCAAAGTTGTCATTTCTTCATCCATAGTAATCTTCCAAGATTTTACATATTTTATAACTAATGTCTCTTCTATAGATTTGGGTCCATCCATGTTATTATTCAAAGGAAAATTACATCTCCAATAATCATACGAACACCCTTTAAGTGGTTATCTACACCTTGTAGACATTCAAACAAGTTGAGTTGGAGTTTCTTCCTCCTCTTCTAAAAATTAAAAGCTAGATGAGCTCTCTTAAACTTGTTGTCTTTGTAGGGGTCTCGATTCAACTTTCTCAAGTGTAGAAGGATGTTGAATCATATATTTTTGTTCACTTTGTTTTGGTTGCAATGTAACAAAAGAAGGCTTAGTTTCTATAAAAATAACACTTCTACTATATTACCATTTGTGCAACAAGATACCAAAGCTTGTATTATTTCACACTATAATCATATCTGATGAATATATATTTCACAACCCTGGTCTCCAAATTTGTTCACTTCTCCTTTGACACATGTGTATATGCCTCACAACTAGAAACTCTAAGATGTTAGTGAAGGTTTGTGACCTAATCATCCCTTCATAAGAATTTTATCAACAAGAGTTGATGTAGGAGACTTATTAATCAGGTACTAAGTGATGGCTAAAAATTCAACCCAATACCTTTGATTTAACCAACACCACTAAAAATATTCCTAGCCTTCTCCATCAATGTATTTTTCATTATTTCTACAACTCCATTTTGTTGTGGAGAATATAGAGTTGTATTTTATCTATGAATACCACAATATTTACATAGTCTATCAAAATAATTAGAGAAAAAAATAATACAATTTTAAATCCTAAAACAATTTATTTTGTTTCCAATCTATAACTAAATCATTACTTTAAATTCTTTAAATTGAACGAAACCTTCATATTTACTCTTTAAAAAATGTTCTACTATTATCATCAATAAATGAAACATAATATGTGAATTTTTCAATAGAAGGAACATCTACAAAAACAAACACATCATAATGAATAAGATCCAACACAACACAAAATTTATGGGAACTGGAGTAAAACTAAACACGATTTTGGTTACCATAAATGCAATTCTCATATAAATAAAAATTAAGATTAAAATCAGTAAACCCCCTAACAAGGTTTTTATTTTTCAAGGTCCTTAGACCATTTTCTCCAATATGGCCAAGTATTTAGTATCACAACATAGTATTCTTTGTAGGTAATTATAATTCAAAAGAAAGAACACCCTTGGGTTCATAGAAGCTATGGTCATCCATTGAAAGAGTGATGATTTTTGCATTAACTAGCTTGTGTAAGTGTTGATCACTCTTTATCATAAAAACTTAAAAAATAGTTATCATTTAAAAAATTATCACTAAGCTTCAAACCTCAATATTTTTCCATTTTGGTTCTTTGAAATTAATTGATCACCCATGCAAATGGTTGGATAAAAGCTATAGTTTGAAGTACTTAGGGATTGTCTCATCTCAGACTTGCAAGAGTTTTTCAAAAACATATAAAATGTTGTGCTAAGGCTAAATCCTAAGCTCTTGAAGGCTCAACCTCAGTAATTCACATTGAATATAAAACCTAGACATAAAATTTGTTAAAAATCCCAAGCCACATAAGCTTGAACCCCAAATCCTTCATTAGTTTTGATTTGAAATGACTCTGCAAGCCATCTTGACTACTTTATGATTGTTTTTCTTGTACATTTGCTTTGATCATATTCTATGATTTAGATATTGGTAAATTCATTTTATCCATGCTAAATATTATGTTGCGTTATTTAAAAAATTCAAGTAAAGATTCCAAAGGCTCAACCTTAGCAGTGTTTTTTCAACCCAAAAAAATAAAAGAAAGACATACATGAAAACAAAAAGGTTTATAGTCTCAAAGTAGAATTTATGAAGGAAACTCTAGTTTCTTGAATGTGTCTTTTTTTTATAGGTTTACAAGTTTTAGTTGCAACTTATTCAAATTATTCAAAGGATCAAGTGGATATGGATGATAATTTTAAGTTTATCAAACATGCAGTTTCTTTCATTAAGAGAGAGGAAGGTGACATAGTTTTTCTACATGTTAAAAAAGGTTTGTAATCTTATTTAATTAGGATAAGATTTAGATCTTTACAAGATGGTTAAATATCAAAAATCATTTACCCTATCTAGATCTACAATATATTGAAGCATTAGGATGGACATAAAAGGATTCGTAGAGTTCATAAATTGTGTGGTCTTTGGTTCTGAATTATTTTTGAAAAATATGGATGATGAAGTATGATGGTGTATCCTATGGGGTGAATTTCATGAAAATGGTTAACGAGATCATTTATTTTATTGATTATGGTTCTAATAAGTGTATGGTAATTGTGGGAAAGGAGTTTTTGTAGGCCAAAATGATGCTAAAGGTATATGTTCTTTGATTTTGATATTACAAACAAGTTTGAGCTATTAAATCAATCTTTTTGTGGTAAAGAGGTTAATATTTTGAACTTGGATATTAAAGGTGGAGCTATTTTGAAACATATAGAGACTATAGAGAGGCAATAGAATGACAGAGAAAAAATCACAATGGTTATCTTGAACCTTTTAATGTGGATGAACTATGGATAATGGAAATATGTGAGCATCTATGGATAATCAGGAATAACCATAGATGAGTACACTCAGAGAACTTGGGGGTAGAAAAGGGTACAAATAGAGAGCATTAAATGCATCTAAAATTTAAATCTTAACTAAAATGTAATATGGTAATAAGGTAAAAGGTACAAAAGGACAAATGTCTTTGAGTGTTCTGATCTATTTTGTCTCTTTTGAAGGTCTTGGAGGGAATGGGTTTCATATTCCCATACTAAATAACCTATAAATATGTCATTTTCACTCTTTTTTAGGGTCGAAAACCCTTGTAAACCTAATTTGAAATATAATATACCATTATTTTTCTCCTTTTTTAGGTTTTCATTTTTATGTTGTTTTCTGAACTCTAAATCTATTTCTTCCATTTTCCCATACAATTAATTCAATAATATTTGATGAATTTGATATGTATTTGATATCACTAATTTCTTGTTAATGGTGAGGTGTCATACATTAATCTAATTAAAAAAATTGGAGCAAAAACTATGAATACAAATTTGATGAACTTCCACAAGAAAATTCGAGAAACAAGAATTAGTGAAAAAATATCATAAAAAAGATGTGTGTACAATGATCTCCTTGTTTATATACTGCATGGAGGAAGTAGGAAGGTATTAAAGAAAAAAATGACTAACCCTCTAAGAGATGCAACACGTGTAGAAAACTTGCGACAAGTGTGAGTGCATGTGTCAGTTTCTATAAGGTGAGACTTCACTAAACCACTAATTGAACTTAAGATAGTGTTAATAGGTAGCACTAGTTTTACGACCTAGATAGTATTTTTTCAACTTAATTATCATATGCATTTGATTAATTAGATTGTATTTTTTCAATAAGTTTAAGTATATACCAATTCACCCCCCCTCAGTATATTGGATCTTTAACAATCTACGCCTACACTCTCTAGCATTTCAATTTCTTCTCACGTGGTTTCTAGGTTAGGTTTGTGTAGGAGTGGGTTTATCAACCATGGGGTTCTTTTCTTCCCTTAGGGGAGGAAGGGAAGGAACTATGAGAGGTTGTTCAACCAATTTCTCTTTGGCTTTGTAAACTTGTTTGAATATAGGAGGCACAACGAGATTGATTTGGTTATCTGGCACTCTCTTATAGGAAATGGTAGGAGGATTTTTCATATGTTGTTTTTTATTAGTTGGAAGGGATTTTTGGTCAATCATGGTTTCATCAAGGATAAGTGGCTCAATCACGAGTTGAGGGAAATTTCAAAGGGATAATTTTTCTATGCACTTTGCTTTAAAATTTTGATAGGATTTGAAAAAGAAGTCTTTGTGGGGTCTAATAGGTTCAATAGGCTCGGGCCAACAAAAATCCAATGAAAAGTTTCCACAAGAAGATAGGATTAAAGCCACTGTGGAGAACAAAAAAGATTTCATTGCCAAGGAAAAATTTAAACATTTATGCACAACTAATGCAACAAAATTCATGGAGCAAATCCATGAATAACCTAACTTCACACAAAACTAATCCAACATTAGGATGATGGTGAATGAGACATTTAATGTTTTCGGTCCAACCTTTAGAGGGAGATTTATCGAGCTAATCGTAGGGCAAGAAAAACAATTATGCATTTTGATCCATGCTTTCAGTCTTTCATATGTATCTTGATAGAGTTCATGCACAAATAGGAATTCTTCAGCGACCATTTTCTCTACACAGACAAGATTAATTAATATCCCATTGATAGGCTTGTCATTGATTCTTCTAGCTATGTAAGGAAGACCATTGGATGCATGTTTCACTATGTCATTTTGTGAGAAATCAATGTCAAGGGGCATTTTAGTTTGGCCCTTACGAGGTTTAGCGTCAATAAGTGCCACTACTTTCTCCATTTCATGCTCATTTTCATCTTTTATGTTTTCATCATCCGTGTCAACATTCATCACATCATTCTTTGTTTCACTAGCTTTAACAAATGAAATAGTGTCTAATTGTTGGTTTTTCAAGTTTTGAATTTTGACATCCCTATCATACTTGTCATCCTTGGCATGCCTTTCCTTGAAATTCCACTTTTACCCCGATTCCTTTTTAGAGTTTCAAAGTTTCCCATCCCTAATACCATTTATTTGGCATCCCTGAAACCCAAAGCCTAAAAGTCTCATCAAATGTCTTCAGTCCTTTGTGTTTGTCAAAATTTCAAACTTTTGCATCCATCTCATCCCTTGGTACATTTCCCCCCCTCACTTTACTTCTCAATATCTAATACATTATACTCCAAAAAATTATTAAATCCTTTAGAGTCAAACTTTTGGCCTTACCCTTAATCAAGTATATATTTCCATCAACCCCAAAATCCCAAAACTCTAGCAATTGCTTTATATAGATTATTAGAGTCATACATTTGGTCATTCCTTAACTCGATAACATGTTAAGCCCCATCCAAAAATTCAATCATGACATCCTAAAATCCTTTTCTTTGTATTGATATGGTAGTGTTATGATTTTATGCCTTATTGTCAATTCCTTATAATTATTGGACCCATTATTAAAGTTGATTTGGGACATCCTAAATGGGTCCCCTAAGTGTCAAAGGATGCAAAAATCCCTAAAAAATTAACTTTGGGTTGTTTTTGGAGTTTTCCTTTGTATTTTGTGTCTTTTAACCTTCCAAACTTTTGGGCTTGTTCATAATTTCCCCAACAATCCCAACAACCTACTTAATTCCTTGGTCTAAGAGTTGGTTTTTGGAGTTTTGAAGCTTTTGACATCCCAATCATACTTGTCATCCCTAGCATGCCTTTCCTTAAAATTCCACTTTTCCCCTTGTTCCTTTTTAGAATTTCAAAGTTTCTCATCCTCGATACCATTCCTTTGGCATTCCTAAGCCCTAAAGCCTAAAAATAATATAAAATGTCTCAATCCCTTGTATTTGTCAAAATTTCAAACTTCCTCATCCATCCCCTTTGCATCTATTCCCCTTCATCTTCACTTCCCAATCTTCAATATATTGTATTCCAAAAAGTTATGAAATCTTTCAAAGTTAGACTTTTGGTCTTACCCATAATCCGATATCTTTTTTCCATCAACTCCAAAAGCCCAAAATTTCAGTGATTGCTCTATACAAGCTATCAGAATTAGATATTTGGTCATTCCCTAACTCAATAAAATGTTAAGCCTCATCCAAAAATTCAATCCTAACATCCTAAGGCTTTTTCTTTATCAAGGTTCTATTGTCAGCATTCTTATCTCACATCTTTCCTACCATAAATTTCTTGTCCCCCCGACACCTCAATCTTGACATCTTGATGCCTTTCCTTTTCAAGATTTTGGGCTTGGTTTTCTCAATATACCTAGCTATCAAACTTCTTTCCATGTAATGTTATATATTGAAAATCTATTGTTTAAAGTTTCAAATTCCCACCTACGCTCTTAAACAACTCATAAATTTGACTATTACATTTACAATGTTGACATGCTACTAGTTAAAAATACATATATTTACGATATTATATCCATTACATATAACATATTCAAATATTCATATTGACTTATAGTCTTATTTTACATATATTTTATATTAAATATATTATAATATAACTAAATATTTATATTGATTAATATTATTATTTAATGTATATAAATTTCAGACTAGATAAGTTTATCTTATAGTACAAGGTTATAACAATATTTATTTAAATTTAATAATTTTATATTAATTTTGTAGAAAATATAAATGTATATATTAATAATTTCATTTATATTTTAAAATATAATAAATGAGCCCACCAAAAATCAAGTCTTGCTGAGTGCAATGGCTCCGACACGAAAAAAGGGTTGAGGCCGGGATCGTGCCCCGGGCGAATTTGGCGGAATGGATACCCCTCAGTCCTTTGGCTCTTAGCCGAAGAGGTTCAGCCCAAGAAGGCTCGTGCTCGTATCAGGTAGCAAAAAAGAATTTGTGGATGACCTCCATCAAAATAAAATAAAATTACATATTAACATATATATTTAACAAACTTATATTATTAAATTAATTAGATAATAAATTATGATTTTTTCAAAAGTAAAAATAAATAAATACACAAAACAATTCTTCATATTAAAATAAATTAATTTTAGAAGAAAATAACTCTTAAATATATTTCAATATCTATACTTCAGAACATTCAATTGAAGCCCGCCTCACTCAGCGTTACGAGTATTAACATAGAAAAAACATTGAGAGAAGTTAAAAGATTACATAGGATCTTCATCATTAGATACCCTACAAATACTGATAATTCCAAACGCTAAACAGATTCTCCAAAAAAAAAAAATTCCCAGAGGGATGACATAAACTGTTTATTACCCTCCAGAGTAAGCTCGTCTCTCTTCACAATAATCTGGACCGTATTGTTCATGAACTTCCTTGTGATGTGTAAGGCTTCCGGAGACATTCTTGTGAAGAAAGCACCAACTTGGAGATTTAGAGGAAGCATCAGAAAGATATCACATGCAGTCTGACAGAACAAGAAGATCAATTGATGAACACAACAAAGGACTGTTTATTAAAATGGCATATGATAAGATTAAGTGCAGCTTCCTATGAATAATTTAGAAATTTAACTCTAGTATTACCTGATTCTTCTTGAATCCAAGTGACAACAATTCATCTGCTTCATCAAGAACAAACATTTTAATATAATCAGAGCGCAGGGCACGGCGACGCAGCATGTCATAGACCCTGCCAGGTGTCCCCACAACAACATGAACACCAGATTGGAGAATACGGAGGTCCTCCTGGATGCTTGTTCCTCCAACACAAGCATGTACTTTAACTTGTAGGTAATCACCAAGTGCCCTCATAACTTTTTCTATTTGCTGTGCCAGTTCTCGAGTTGGTGCCAGAACTAGTGCCTGGCAGTCCTGCAGATTGTAGTCCAGTTGTTGTAGAATTCCTGAACAAAATGTTGCAGTCTTTCCTTTTCCTGATTGTGCTTGCTGGATAACATCAAGGCCTCGGCAAAAAGGAACAATACCTTTCTGCTGAATATCAGATGGTTTCTCAAAACCTGTTGATCATGCGTAAATAGATGTCTTTTAGCATCCAAAACTTTCTAATTCAGCCTAAATCAGCGTAGACCATCACAGACCAACACATTGGCCAAAACAAATTAAAAAAGAAGCAAGTGCACAGCAAATGTTCCCTTTTACCATTAGCATAAATTCCTCGCAACAGATTTCTCTGAAGGTCCATAGACTCAAAAGTTTCATGAACTTCTTCCCAAGTAGAAGAAGGATCCCCACCTTCAAGGCTGCAACACAACCACAATACAAGCATCATATAGCCGAAATTATTCAGAACACACGTCATCTTCATTCAAAGTTTCCTCACAGCTGCCAGTTGAAAATCCAGAATGCTCATTAAGCACCTCTTTCACTGAAAGAATTCACGCCCTTCATAGGCTACAATTGCTTCATTTAAGTAGAATATCAGGATTAACTGCATTTAAAAGAACATATACAGATCAATTTTAAACAATACATTCTAAGTTTTCATTTGTTTAAATGAAATCATACTAACAAATGGGTTTTACTGCATAATTTTAGATGAATCATTATATTACTCAAAACTTATATATTATTTAA
The DNA here is from genome assembly GCA_007115665.2 of Sequoiadendron giganteum. Taxonomy (NCBI): domain Eukaryota; kingdom Viridiplantae; phylum Streptophyta; class Pinopsida; order Cupressales; family Cupressaceae; genus Sequoiadendron; species Sequoiadendron giganteum. The sequence goes on from CM021104.1 coordinate 78,309,837, forward strand.
ACCAGAATATACATGCTAACAGATTTAGAGTTATCAAATCTAACTCAAAAATAACATTAACAATTCCAACTCAAAAACAACATTAACAAATCCATAAATGTTAAATTCTTTGCTGAGATTCCACTGTTAAATCTTCTAGGCATCCTTCTGACAACAAACTTGGATATGAAAAATGAGCCATTTAAATACATTGATTTAAAAAAATATTGTTTCACGTTTGGAAATTTTGCTCAATTTTAGTGAACGTCGTTTTACTTACACGTTCTGCATGTTTTCGTTGTAGCTTTCCGCATCAACATTATCCCCCGTTGCCATCTTCTTGCTTAAGCTTGCGTAAAAAGAATGAGTAGAGGATTAAACCCTTAATTAAAGAAAATGCACTTCACAAGAATTGAAGGCTTGAAGCCTATATATGTCTTTATGCATGCATTGAAGGCTTCAAGTTCCAGGTGAATCCGGGGAAATGTGCTGAGTGATATCAGTAAATTAAATGCCTCATTTTCTTCAGAGCTATTTACCCGTACACCAGTTATTTGAGCCATTTATTGAATTTCTATAGCGAAGGGCAAAGTATTATATTTAATGCGCAGATCGAAGCTCGGAGATCAATTTTCTTTCAAATTTGCGAACGTGTAAGTTGCAGGATTCCACAGAAAGCCACAAATCATATCTATTTTTTATTTCACTCACTCGATTGCAATCTTGTATTTATTTTCAGTCAATTCTCATAACTACTGAAGCGAATGCAATCGTGTGAGCAGTCAAGAGATAATCCTTACACTCATATGAGCATTTAGTGAACAGCTTTGAATATATTAATTTGCAACCAAATCTGCGCACATTTCTCCAGTGTCATTTCGAATCAAAGATCTGAAGCGTGAAATCATGAAAGCTCTGATATCAAAGCTTGATCATTTCCAATCAAGATTTGCAGTAAAACGAGAATTCAACTGAGACTCGTTATGACGCATTTAATTTGCAATCAATTCCACACATTTTTCCCAATCGCATCTGGATTTCGATTTGGAAAGGCGTAACTATGACAGGATGATGAAAAATCTCAAGAGATATAGAACTATAATATTTTGATATGTGTATATTTTAAGTTTTTAAGCAATTCTTAAATTTGACTTTTATAAAATCATTTTTCATAATTTGATCTTATAAATAAGTTTTTTTGTTTTTTTATTTTTAAATATTTTTTATAAAATTATAATTTGTTTTCTTAATTATTTCAATATCTAAAAATCTAATTTACCATTTTTTAAAATTATAAATTTAAATATTTTTTTATCTCATCACTAAAAAATACATTTCCACTATATAGTTTATATTATAATTATTAATAATATTTTAATAAGATGAGAATTATAATTAATATTACTTAAATATAATTAAAATAATACAATCTCAAAATACTAATAATTAAGAATTAGGTTTGGAATTAAATTTATATGTTAAATGATGTTTTCAAATAGATTTAATTGGTCAAATTGGTTTTGGAAGAAATTGAGGGAGTTTTGAATTCCAAAATAGAAGTATGATTTTTTATTAATTTTTATTTGAGTTGTGAAATGGGTAAATAGGGAAAAAGGCATTCTATTTCATTTTATGTTGTGAAATTGAAAAAATTATGGAGGGAAAATCTTTGTTCTGAGCAATTTGAAAAGTGTTGATTGGGAGATAAATTCTTATTGAAATTTGATGAGGTTAAATTCGTTGGGATAGGAATTAGGAAGGAATCATGTCTGCTTGATTTCATCACTCCTTGTTTGACATGCTTGATAAATTTCACATTTCAAAATCTGAAGGGCATTGAGGTATTTTTCTTCTTTATAATATTTTTTGATACGTAACATACTATTTATTATATTAATAAATTGAAGAGCTTTCATACAATCATCTGCCAAGCAGGTTAATGTCTTCTGACGTACCAAAAAAGGCTTCCAACCATCATAGATTATACAGACATACCATCAAAAATTACAGACCAGAGAATTTACAAACAACCATCTTCCAAAAACTAACCAAATCACTATTAAACCTACCCAGAACATACTTACATAATAGCCATTATCAATAAAAAAGCTACCAGAGCTACCAACAAAATGACCAAAACATCGATACCGACCCCAACGAGCCAAAAAACCCTCGACCCACCAGTCACCTTAAATGAACTTGTTCAATTTTGCAAAGTCTTCAAATTCGATAATCCACTCCTCATCATCAATCTCCATCAGACCAAAGATTTTTTTTACAAAAATAAAAGCCATCGCCATAGCTGACCTATGCCTCATCAAACCCAGACCATGCAAGTCCAACAAGAAAGGATAAATCCTTATTGTGTCCTCCAGATGAATCCTCTTCAGGTCACACATCCTCGGGCAGCCTCGTCCTTCAACCACCACACGCAGAACCTCATCCACACCTTCAACCAAGTCTTCTTTGAGCATTTTAACCAACAAGATTTTTGCTTCCACCTTCGGGACGTTATTGTCCAGGAGAGACACAAGAAACCCAAAGGAGACCTGCAAATTGTCCCTTCCGTACTTGTCACACTCCAAATGTCTTGAACCCAAAACCATTTTTATAGCCACCAGCACCAACAACTCATAATTGTTCAGGATATGCTTGAGTCGCTGCTCCGTAACCTTCTTGAATGAGGTTTGTCTTGATGACGACTTCAAGGAGATGGGAGTGTCAGCCCCAAAATGCACGAGACCAGCCAATGATACCTCCACCACAAATTTGGATCCCTTTGCCATCCTCTTGCCTTCTCAAATTTCCTCAGCCAAGAAGGAAATAGGAACCCGCTGACCACCGTAGCCTTCTACGAAAAGAAAAGAATGCATCAAAAATAGCTCCTCCTTCCCTAAATACATGAATGCAAATTTCCAAGCCACTGTCGAGCTCTGCAAGTAGTACTCCTCCACATGACCAAGTGTCCTCATTGTTGTTTGGGATCACCTCTCCATTATTGTCACACCTCACTTGGAATCGATGCAAGGACCATCAACAACATAAACCTGAGTCCGTAATAATGCCCAAAATTTTCCAAGATACGCTTTCCCCAATGGTCTTGCCAGGAAGGAACCCATCCTATCCACCTTCCGTTGTGGCAGCCAACACCACCTCCCTTTGCCAACATGGAGGGACGCCCACCCTACCTCCCACCTTGTTTATAATTTTTTAAAGTATTAATCTTCAATTATTTTGTAGAAGAATGATTAGGGGAGTTTAGAATCCTCCCATTTCCTTTTATTTTCCATTTTAACTTGTGTAATGTAGAGATTTAATTAATTTTGAAAATTTTCAAAATGGTGGGGTTATCATGCCCAAATTTTTGGGAAATGATGAGAATATCAATTTTATAGCTTAAGAGGGGTGTTAGGCATATTTGCAACCAAAAGATATTCTTAGAATTTTGATTTTTAAACTTTGAAATTTTGATAAATCTTAATGGTGGAATTGAGAAAAACTTGGGTTTTGCTCTATTAAAATATTTGGAAAGTTGAGAAGATTTGCATGAAAATGGATGATTTTGAGTGTTTTGTAAAAGTGGAACTTCATGAAATGTGATAATTGATTTTGTGGGAAATTTTCATCAAATTTGGAAAAAGTTATGTTTTTACATTGATTTTCATCACACTCGTTGGACAGTGTGATGAGTGTTTTGGAATGTTTTGACAAAGTTGTACTTCATGAAATGTGATATTATGCATTATGGGAAAGCATTATTGAAATTGGGAAAAAATGTATTTTTGCATTGGTTATCATGCCACACTCATTGGAGGGTGTGATGAGGTTAGGGTCTAAGTGTTAGAGAGAATTATAGGAATGGCTCCTAACATGAACCCAACCCAAAGTGGCATGTAGTAAATCACGATATGGGGTATTTTGGATTAATACGTGAAAAATAATGAAATATGGGTAAATAACTAACCAAGATAATGGATAGCCCTCTCATGCCTTGAGTGCTCATAAAGGCTAAGGATGATCAAGGAAGACAAGCTGCTTAAAGAGTGTAAGACTTGTAAGATCAAGTAACCTCATCTATATGAGATAATACTCAATTATATGTTGAGCCCCATGTGAGTTTTTGTGACGAAATTCCCTCGCTTGCTCTCTAACATTTAACCCTAGTGTAGTTGAGTAGCACCTAAAAGATGATAACTTCCTTCCATGTTCCTTTTGTTTTATGCCCTTTGTGAGTTCTCCCAAGAATGATCCTTTTATGGTATTGGTGAGTTGGCCCAATGTGAATTCATAATGTGACATTAGTGAGTTTTCCCAATGTGGTTTGCATTATGCCATTGTGATTGTACCATGTGATGATATGTATTGGATCCATCTTGTCGTTTGGATGATTGGTTGTTTTATGGTACACATTTGAAATTTATTCTTTTTGTATGGCATGTGTGTAAGTCATCTCCATTTTTTTTTTGTGAGTGTTTTTTTTGTGTCTCATCTAACTATCTCCTATCATGGTGGGAGTTGATTATTTTATTCCATGATGTCGGGTGGTGGGATAACCACTATTGGGGACCTAAGGTTCATCGATCAAGGAATGTAAAGGAATAGCTTAATTTTAATTTTAATTCATGTATATATATGTATATCATTCATTTGAGTTGTAAATTATTGTTTTGGAACCTCTCTTGGGAGACATGTAATCATGTAAAAGAAAAGTGTTTTTTCTCATTTTTGTGTCTCGATGTAGGTATTAGGCATGGATTTTTTATGATTTTCATCATCATAATTTGAAAAGGATAAAATTAATTTAGGAACGTTTATTTGGATGCTCAAAATTTATTTAAGGTTCATCTTTCATAGTTGATCATCTTGGTGTTATAACTAGGAAATCATGTCTTACCCAGGGTTAACCCAACCCTTCCGAAAAGTTTCTAACAGTGTTTAGGCACCCTTGTAAGTAGTGGGGCAGCCTCATATCATACTAGGGAAGCTTGGTGCAATACTAGGGCAGCCTGGTCTTGGTAGTCCCAAAAACTATAAAATTTGGTTGTGTTGGGGTACCCTCATTCCCATATAAAAACTAAAATGCAACCTTTTTCACCACTAATAAATAAATGTTTACTAAGCCTAATGCCACTGTTAAATAATTTTTATGCCTTGTAATTATTTTTACTATTTTGGCCATCAAAACTTTCAAAACCTAGTTAGTTTTTCTTCGAATTTGAACTTGTTCTTTCCTTTTTATTTTGGGACTTTGTTCAGGAAAACTTTTTAAACAAGGTTGTTCACCATATTCTTGGGGTCCTATTAGTTCTTTGACCTAGTTCTAAAGTGTCATCATTGAGGACATATGTCATCTATTGCATCTTTCTCCTTACAACCTTCTGAAAGGAAATGTTTATTAAACCTACGGTTGTGGGAGAGTGTTCTTCTAGTCTTGTGGATACTTGGGAAGGTCATAATCCTTCTCAATTGACCTTTTTGGTGTCCTCCACATTCCTCATGTGTCATAGGTTGTTATGGATTATTTTGTCCTCTTGTGTGTTGTCATGTTGTGATGAGTTGTCTTGGGAAGCCTAAAATGATTAGGAAGTGACTCATTGTCATTACTATTTGTGAGGAGTTGTGCCTCTTTGTTAGGTAACCTCTTGTGAGGATTTTCCTCTATGTTTAGATTTGTTTATTGTCTTAGGATGTGGATCAGAGGTTTCAATGATTCCTTTATCCTATATCTTGTGTAGTATTATGAGAGAACTCGATTGTGGTTGGTAATCGATCATTGTGTATATCTTTCCTCTCTCTCATTTGTTCATCATGGTGTATTTATCCAACAATTGGTTAGTCTTATGATATTTCCACCTTGCTTATGCAATGGTTAAGTGCATTTTTGTTCTTGTTGTTGTGTCGTTGTGACACTCATGTGCGCATTGTTGTGTAAGTGTGATGCTATTGTTGTTTGAAAAAAAATATTTTGTTAGGATTTATTCTGAGCTTGTCAGCTTAAGGCATTACATTAATTAACAAATATTTATAAAAAAAATTATTAAATATTTTTTAATTAAGGTTATTATAAATAAAATAATTAATTTTAAACAAAATTTATAATTATTTATTAAATTATAATTCTAATCCTTTAATTATTATAATTCTAAAATTATTTTTTTCTTAGTTATAATTCTAAAGTAATTATAATTATGGTTAGAGTTTGAATCAGGGTCAAAACTAGGTTTAGGCCTAAAATTAGAGTTACAATTAAGTCTAAAGTGTATAATTGAATTAAGATTAGAAATAGGGCTAGAGTAGAATTAGAATAAGGGATAGAGTTAGAATAAGTGTTATAAATTTTATGATTAGAATAATTTAAGCAATCAATCACACTTCAAAAAATAATCTTAATGTTAGGGTCAAAATTAGAGTTAGGTTTAAGATTGTCTTAATGTTAGGGTTAAAATTAGAGTTAGGTTTAAGATTAAGTTTACAATTAGAATTAGGGATAGAGTTAAAATCAGGCTTAAAATTATGATAAGGATTATATTTAGAATGAGGCTTACAATTAGGGTTAAGTTTAAGGTTAAAATTAGGGTATGATTATGTTTACGATATTATTAGGGTTAGGGTTAAAATTAGAAATATACTTAAAATCAAATTTAAATAGCTCTTCAGATAAAATTTAAATAAATAGTAAATATATATTATTTCAAAATATATCATTCATGAATTTATTTATTTATTTAAGATTTATCTTATTTTACTTTAAAACTATTTAAGAATTATTTTACTTTATATATTTCAGAGTTATTTTAATTTAAACTCACCCAATTTGAACTCTTTTAGTCACAAACATACCTAGTACAAATCAAATTTGGGGTCAAAGTCAAACCTAACAACTATAATATTCATTGTCCAAGTAACATTTGAATAGACTATGCTTGCAAGAATTTATTAATATCAAACTATTATCAAGGCCAACCTCTAAATGACTATGATATGCCAAATCATCTATCAATTAGATAAAAAAATCTTTACTAGCCTCTAAATTAACAATAAATAATTTTGTTACAATACTACAAAGGCAAGTACTAGCTAATAGATGACACTTGTTATGTTAGAAATATTATTTTATCCTCCAAGTTTTAATTTGTGAATTTTGAGCAAGAAGAGATATCTCCAATTCCCTGAACATTATACAATGTGTTAATACCAAGGGATACTTGACAATAGGAGGTGAATGAAGTGAGATCACAAAACCACTCTTTCTCACCTATAATATATTTGGATGTACCAGGATCAACATACCAAAAATAAATTTTGGAAGTGAAGGTCATTATTTTTGTAGCATATAAGAATTTTCTACATTTGAATATTTTTTAGATGCAACATTACCATGTTGCTTATTAGGTTTTTTCTACCAATGAGGATTCTCTTTCTTATCCTCCTAATAAGGTTTCTATGGATATACTCACTATTAGCATAGGAATTGTACCAAAAATCCTTAAGATTGTGTCCCCTTCTTCCACAAATGAGATACTTCTTTGTAGACGAGTCTTCCTAATTTGGTTTCGATGAACTTAATTGACCACTTTTATGCTTAGTTTATTTTCCCTTTTTCTCTGTTGAAAGGGCCTAATTATCTTGGGAGTCAAAAGTCTCGCCATGGATTTCGTCTTCTTGCTGAATTTTTTTTACTGACTCTTCAAAAGGTGTTTTACTTGCCACATTGAGACAAGTGACAAACATGTGAAATGTAGGGGGTAGTGCTCACAGGACTATAGGTACAAGAGAAGCATTTGTTACTTTTTTCCCTAATTATTATAGTGATGTCTTAATATTTGCAACTCTTCTAAGAAATGTATCTACTTTATCATCATTCTATATTTGAATGTAATTAATGTTACTAGTGAAGAATTTGATTCAAATTTTTGGCCTCATAATTTATTTAAGATGATACTATTGGTGTTTTCAATAAACCAATCTAATCACACAAAATAGTCTATGGAATTGACATCTTCCAATGGTTAGCTAATTGGAGGGATTATCCAACGAATGAGTGAAAGCTTGGAAAAGCTTTCCTCCTACACTTTAGTGTTTACAAAACTTGAAAGGGTGATCCCACACAATGTGTTTAAGGTCCTCTATGCCAATTAACCTTGTACATTGTAAATAGCATATAAGCTCTACACATAATTGCTTGACAATTCAATAGATGTAAAGATCTAAAAAATCCCTTACATATTAATTGTTTCAAAAGAAATAGAGCATGGTAAACCTTGACTTGACATACATTTCAACAATAAATTTAAATAATTAAATGATTTGAATATATTTTTTTGTGAATGATCAAGAATGTTGTAACACAAACACAAATCCTATAACAATGCCTTAACCTAGGGTACATAGCTCAATTAAATGCAAACCAAATTAAAAAACTTCACACTTAGCATCACATAGCTTCTATAACATTGCATTACAACATTATACTCAACTATTCCAAAAGTAGAACTCATTACCATATCTTGATACTCAAATCACACAAACATATGATTTCATCCAAGCAATTTAACTAATTCTTTGAATTAAGACAAAGAAAAAATCATACATTCATTGAAATACAATGAAGACCATTGAAACAAACCTTGATTATTTCATTGATAATTCAAATGATGAATACTCCAGAAGAGATTTGGCTTTGAAATTATGCAATTATTTTATATTCAAATGCTAGTATTGGTCTCGAAAATTATTTGCATAAACAAAAGACTCTTAACCTAGATATAGACTCAATTCTATTTAGTGTATTGTCTTTTACAAAATTATTCTGTGAGATTAATCAACAACCCATAAAATTGGCCTTGAATTCCCTTTTATAAAAACAAGGGAGCAAAAAAAGCTTTAGGAAAATGTACACATGTCACTATTTCATTTGACAAATACAATTACATTTCAAAAGACCATTATATTTGCAAATCGTGAGGGGGAATATCCTAGATGAGACAAAATTTATAGTCATTTGTTTGTGAAGATACTTTCCAACCTCCAAAAGGCACTTTAGTCGATAGAGATATATTCTTTCAATGAGCAGCAACACCTTCTCCATGTGCTCCCAAAATTGTAGGACTAAAAGTATGAAAATAAGAAGAAAGAAAAGGCCAAAGCACTTCCACATCAACTTCCTTATGTAATCAACTTTGAATTAAGGAAGATACAATATTTAAAACATGATATAACAAAGGCTTAATCTGTACTATTTCTAATCCATGTATTATATTCCTCCCAATGCAACCATCCTTACTGAAATCTATTACTCGCTAAATACATCAAGATCAAAATTCATCACCACCCTGACACTAAAGCAACCTGTAAGTCCAAGATATCAACATATTTATACTTCCATTTCTAAAATCCTCCTTAGATGGTTATTCGTGTGCAATAAATTCATCTAAATTTTTCGTGTAGGGGTCATATTTGATCATTATCTAGTTTGAATCTTTGTCAATGCCCTCAAGAAATGCATTGGCGATAGATAATTTATTTATGTTATCCTTCAATATTACAATATTGACAACACATTTCTCACAAATTAAGGTGGCCTCTGCAACTATGACAACATCCATATGAGCTCTTCACTTCTCATAAGTCTTAACAGTTTCATCACCATTCATAATATCTAGCAATAACCCAAGATCACTCTCTTCAAACTCTTTAAATAATGCTTTGATCCTTTTTTCTAGTGGATCCACCAATCCTTCATAGTCACCCATTTCTTTCACTATTTTGTAAGTTGGTGTAATCTTTTTTGGCCATGGGTGGATCCAATGACCATGCTCTTCAAGATACTTAGTCTAGGGATCCATGTTTTCATCAATGGGAGGGAAATTGATTTATCCCTCTCAAACAAGTTTATTGAGTTGAACATTAAATAAAAATTGGAATAAACACTCCACATTCTTGTTATTTCTTTTGAAAAAAAAAATCCAAAACATTTGAAACAATGAATATATTGTTATCATTATATAATGAAAATAACTCCTCAAACACTTCCATTTCCTCAATTAACCCTTCTCTTATTAAGTCTCTTGGAGGAACTGTTGTTGATGTACCTGGCCTTAAGGATGCAATTGGTACCTCATTTAGATCACATATAACCACTTTCATAGATGTTGGTGGAAGAGGAGGATGGACAGGAGATGGTGGTGGCTGCTCTGATGTTGATGGAGGAGGAGAAATCATTGCTTGTGCTGGTCCTTGTATGTGCATTGATTGAAAATTTTCTTTTAACAATGCAACATCCAACTACAACTCTACAATTTTATTGGTGCCCCTTATTATATTCAACCACCATGACATTATATTTTTTATTAATGGTGTAAAGTTCCTCTATCAAGGATTCCATAGTAGCTTTTATGATATGAGCCACATTTATAGATAAAGTAGATTCTTCAACTGCAAAGGTGATAAACACCCTCTTAATGATCAAACCTCCTCTCAAATTTGTAGATGGTTCAAAAACTTCTAGTTCCCTATTATTTGGGGCTAAGGCCCAAATAGCCAACATATCCCATTGAGCATTGAATGTTGATCCCTATAGGCCTAATGCTTATTCTTCTTCTATGATAAAGAGAGGGGCATCATGTCTCTGAATGGTTTCAAAAGCAATCGCTAAAGAAAGATCCCATTCTGGTAATACGAGCAACCCACTTTTTCTGACCAATTCTCTACCTTTAGCTGGTGTAATGTCCCAATATTTAGCCCTCATTTATTTTAAGGCTTGAGCTTCAATGACCTCTTTGGGAAACATAGTATTTGTAATCCTTTTCATATCAATTCTCTCAACATATTCCTCCCTTCTATCTCTCCAGACATATTCTTGAAAATCTTGTGACTATAAAAAATTATCATCATCCATAAAATTATTACAAGCTTGTTCTCTAACATCATCTTCACTATTTACCCCACTCAAATCCACCTTTCTTAATCTAAGGATCAAATTTTTTGGCACCATCCCTCTTGGAGGAGAAGGCATACCCTACCTCATCTCATTCTCAATGACAATAATTTCTTCGTCAAAGTCATATATGGGGTAATCAACAATGCCACTTGATCCAACCTTTTATTTCTTTGGTGGTGGTTCTCTTTGTGGTGATGGTTCTCTAGGTGATGAATCAAGTTCAATAATTTGTGGAGTAGATGACTGTGAAAGTGAAAGTTGTGGTGGAGGAGAAAATTCCCTTGACTCCTTTGATTGAGTAGGGGTCGCAATTGTTAGCTACTTTATCACTGTGCTATTTCTCCTTGCAAACACATGCAATTTATTTGGAGGCTGATATGTTGAAATTTCTTCCAACATAGGGGCTTTCGCCATATGCTATTCTTCAATATCTATAGCCTTTCCTTTCTCTTGTATTAAACTCTTTCTTCTTTCAATTTTCCCACAACTTTATCAAAATTCTTAAGCATTGTTTCCACCCTCAATATTTCATCTTTTATGTTAGGGAGAGCCTTGAAATAAGGATCTCTCTCTTGATTTTCTTTCTCCAATTTATTGAAATCTGTCCATTTCATCATTCTTTTATCCTACATCTAAAAGTATAAAATGTTTCTAATAACATCCTGGGGGAAATAGAAATTTTGATAAAACTTACCCTCTTTGACTCTATCTTTTAACCAAACCCTGAAGCCTTCTAGGTCATGATTCATATGCCCACACCATGTCATTCACAAAGGCTTGAGTTTTTCAATGATTTTCTTCCATCCCTCAGTGATCATAACAAAATCTAAAAACATTGTTGATTGGTGTAAAAATGTGACATTCAATGTCACCCTTTCTCCAACTAATCATTCAAGGATGTCCTAAGAACCCTAATTGGATTCACCATCAACCCCACAAGGTGGGTCAATTCTTAATTAGGAGGACCTAGGAAAGGTTCTTTTAGAATTTTTAGGGGTTCACCACCAAGCAAATGCTTGGAAAAGACAAATAATAATTCAATCTAAAAAACCTAGTTATGCAAGCTAAATGAGAGACACAAATGATGAAATTATATAACAAGATAGGGTGTGTGTACACGGAAAGTCTAGAAATTTTGTGAGGATTCTGGAAATGTAAAAATGTCATCAAAAAGTGCTAGGGAGGACAAATATTCCCTTATTGTTGTCTTAGTCCTACTACTAATTTTTGGGGTAGATGTAAAAATTTTAGATCTCGAAATAGAATCTCAAAGAATCTTTGAAAAATACCCCTGGGAGGACTAAGATGCCCTAGGTGGTGTATTGGTCCCACTCTAAAATTTTGGAATTTCTTACTATGGTCCCAAAGCTTAAGGTTTGCACTTCCTTCTTCACCAAGTCTCTAGATCTGAACCTATAAAAAGACCTACAAAATAAAGGAATTTGGATTGATTGTTGATGGGGGCTTTCCTTGGTCAAACTCCTTGTTTGGTAATTAAACCTTGATGAAAAAGCATAGATCTGAAAAATGGAAATGTGTGTGTGCCTTAATCTTAAGTGTGCCTAAGATTATTCAAGATAGAATATGAAGAAACCCTATTCAAATGCAATAGAACAAGATCCATAAGATGTAAATATAAGTGACCTATAAAGGAGATCTCTAATCACACTAACAAGTCACAAACATGAAATGTACCTTCTTTAGGAAAAAAATAGAGCAACAATGGAAGACAAAATCACTCAAGAAACAAGTCTTTAGGCTTGGAAAAATGGCTAGTTGTATCTCCAAAATTGAATCTCTCATGATCCTAAATAGGCATCCATTACTAATCCTTGGTAATGCTAGATCTTGACTCAAAAGCAGACTTGAAAAACCTACAAAAACACAAAAGAAGGCTACTCCAATACTTTGAAACTCTCCTTTAACTTGCTTTATTATCACTTGTTTACTTCAAATTTCTTGCTCCTTACTTGCTTAGGTGAAAACAAGGTTTGAATCTTACTTTTATAGGCATTCCTACCTAATAACCCGATTAATAGATCCTAAAGGCCAACAAAAGGTAAAATAAATTCAAATATTTTCATTTCCTACTCTTAATTCCTAAAAACAAAGCCCCCAGGACTAAGACACCCTAGGTAGCATCTTGGTCCCACTAGGTGGGACTAAGATGCCACCAGGGCAGTTTTGGTCCAACAAGGCTTAATTATTCAACTTGATAGGTAGGTCACCAAGATTGATGGTTGTTTATGGATTTTCATCAGGTTTAAAGTTTAAATATGCTCGGGGATGCACAAAAAGGGGTCTTAGGGGCTCATAATAAGTGACCTAAAGGGGAATTAATGAAAGGGGTGCTAAAATAGGTCCAAATTAAGTGTGAAAATGAAAATGTATGCATTTTTCTACACTACATTTAGCCCTCACTTTATTGTCCATATGACACTACATTCATATGCAAGCTAAAGTACTTCAATAAGTAAATTTATAAAGGGATACACATATGGATTCATTAGGGAGAATGAAGCCCCCAATGTAGTCACATGCAAAACCACAATGTTAGGAACCACATCCTACATCACAGATTAATTAGTAGCTCAAATATAATACTCTTACCTAACTTGCCTAGCAAATAAAATTTGAGGGTAGATGTATACCCCCTTGATTCCAGTTGCTTTACGAAGGTGGAATCAAGGTAGCAATCCAACCACATTAAACTACACAAATCCATCATAGGGAATTTCCAAGTACCATGCCAATTGATGATAGACATTTGATGAGAACGAGAGTAGAACCACAATGGCAATGCAATAAACAACATCAAAAACGGAGTTCACTAGATCAAAATATGTTAATTTGAATAAATAACACTTTTTTTTATTTTTATAAAAAATTTACCTAAATATGCATGGATAAAGAGATAAAAATGAAGATAATCCATATTCATTTCATATTTTACCTTTTTGTAGATTGAGCTTGGAGTAGACTGAGCCACCATTCCAAAAAGATGTTCATCCACCCATTCGCAGATCAAGCTTCTATAGGAGGTTGTTGCATGGGGTGAGCTACAACGCACTGTGACTTGATTTCACCTTCTCTGTACTTTGATTTAATCAATTTTTTTTATGAAATTATAGGGTAGGGAAGGTTTTTCTTTTATTTTCTTAGATTGTTGCACAGTGTCCCACTTTGTTGCAAAGTGTCCCAATTAAGGAATAAAGTGTCTAGAATCCTTAATTAAGATATTCTAGAGCAACTTTAGCACACTTTGTGACCAAAGCACAAATTTTTAGATTTTTAGATGTTTTAAGTGATATTTTTCTTCTTTTCTTGTGACAAACCGCACCCCGGTCATGCCAACACCTGGATGCCTAGGCATTTTGTCAACTTTGAGAGCTTGCTAATCAACTAACTAAGGAGGATGTGTAGATCCTCTTGTAGACGGGTCTTTATTGGACCTAGCTCTTTCCAACCATGCGGTATAATGATGCCATGTTGATGGTGCTAGTAGAGAGATGGAACATAGACACTTGCACCTTCCACCTACCAACGAGGGAGATGATAGTCATGTTGGAGGATGTGCACCGCATACAGCGAGTGCCTATCTAAGAAGAAAGGGTGCCCCTAGCACATGGCGGGAGCTTCAAGGAGATGTAGGCCAACACCGCGTATTACTTAGGCAAACCGATCCATCATAGGATTGTGATACATTGCATTGAGCTTTCTTGGCTACTACATGCACACTCACCACTAATTAGTGTAGACACCCAAAAATGTCCTCCTACAATAACTTATCACAACATTAGGTCATTTAGACATCTTGTAGCATGTTTTTCCCTAGGTACCCTTGCCATCATCTAATTAGTTAAATAAATCTTATTTATTTGACTAATTTCATTAATAATCCCTCCATTCTTCTAATGTAAATTAAATAATTTATATTATTTAATTAATCAAATCGCTTCTATTCATAATCTCTTTTTATTCTAATGTTAATTAAATAATTTATATTATTTAATTAACTAAATCATAAATCCAACATTAATTAAATTAATTAAATATTTATTTAATTAATAAAATCTTAAAATATCTTCTCGCTTTCTTTCTAAAATCTGAACTCATGTGTATCTAATTAATTTATTTAATTAGATAATTCATCACTTATCCTTCTCATCTTTTTCAGGATTTATTTCCTTTAAAACAAAAAATCAAAATCTTTCTATTTTGTTAGAATCTTATCCCACCTTGTTGTATTTCCTCTTTTGTCAAAAATCAAATCTCATCAAATCTTCTTCTTCGTCCACATCGAAACTCTATAAATGCAGCCTCTCACAAGTCATTTAGCAGGGATTCTAAAAGTACCATTACTCTGTCAAATTCATTCTGCAAATTCTCATTATCATCCATCTTTCTTCCATCATCCTTGTCGTATCGTCGAGCTACCATAGTAAGAAATCAACATTCCTTCAAAAATCAAATCCTTCAAAGCTTGCATTCTCATGCGAGATTGAGAAGAGCAATGGAGATAAGTCGAGCATAATATGGAGATCGGTTTTCATTTGTTTATTATTTTGATTTTCATTTTGTCTCGTACTCTATTGTGCTAGTTAGGATTTGATATATTTCTATTTTAGTTTTATATCTGATTTTATGCTACCTACATTGGGGAAAAGTACTCACCCCAAAGCGACTCAAACCAAGAACGTGCTAAAGCCAAGTGACACCCAACCGGTATATAAATTCGAATGTTAAGGAAAACTTAGCATTACAGAACTTCCTACGGACTAGCAATTGACTCCCTAGTACCCTTGTGGTGCATCAAAACCTGTAGAGCGTAACCTTTACAGACTAGGATGATAATGCCTCTCGCGTGGGCTTCTGAACGGGTGCCCGAATTAAATCCTTTTTAGTAGAATACCAAAAAACTTCTATTCTTTGGTGCAACAATGGTCATTGCAAAGGCACCCGCACCTACGTAGTTCTTAGTAGAAATGATCAATCTTCCATGGGAGTTTCATGGAGGTTGGAAGCTTGGTTGCCCCGAGAAGTGAGTGCACTGTAAGGGGGAGCCCGTGGGGCCAAGCTTCTGGATTCATTCGCTAAGGATATGTGGTTCATGGGATCCATAAGAATACTGTCCTTGTAGCCCTAGGATTTTTTCAATGTCTTTAATGTGTTTGATTTTCAATTTTTACAACACCATTTAGAGTCTCCATTTTTAGTGTCACACCATTTGCATTCACAAATCTTTAGCCTCATTTTGGTCTCATTTGCATTTCATAAATATTCCTAAAAATCCAAAAAACCCAAAAACATAGTGTCATATTTAAATCATTCTCCCCCATCATCCAAAATTTGAGGAAAACTTTTATGGTTGAAACTAGATTACAGAAAAAGAAAAGACTCATGGATTCCTTTGGACAAGACACTAACTTTCTTGGTTTCACAACTGGCATGGATTCTTTCCCTAATGACATGAACAATCCTTCTTATAACATGGGAAATTCCAATGTCAATCCTTTCAGTGAGATGAACATCCCACCCTCTCCACAAGATCTTTTTGAACAATTCATCCGCAGAGACTCAAATGGGGAAGTCTTTGAAGAAGACATATTAGTTGTTGCCCAGCACCCAGAAGTTGCTTCTTTTGTGGAAGAAGTAGTCTTAAATGACTCCTCCATATTCCTAGCTATGATCCTTGACCAAGGGGCTAAGTTACCAAAGGGATTTGATCTTAACACTCTTAGATAAACATCCCCCAATCCCCCATCACACAATCCTTCCATGGGAGATTCTTCACAAAATGTCATCAACACCGTCAATGCTACCTCCCTTGGTCATACTACCACCACAACCAACACAACATCTAGTGGGGGATCATCTACCCAAACCAAAACCACATCACAAACCATCCCCCAACAAACATCCACCATTCCTTCACAAACAATGGGTGCAACCACCTCAACACTCTTTGGAACTTCATCTAGTTCCATGGGTGCATCAACAAACCTGTTATTAAGTTATTCTAATGCTATGGCAACCAAATCATCCAACCCTTTTGGGAGAAATAAATGAAGAGTTGTTATTCAAGGCACCCAACCTAATTCCTCATAGGTTAATACCAGCATTCCTATGAGCCAAAACACCCAACATTCCTCAAGGCCACAATTTCTTATTTGGGCAAGGTAATCAAGGCACCCAATCTTTCACTCCATTTGGGTATCAACAGGCTCAAAATAAAAAAAGGCCCTCAAATTCAATCCAACATGGTATGATCTCACATCCCTACTTATGCCTCTCAAGTTCATACACAAAAACACATCCCTCATCAACACACTCATTTCCAACAACTGCACAATCAGATTACTCATTTTTCCCACCAAAAACCAATTCCAAATCAACACATCTCATCACAATAGGTGGGCACTCAAGCCATCCCTATCACCAACATGTATGATGCTACCAATAACCCAATTATGGAAGCACTCACACTCCAACTCGCTTCTCTTCAAACACAAGTGGAGAACTTGCAACAATCCAACAAAAAGTCTTACATGTCACATGACTTGTGTCCATATCCATTCGACACAACCTTGTATATGCCACCCTTTCCTCATGGATACGTGGTACCTCATTTTCCTAAATACAAAGAAAAAATGAACCCTATTGAACACATCAGAGAATTCACCACTAGTTGCATGGACATTGCCTATGAGAAAACATATCTAATGAGACATTTTTCTAGAAGTCTCGTAGGTCATGCACTGGAATGGTTCTCACTATTGCCTAAAGGAATCAAAACATGGGATGAATTGGCAAAAAAGTTTGTTGAAAATTATGCCTATAACATTGACACAGATATCGACATTGCCTCCTTATGCAGACTTACCCAAGAGGATGCAGGAGAGACTTTTATCCCATTTTTTCAAAGATAGAGAACCTTAGCAAGCAGATGTCTGGTAGAAATACCTGAAAAGGTGAAAACCACCATGTTTGTAAAAACTCTCCTAGGACCGCTAAGGTATGGCTTACAAGTCCATTGTTGCACCACCTTTGTTGACCTTGTCGAAAAGGGTGTTCAACTTGAGAAAGCCTTGATCGCCAAAGGAAAATTAAAGTATGGTGGCAAAAACATCAACACCACCATAAATAATAACCCAAGTAGATCCAATAAAAAAATCGAATATTGGGTTAAGTACAAACACATTACCAATGACGGTGTGGTTGATGCAAAAACCGTAAATGCAACAGGTCATGTACTCACCATCAAAGGAGTACAAAATAAAAATGCACCTATAACTAAACCGATACCAACTTCCAATGCTATCCAAAGCAATCCTTATCAAGGCAATCAAAGGCAATTGCATCAACCGCAACAATTCCAAAAATAAACATATACCCCTTTGGGTGAACCTATCAAAATTGTCTTGAAGAAACTTCTCCAAAACGGAGTCATAATGCTGGAAGAACCTAAACCATATGACCCTGGTCAACTCAAGCCATCATGGTGGGATGATAGTGCATTTTTTGATTACCACTGTGTCAAAGGGCATACAACTTCCTCTTGCTGTCAGTTGTGAAATCTGGTACAAGACCTTATTGAGAACCACACCATTGAGTTAGGTGGCCAATCATTTGCGTCTAATGCGGATCATACTATCCACAAGAACCCACTGTAGGATCATAGTAAGCCCTCGTCATCTGGCACAAAGAACAACAATAATCAGGCCAATCACATCTGTCCTATCTACAATAACATTTGTCTTGCCTACAATTATCCCAGAGGTACCATTATTAACAATCTTTGCGCTGCTGATGAAGATGAGTGTGTTAATACTATTACCATTAAAAAGGCCCCAGAATGTAATGTCACCACGCGTAAAGGCAAGGTCATTATCCCAGGTCCTTCAACACATCAACCTAAAATCACCATACCTAGTCCATCTGCCAAACAGTCCAACCCTAAACCAGAGTTCAACCTTATTGAGCAATTGAATAAAACACCTGCTCAAATATCCATTCTCGAATTGCTCTGTATCTCACCCGCACATAAGGCCATCTTGGATAAAGTTCTGCAAGAGTTGCCTATCCCAACCAACATTGATGTCAACCATTTTGAGACTATGGTCGGATGTCTAAATTTGCCTCATCACATTACCTTTTCGGATAGTGACTACTCCTCGCCAAAACCATCTCGTAATGATTCCCTTCATATTGATATTTTTGTCCACAAACAAAAGGTTAGATGAGTCTTAGTAGATGACGGAGCAGGATTGAACATCTACTCTTTAAAACTGGTTAAAGCTCTTGGCTTCTCTGATGCATGTGTAGATGCTACCAAGAGCATTGTCATCAAGGCATACGATGATGAAGAATGTGCTTCTAAAGGCGTCATTACAATTCCACTCTGGGTGGGACCAGCGATCATAGAGACAACATGCCAAGTCCTGGATCGTGACATACATTACAATATCTTACTTGGTCACCCCTGGATTCATGCTCTAAAGGCCATTCCTTCCACATACCACCAATGCCTGAAATTCCCTTTTGATGGTACTAAAATCACAATCCCAAGAGATCCTAATCCATTTCATTATTGTACCAATCTGCAAGCCACTGCTGAGCACCAGGCACCCATTAATCAAGAAGCCTCAGCTTCCACCTCTTCCAAATATATTGACCCATGTGCTCTAACCAAATCATCCATTCCATCAACTTCTGCCACACCATCTTCCTCGGCCTCCATACCAAGTAAAGACCTTTAGATCCAGGACGTTGGCAATGGAGAATTCAAATTGAATACGGCTTATTGTATCACCACAATACTTAAGCCGCCTAAAGTCTATGGTAGACCATGTTTCGCAATCGAGCCCAAAACAACTTTCAAGGTTCCACCAAAAAGTGTTTTCACACTATGGGGCGATATGGGTAATGAAGTCATAATTGACATAGCTAACTAGATCTACAAAGACCCAGAAGAGTTGCCTCCACTACAAGTAAATCTCTATGGAAAAGGTTATGATATATGCAAGGCCCTAGGTTTTGACGGCACAAGTGACCTTCAGAAGGATAACAATGGAAGGAGGGAACCTATTATCATTTCTGCAAGACCAAGGTACATAGGGCTAGGGTTTGACCAACTTGGAACTGACGATCAAAATACCTATGAACTTTCGAGTGAGGATGTAACAACTACAGAAAGTGTCGAGACACGCAAAGAATCCCTTACCAAAACTGACTCTAATGGGTGGGAATGGGGATCTGAGAAAACCCTAAGTGATTATGATATTTACGAACTATTCCTAGACCTTGGTCAACTCCCCTTTGAAGAAAGATTCTGACAAGAGTACAATATTGATCCCATTGACCAGCATTCCAAAAATAATTAATGGGTAAGCATTCCTTGGGATCCAGAAGAACATAAGGTGTCCTCGACAATACCTTAAATATCCCACCCCATTCCTAAGCCCACCCATGAGCCTAAATTATCTGCGCCCACTATCCATACCTCTGAAATTCCCTCTAGTAATCATGATGCTGATACTTTTGTGCCCTATTATGACTTTGAGTTCAACTCATCAGAATCGGAGTATGGTCCATCCATTGCATCTGACATGAAAGTTGAAATTTACAACTTTTCCTTCACACTTGAGGCATTAATTTGCACACTTTCTACATCTTCCCCATATTTTACCAACACTGATGATGGGATTCTCCTTGTATACCCACAACTGATTGACTAGCACCAACAAAATCCACAAGTGATGGACATCTTTTAGAATGATGAGGCAATAGCATAATTCATGGGGCTTCAAGAAGGCATACCATGGGGTGATCAAAAAATAAGATTTTCCATTGACCTAGATTGTGTAGCTTACTTCGAGGAGATTGTGTAATCCTCCAGTCACAAAAATACAAAGAATAAGACAAAAACATAAATGTATTTAGGTGAAAAGCGCAAGGCACCTTCTGAAAAAAATAGTAAAAATAAAGGACGTATCCGAAGGTGAAAACCTCTCTAAGGGGCCTAAGGATGGAGGATTGGACTTTCTTCCCATAACACAAGAAAAATCGGCAATGCTCATTGAAGACACCATTGAAGTAAACATAGCCACACCAAAGAATCCCAAAATGATTCTCCTGGCTGCATCTTTAACAGATGAAGAAAAACCCGAGTTCCAACAATTCTTCACAGAAAGGAAGGTTAACTTTGCATGGTCATATACTGACATGCCAGGGCTAGATCTAGAATTGGTACTGCACCATCTTCCGTTAATCCCAAATATCAAGCCAGTCAAATAAAAGTTGCAAAAAATGTATCCACAAATTGCACTACTGGTAAAGGGTGAACTAAAGAAGTTACTGGATGTTGGATTTATAAGATCAATAGATTATGCTGACTGGATATCCAACATTGTCCCTGTCACAAAGCCAAATGGACAAATCTGTATCTGCACGGATTTCAGAGATTTGAATAAGGCTTTCCCAAAGGATGATTTCCCATTACCAAATATAGACATGATTGTTGATCTCATGGTAGGGTACGAGATGTGATCTCTCATGGATGGTTTCTTGGGATATAACCAAATCCGAATTGCAACAGAGGATTAGCATAAAACGAGATTCACCTACCCATGGGGAACATACTATTGGAATGTCATGCCTTTTGGCTTAAAGAATGCAAGCACCACATACCAAAGAGGTATGCCAACAATCTTTCATGACATGATGCATATCTTAATGGAAGATTATATGGATGACCTTTTGGAAAAATATTTGACACGGAAAGACCATCTCAAAGTCTTGGACAAATTTTTTAGATGGCTAGAGGATTACAAGGTTTGTTTGAACCCAAAAAAATATGTCTTTGAAGTCACTTCAGACAAGCTATTGGGATACATAGTTTCACGATGAGACATTGAGGTTGATCCCACAAAATTAAAAGAAATTCTAGACATGCCTCCACCAAAAGGAAGATTATATGGATGCCAACAATCTTTCATGAAATGATGCATATCTTAATGGAAGATTATATGGATGACCTTTTGGAAAAATATTTGACACGGAAAGACCATCTCAAAGTCTTGGACAAATTTTTTAGATGGCTAGAGGATTACAAGGTTTGTTTGAACCCAAAAAAATATGTCTTTGAAGTCACTTCAGACAAGCTATTGGGATACATAGTTTCACGATGAGACATTGAGGTTGATCCCACAAAATTAAAAGAAATTCTAGACATGCCTCCACCAAAAGGAAGATTATATGGATGCCAACAATCTTTCATGAAATGATGCATATCTTAATGGAAGATTATATGGATGACCTTTTGGAAAAATATTTGACACGGAAAGACCATCTCAAAGTCTTGGACAAATTTTTTAGATGGCTAGAGGATTACAAGGTTTGTTTGAACCCAAAAAAATATGTCTTTGGAGTCACTTCAGACAAGCTATTGGGATACATAGTTTCACGATGAGGCATTGAGGTTGATCCCGCAAAATTAAAAGAAATTCTAGACATGCCTCCACCAAAAGGAATCATTGAGTTGAGAACACTTCAAGGTAGACTGCAGTTCATTCGTTGCTTCATCGCACAGTTGGCAGACAAGTGTCAACCATTTCAATATCTGTTACGCAAAAGCATTCCCTTTGTATGAACAGATAAATGCCACACAACTTTCAAAAAAATTAAGGAATATCTATTGACACCACTAGTCCTAATGCCGCCTATTGGAGGCAAGCCATTGATCATGCATGTCTCTGCAACTACAAATGCACTGGGGGCATTATTGGCACAAAATGACAATGAGGAAAAAGAAAGAGCCATATACTACATCAGTCACACACTGATAGGATATGAGTTGAACTATACAACCATTGAACGTGCATGCCTTGCAGTTTTCTTTGTGATGCAAAAAATAAGACATTACACGTTGAGCCACCAAACACACCTGGTAGCCAAGATTGATCCACTAAAGTATCTCCTAAGTCAGGCAGCATTGACAGGTCATTTAGCGAAGTGGGTCATGATATTGAGCGAGTATGACATACAATATGTTGAGCACAAGGCCATAAAAGGTCAAGTAATAGCAAATCAACTGGCAGATGCACCAATGCAAGCCACTCATCCACTGATAACTGATTTTCCTGATGAGTCTATTTTTCATGTAGAACTAGCTTTACCATGGAAGCTATATTTTGATGGGTCCCACACTGGTCATGGCTTAGGAGCTAGTATCTTGTTTATCACACCACAAGGGGATTCAATTCCTAAATCATTCTGGTTCGCCTTCCCTTGTACTAATAACATTGCATAATATGAGGCATTGGTCACAGGTCTCAAGATAGCAATTAAATTGAAAATTTAGACATTTCTCGTATTCGGGGATTCTCAGTTAGTCATCAACCAAGTCAATGATGATTATGAAACAAAAGATGAGAAGTTTCTTCCCTACAACTAAATCGTGGATAGCTTCCTGGCCTATTTCAAACTGATTTATTTTGAACAAATCCCAAGGACACAAATAAGGCAGCCAATGCAATGGCTACTATTGGATCTCTCTTGGAAATCCCTAAAAATGTGTCACAATTAGAGTTCTTAGTGGAACAATTGTTGATGCTTGCATATGATATCCTAGAGTCAAAAATGGTTTGCAAGATTGTTGGTCCAAGTTCACCTTGGTACCAAGACATCTATGATTATCTTATTTCCAAAACCATACCATCCAACCTTCCCAACAACCGAAGAAAGTCCTTTATCCGAAAAGCCGGAAGACACACCATGATCAGTGACATCCTTATACCACCATGGATTTGATAAAACCCTTCTTCGTTGTCTCGACACTGATGAAGCCCAAAAATATTTACAAGAAGTGCATGAGGGTATATGCGGATCTCATTCGAGTGGTCCAACTTTAGCTAGGAAAGTCACCAGACTTGGATACTATTGGTCGACACTAGAAAAAGATGCTCTTCAGTTTGTCAGAACATGTCAGAAATGCCAGGTACATAGTGACCTAATTCATGCACCTGCATAAGAATTGAGACAGATCACTTCTCCATGGCTTTTCGCACAATGGGGACTCGACCTTGTGGGAAAGATCCATCCATCCTCCTCTAACGGCCACAAATTCAAAATTGCCGCCATTGAGTACTTTACTAAGTGGATTGAAGCCATCCCCCTCACTTACATCACCGAAAAGAAAATATCCAAGTTTATCCTAAATTATATCATCTTCCAGTATGGTGTCCCACAATCCATCATCACAGATAATGGGAGTCCATTAACAAATTAGGACGTTCGTGAACTCTGTGAGACATTCCACATCCAACATCATTTTTCCACCCCATATTACCCACAAGGTATCGACAAAGCTGAGGCGTCAAATAAAACAATTCTTTGCATACTCAAGAACAGCGTCAATGATGCTAGCTGAGATTGGCACCTACAACTTAATCCTGCTTTATGGGCTTATTGTACCAGCATTCATACCCCTACTGGAGCCACTCCATTTCCCCTGATTTACGAATCTGAGGCCATATTACCCATCGAGGTCGAAATTCCTTCTCTTCAAGTCTCCTTGAAAGGAATGATTGATGATTAAGAGTAAAGACAATCTCGCCTACATGAGCTAGAAATGTTACAAGAAAGACAACAAAATGCCTTAAACCATTTGGAGGCATATCAAAATCGTCTCTGCCGAAGCTATAACAAAAGAGTAATGGTGAGAAAATTTGAATTCGATGACTTGGTCCTTATGCGGGATCCAAGAAATTAGGTGGACCATGAAAAACCTAGAAAGTTTGAGGGAAATTGGCTTGGTCCCTATATTATTACTGCAACATTTAGTTCTGGAGCTTATCAGCTGGCCACACCTGATGGAGAACAGTTGACGAAACCCATCAACATCTTACATCTCCAGAAGTTCTACACATAGCATTAGAGAGCTTGGCTAAAAACCTAAAAAATAGAAAAATAGAAAAAATCATCCCGTGATGAAAACCTGGCAAACAAGCATGGTGACACCAAAAATAAAATTAAAAAAAAAAAATCATCAAAAAATGGCAAAAATAGTAAAAAGAAATGAATTCATCCAATAGTGAAAACCTGGTAAATAGGCGCTTTGGATAAGTACCATGGTGAAAACCTGGCAAACAGGCGCCATGTGTAGTCAATCATTGCTTCGCCATCTAATGTTACTCTCATTGGCCTTTATCCACTTTTCATAATCATGACAACCTGACACATTCATGACATTCGTCCTAAGTCTTGTCGATTCCATCCATGGTTAGCATTTGGTTGACATCATCCCTTTCATATCCTTGCCCTTTGCCTTGTGTCTGCCTATCTCCATATCATTGGACTTGAGTAATCCCCACTCTATCTGGGGGCAAGACCTTTATTGTGTAACTGTAGTGGGTGTCGTGCATAATCCCGCATTCTTAAAAAGTCCTAAAAAGGTCCTAAAAATCTGAAAAAGTCTTGAAAAAGTTCCTAAAAATCTGAAAAGCCCTGAAAAAAGATCTAACATTTGAAATATCCTGAGAAAATCCAAAAAAAGAGTCAAAGTCAATGTCTATCTGATCAATTCAATTGGTCATGCCAGTCAATCTTTTTTCCATGGCCGAACTACACTGTCTCTGTGTATTTGCTACGTAGGCAAGATTCATCTTTGAATCCCCGAGACATTAGATTAGTCTTTCTAGGTTTGTAAAAATAAAATCTTGATTCAAGATTTTATTCTTTGGACAAGGTCATTGGTTATGTCAAACTATGAGGTCTCTAATTGCACGATCTAGGAAAGGCCATCAATCGATGAGCCCCTGAGGCCACACTAGGTCAGTCCATTAGGGTTCATGGCACTACACTTTCACACATGTCGAACTATCTTCAAATCAAGCAAATCTTCCATCAATCCCGCGCAAGCAGTCTATCAAAAAATCTGTTTCATCAACATTTTCAGTCAATTCATCATGTTAGCAATGACATGTAATCAAATTCTATCAAGACAAGTCAACATGGCAATTTTGAGTTCTTCTTCAGATGTGTCCTTCTGAAAAGAAGCTCCTGTCAATTCTTTATGCTTTTGGATGTGTCCTTCCTAAGAATCGTCATCATCATCTGGCATTTTGATGGATTCTCCCAACTCTAAGAATTGATCTCCTAGATATCAACGACATTCAAGATGTGTCCTTCCTAAGTTTGACATCACTTGACATTTGGCAACACTTGACATTGAAACACTTGGCAAACACTTGGAAAACTTTATTTGTCTTTTTGATGGTTATTATGATATTAGTTCCTTCTGTCATAGGAGCCGCGACATATCATGATGATCATCCTTGTCTTCTATAATCACCTTGCTACTAGTTTCTCAAGGATGTCCTAATTTTAGGATTTAGAGAAGCAATGACTTAGCACAATGGTTTTCCTGTTTGTTTTGACTATCATGTGGCTAGTTTCTCGAGGATGTCCTGACATCAGGATTTACAGAAGCAACAACGTCTCATGATTAGCCTAATTTTTTTGACAGTTAGTCTTGACAAAATTACTAGGGGCAATTGTATTCCTCGTATGAGTCATGATCATCCTTGTCTACAACTATTGATCTACCTGATGGTTCGACCTTGCACACTATTGATCTACCTCATATCATAGTTTTTGTCAACCATCATGAAATTTTTGCCCAATGATGATTAAAGAGAAACAACTAGAATAGCACTATAGCAAAGCTTTGAAGGATTTTTGTTCCACACTAAGATGCATGTCTTTCTTCACACTAACATCCATCTTCGTCTTCTCTCCTCTCATTCTCTGATGATATCCTATGACATACAACCAAAAAACAAAGTTGCATATAGAATCATACGAGAATTTCATATTCACATTTCACATCTGCATAAATCAAATATCATACTCACAATGCATTTACATACATCCATAAAATCATCATTTGCATCAACATATAGGCATCAAAAATAACATTTGCATTAACATATAAGAATCACATCATCATCACATTATACAATGCGTACATACATAACCACATCCATAATTGCATTCATAAACATATGTATAATATCCATACATCACATAGCATCTAAAAACCACTTTAACACATAAAATTATATAGGCCAGATCAAAAACTGCATTGCATATATATAATATCAAAAATGTAATGTCATAGGATAGAGTCATAAGATATCCCAAAAATGGAGCTCGCAAGCTCATATATCAAAATATGAAAATGTCTAAAAAGAAGTCCTATGATGTCCCTCCTTTGTCTCATGGAGGTGAACTACAAGGTAGTTGTGGCTAACTCATCAAGTGAAAAGTGACTTGAATAGGAGTGGTGTCCTGAATCTGACTCTGAGATCCTGAGGGACCAGTAACAAGAGGCTGGCTCTGCTCTACCTGGTGTCCAAATGACACTTATTTGTGCCCATGCTCTAACCTATGGCTGTGTCCTGATGAATTCCTATGAGAGTTGTGTGACCTATGGCCTGATGACTGACTTGATACACTGGACCCCTTAGCACTGGTATGACTACTACTATGTGATCTGTTGCTGCTATGGGTTTGACTGCCACTGCTTGTCCTACTGTAGGATCGGGACAATCCTGGGTCCCATCGGTTTGGTGGAACAACCTACTCATATAATACCCTATACTGACCCCTGCTCTTCACCATCTTGGCTAACTCCCTAGCCATATCTCTTGTCAGCCTAGTGCATAACTCTGCAAACTCTATCACCCATCGGTCTGCCTCCTGCCATCGAATAACGACCTGGTCTCTCTATACTCTGGTGACCTCTAACTCCACTGCTAAGGCCTTGTTCTGAGACAAGGCCACATCTAGTCTGCTCTACAAATCTGTGATCCTTTGGTCAATAGTAGCATCTGCTGGCAAGATCGGTGACCTATCCCCCTCCCCATCCCCATCGATCATCCGCTCTCGCAGTCTCTGGTCTACCTCATCCTCCCCCTCACCCTCCTCCTCTCCTCATACCTCCACATCAAGGTCAAGAGGATGGTGCTCAACAAATGGATCCTCCTCCACTCACATCTCTCCCTCTGATCTACCCTCCATCTCATCTCCACCCCTGACCATCTCCTCTGCTCTTGCCTCCACCTCCTCATCCCCTCCTCTGATCTCCTCCTCGACCTCCTACTCTACTGGTTGATCTCTCTCCTCATCCTCCTCTCGGATGGGTGACAATGGTACACCACACACTCTCCTCCTGACTATCCCGGGCTGCCTCCGCCCTCTATCATCCCTCCTCCTCCTGACACCTCTCCATCCCCTCCATCCCCTCCTCCCCCTCCACCCCCATCATCCCCGTCTCCTCTACCTCCATCCCCTCTGCCTCCATCTCTGCCTCCATCCTTGCCTCCATCTCTCCCCCCAACCCCTCTACCATCTTTGCCTCCATCTGTGCCACCCCGAGCTCTCCTCTGGACCCATGGGATAACTGATATCTGATATATAGGTGGTGGACCATCTGGATCTATCAATGGGATAGGCCAGTGAATCTTCTACCAACGTTGAACTTAGAAGATGTACCTGCATCTGCTGGACCACCCCTCCACATCCACTGAACGACAACAAGACCATCCACCTATTGCTCGGCCACTATCACTGATATAGGTGGCCCTATATGGTCTCTCTGGAATACTTTTCATACTTTGTGGTGCCTACTGGCACATCTTGCTTCTCCCCAAAATGTTGTAGTACCCGCTGGGGTAGGTACATCTCTATGATCCGCTGGCTCTGAACCGTGTGGCCAATCAAATACGAAAACTATCTGCAATGACAGATGACCATCCTCATCTGGCCACTGACCGCAATCTTTGTATGACCTCCACACAAAGCTAATCATGGTGTTAATCCTGTGACACCAATAACTGGTATCCCCAACAGGAGTTTGACTGACTAAACCCGCATATAGATAGACATATGGCATCCCATCACCCAATTGCTACATCTATATTGGTGGCTAAAAAATGGGAATGCACTCCCATGCCTAGATCATGAGGAGATTAGTCCCTCAATTGATACTCTAGCCCTGATGATAAATGACCTCATGTAGCTGATGATATAGCATGGCCAACAAATAAGGCCCCCATGCAAAAATGGTCCTTTATCCTCGCATACAGACTAGTACATCCCCCCATCCAATAGGAAATCCATGACCGCGGCGATCTGGAATCAATAATCCAGCAATCAGAGTCATAATCATAGCATCCCACTTAGGAAACTGGTGGGCCACAACATCCCAACCAATCTTGTAACCATCAATGACTAGGCCAGCACCACCAACATCCTCGTACATCTCTGATAGGTCATGTCACCCTCGGTGCAGATCATATACAAATCTAGCTCCACTGATCAGGATGCGAAGAATGTGATACACATCCTCTAGGGTGACCGTAGCCTCTCCTATAGGCAGATGAAAAGATAAAGTCTTCGAGTGCCATCTCTCGCAATGAGCTATCAGCAAACCCTTGTTTTCCTGAATAATGGGCATGTATGTGATGTAGTATAAACCTAGTGTCATTAGGCGATGTCTCTCTCTGTCGCTCAAACGGTCTCTAAAGGCATATATTGCCAGCCTGAACTCTCGTGTATAAATGAAACAACATTGTTTATAGATTATTACTATTGGGAAGTCAAAGGTGCATCTAAAACTAATATCTACATAAATTCAACATTGGTCAACTTTGGTCAACTACAATTGCATCACGTTGACTACAAATGCGTCATGATTCGTTATTTGCGGCTCTGCACATGATAGTTGCGTCGCAATATGTCAAATGCATCACCCTATCTAGCAATTGTGCAACCTAACAAAAATTGCATCGTTCTATATGGCAATTGCATCACGATTTCTCAATTGTGTTGTTTGACTTGGCAATTGCATCACAACATTGTAGTTGCGTCACAAAATGCCTCACTTGCATTGCAATCTGATGATTGTGTCGTTTCCGCTATCAAATGCATACTTTTATACTTTGGTCTATCTACCTGGTGCACTTGCGTCACGACACAAACAAATGTGTCAAACGAGAAGGAATTTGTGGCTTACGTGACACCATTTGCATCACAACGCATTCGGTTAACCCCTTGCAAACCCTCATAAATGCATAAAATTTAAAAATTTACAAGTGGGATAGGGTACTTACCGGTGCCTCTGCACCCTCAGGTCGTCAGAAGGTTCGCACGCGGTAGCCACAGTGGTCTGTCATGGGAATCACCATCATCTCCTTAAGCTCTGATCTCTGAAAATTTTATATAGCAAATGAGCAAATGACACTTGGTTTTGCTTTTTCAACCTATTTATAGGCTGAAAATTAGGGTTTTGACCTTGTAGGTTTGTAATGGAGGCTCATTTGACCGTCTTTCTCTGGCATTTTGGCTAGGTTAGCATCCTTCATTGTCAAATCTGATGACATCGTTGTGTCTCTTGTCATTAAATTGTTTAATCGAGATACTTCCCAAAATTTTTTGACCCTAGGTCGAAATTCAAATTTTTTTCCGAGGGGGCATAGCCACTCCGTACCTTCGCTGGGGCATATCCTGGACTTTTTTCTTTTCCATAACGCGATAAACTACATTATGACAAAGAGGAGCAAATGTAGACACATAAAAATGACCAAGGTGTGCAAGCAATGTTTTACCACCTTTCATCCTAGCATAATTATGACATTTTAATTATGTTGCTAACCCACCTTCAACTATTAATTGAATAATGCATAATTATTTAATTAATTCATGATCTTCTATTCTTCATGATTATTAAATAAATAAATCTTGTTTATTTATTTAATGTGTCACTAATTATCAAAGTCGTCTCATAATTAAATAAATTCTCGTTTATTTAATTAGTCTTTGTCATTAATGTCCTCTTGATTATTAAATAAATATATTTTAATATATTTATTCAATATGTCACTAATCCCTAAATCCTCTTTTAATTAAATAGATTTATTAATTTATTTAATTAATTAACTACAATATCTAAATTAAATAATTATTCCTAATTATTTAACTGCTTTATGTGACACTTCCATCTTTTTAAATAAAACAATTTATTTAATAATGTTTCACATGGTTAACTGATTCTCGTTTTAGTAATTAATTTCAAAAATCAATTACTTATTATCTCACAAAATCCATATTTTGAATTAATTTAATTCAAAATGGAAATATTCTTCTACAAATCAAGTAATTTCTAAAATTACCGATTTTCTAAAATCTCATCTTCTTATCTTCTGATTTTTACTAATTTCATCTCAATGTCACGTTCATTTTCCATCATTGATTTAATTTCCTAAATTAAATCTTATCCACACATTTGGGGATTCTTACCCTAACCCTAATTGAGAGTTGCCATTTTGAATCTTAACTATTGATTCTAGGGCATTTCTCAATCTCTAATCTCGTTCGTCCATTCAAGATTGCATTTTCTATAAAATGGAAATCTTGTCCTCATTTTCAACACCTCTTGAATATCTCTTAATATTTGAATTTCTCTTATTATTATCTTCTTGCATAGTTATTTGTCATCTTAGCTACTTGCATTTTAGAAATAATTTTCTTGTGCAACAATAACTTAAATAAATCCTTCAAAGCATTGTTTAGGAGTAGGCATATAGAATTTGCTCATCAAACTTGAGGGCACGTTCTTCATCACAGCAATCTAAGAAGGTACAATGGAAATTAGCCATGGAGGAGAGAAATGAGTGAGATTTTTCTAGTTTCATTCATTTTATTTCTTATTTCTCCTATGCATTTGATTGTTTGTTGGATTTTAATTTAATATGCATGTGTTAATAACCTAGTTTTACCTTGCAGAAAATGTCCATCATTACAGTGAGACACATCTTTATTTTTATAGTAGCACTGGTACTAGTTCTTGATGTTCATGGCGAATATCTGGAGAGGGGGTTAGTGCATATGATTAAAGACATGGAGCACTACCGTGTGGCCTTCACTTGGGGTCAGAGAATTCTAGCACACTTATACTATGATTTAGGTCAATTTACCTATGGAGAGTTTCATAGCATGTTGCACTATACCCTATTGTAGACATGGATCCTAGAGCATATCACCTATACCCAACCTGTAGGATTTCTGATTGCCACAACAATGGGATATCCATGGGTTTTTAGCTATTCCCTAAGATAGGCATGGTAGCCCAGTGATGTGTTGTTCTGGAGGGTGAGGTTTGATAGATTGAGTGAGGAGGACATTGTATGGAGGCCCTACTTAATGGATCTATTATGGCCAGACATGATAGGACAACTAAGGTGGATGCAAAGAGATAGGTTGTTACTAGGATGGAACAATCACATAGTGAGACCTTTATACTATGATCACATCATGAGGCAGTTTGGATGGATACATAGGCGACCATGACTAAAGGCTTCATACATATGATCCATACGGAGCACCCATAGACCTAGAGATCTTAAATGACTGACAATAGATGATTTCATATCAAGCAATGCATAGGAGGATATAGACATGCCCCTAGTATCTGATACATATTATGTCGGCATGACACAAGAGTATGATTAGTGGTGGGAGGTGATTCGGCTAGGAGCTATCTTTCCTATGGACTATCTAATGGGCTTCATAGGGCCTTTACTAGATTTAGGGGAGGAGGACAGAGAGTTAGGAAGGAGGGCAGATCTAGCAGACCTATTCTCAAATGAGGATGAGGAGGAGTCAAAGGAGGACAACAATTTCAAGAGGGAGGCAGATGAGGAGAATGATGGGGAGATGGAGGATGATTAGATCCAACTCATGAGTGAGGATAGTGATAGGGGTGAGACTAGTCCTCCTAGATCTGAGTGGAGAGATACAGTTCCCACACGGTTTACGAGGTCACAGTCTTCACATGCAAGTGTCTAAGAGCACGAGGAGAGTAATAGGGCATTTTAGATTCCTACTGATCATGCTATAGACCCAAGTGATGATATTTATTATTATTATTTATGTTGTTATGTCTATCATGCTCATGTATATAATATGACAATGGATACTAATTATTCTTATGATTTCTATTTCGTAGGGCTTGTGATAGAGTTTGAGGACCTATTTCGATGTGTGACTATAGTGATAGTGCCACCCTTTTTGTAGATGAGGCTACAACCATACAGTACATGCTCTCACCATTCATAGTTGAGTGCATGGACCTGTTTGAGGCTTATGTGAGGCTCAGGGGAGCATATATTGGCATATCCAAGCACGATGATCATGTTGAGGGTCAATTATCAACACTAGCAGTGGAGTTAGATGAGGCTCGAGTAGCTCGAGGATCTGACATAGAGGATATCTTATAGTCAGAGGTCGAGTGGCTTCAGAGAGAGGTTGGTAGGATCTAGGTTGATAGAGACCACGTAGAGCAAGAGTGAGTGGAGGCACTGATACATGAGGGTGAGCTACATGGGTCACTATGGACTATGCAATAGATGGCTAGCATGAGAAGATCCAGGTCACACACCACCATCTCTCAATAGGAACATACACCACAACCTAGGGGATCTAGCAACCATAGGCCATAATGACATTGTACTATTGATGAGATGTATTAAAAATTTTGTTATATATATATGAGCATGCTTGGATTTTATATTTATGTGTTAGATGGCAATGCGATTTATTAAATAATCTCTATTAGACTAGTCAATAAATATCCCCATGATCTAACATGCCTTTTCTTTATTTTCTTTAAGTTTATGATGTATTTTGTTATGTCAAATTAAATGCACTTATGAATTAAATATAGGATATTAAATGCAAATAAGGATTGAACTTACCATAGCATACACCAGGCGATCTGAATAGCATGATACCCAAAGTAAGAATCCAAAACCACATTGGATCGCCTATTCCATAATTCAAGACACAAGGAGCTATGTGTCAGGAATGAAGGAAGTGCAAGAGACAATGGCATAACATCCATTTTCTCTAACAACACTCCTTTAAAACTCACAATATTGAGTAAGGCTAGGCATAATACTGACACAAATGTGCAACATTGATAGGTTACCGAACAGGCGTATCGCCCATTTTGAATATCAGGTATGCTTTGGACCCAAAGCTCTCTTGAACTACATAAGGTCCTAATGAGATAGAGCTAAATTTTGGGTATGTGAAGGATCATCATGGAAAAAATAGGCCCTTAAGTGGCGATGAAAATTCAGAAAAATCAAAGTTAGGCAACTTAACGTAAAAATTTGAATAAGTTATCTATATTATTTCAAAAATATGTAAGAACAGGATCTATAGAAAATTGAATGTAGTTTCTAAACTAAGTTTATTTAAAAAAAAATCTATTTGGTGAAAATTTGAAATTTCAATGTAGTAGTACTTTAATTTCAGGGAAAAACTAAGAAGTGGGTGTTTGTCTGACCACCCTAACCACAATAAAATGATAATATTTTTTTATAAGATTTTAGATATAAGTAGAGGACTAATGTCCTGCTATGATGCATATTTTTTTGTAATTTTTTTCCAAGTAAATAATTAATTATGATTTTTTTATTGCAAAATATAGAAAATATAAAAACCCGTATGTCTAACCACCTTAACCTGGTCAAAACTTCATGATTTTTTTTTTTAATCCTATAGTATGCGAAGCATAAAATGTGATGCATGTTTCAGATTCAAAAAATGTGATACTATTTGAAAGATATAGATGTTTTCCAATCAGCCTATCAATCAGGACTTTAGTTGTAAGTCAATTAGAAATGAATAATAATAATTTATTAAATTCAAAGTAAAGCATGATTTATATTGGTGAAAATATGAGAATCTCCTTTAAAAACCCTTTTCAATTAATCAATTTAGGGTAAAAAAGTCACCAACCACATGGGAAAATCTAGAAAATCAAGGTAAGCTCTCTCCCTTCACCCTCTCTATCCCCTTCTGCCCCTCTTACCCTCTCCCTTCGCCCTCCTATTTCTCTCTCTCTCTCTCTCTCTATCTCTCCATCTTTCCCTCTCTCCCTCTCTCTCCCCTTCTTCCCTTCTCACCCTCTCCTTTCCCCCTCCTAATTCTCTCTCTCCCCTTATTCCCCTCTTGCCCTCTCCCTCCCCCCTCCTAATTCTCTCTCTCTCTCTCTCCCCCTTTTCCTCTATCTTTCCCTCTCTCTCTCTCTTTATCTATCTCTCCCTCTCTCCGTCTCTCTCCCCATATTATCGTCTTCCCCTCTTCCTTTCCCCTCCTAATTCTCTCTCCCCTTTCTTCCCCTCTTTCCCTCCCTCCCTCCTCCTAATTCTCTCTCTCTCCCTTTCCCTCTATCTTCCCCCCCTCTCTCTCTCTCTCTCTCTCTCTCTCTCTCTCTCTCTCTCTCTCTCTCTCTCTCTCTCTCTCTCTCTCTGTGTGTGTCTGTGTGTCTGTGTGTCTGTCTCTCTGTCTCCCTCTCTCCGTATCTCTCCCCTTCTTCCCCTCTTTCCCTCTCCCTTCCCCCTCCTGATTCTCTCTCTCTCTCTACCCTCTCCCTTCCCCTCCTAATTCTCTCTCTCCCTCTCTCTCTCCCCTTCCCCTCTTCTCTCTCTCTCTCTCTCC